>OW203746.1:785356-1160356 GCA_934045075.1 Yponomeuta sedellus
TAAATAATATAAAAATGAATCACTGAATGTGTTGGTAAGCGCAAATCTCGGGAACAGCTGAACCGATTTTGCGAATTCTTTTTTTGGAATATTCCTTGAAGTACGAGGGTGGTTCTTACGGAGAGAAAAATAAAGATTAGTCTGTTAGGTGGTACGAAGTTTGCTGGGTCAGCTAGTACCTAAATAAAATTAAGTAATTTTATATATTATTTTAACCATTCCATGTGAACAAAGAATGATGGAAGAAATTATGAACATGAACATTAAATTAATTTATGAATTATTCACTCTTATAGGAGTCATTCATATAATATTGTCTTATCAAAATAAAAATTATTGAGTAGATCTTTTTGGGTGCATTAAAGAATTCACTATTATAGTAGCCCTCATCTGAGAATTGCAGAAGAATTCTTGAAATATCTTTAACTACATACAAAAAGCGCTCTTCACCTAGAGCTAGTAATGCTGACAACTGGTTGAGGTGAGATCATGTGTATTGCTGGGATACATAATACAGAGAAAGCTTACTATTTAGTTACTCAACTGCAAAAGCAAATTAGGATTATTCTTGTTGTACCTCATGGGTAGCTTAGTATTAAAAGTCAAAGTTCTTACTTATGACACAAAGCTGAATTATAAAGGTAGCCAACACACATTCCACCCCTTTGTAAGGAATATTATGCAGAGCTGTCTGAAGTAGGAGCGATCCAGGCACTGCCACTGCCTGGTCAGCATGATCGGCAGGCTACCTAATAGATATCCTATTAGATTGGCAGATATTAAAATTGTCCATGGCATCTTCAGTCATCCTACTCTACCGTTGTTAGATTATTTTTCCAATGCACTACTATGAAGGCTTGTATAAAGACCTGCCGTAACATTTTCTACACAATATTCTTTAATGCAACAATAAATTAATTTTCCCCTGTCATTCTGATAATGATGTCCATGACAACGGGTTTTGATATCTGCGTTTTTTTCAGCACTGGCAGCCACCATTTGCCGTGGATGTGGACCGACTCAGGTTCACTCCCAGGATACAACGATTGAATGAGTTGGAGGGTAAACTGTCTTATTACTTCTTATAATGCTTATTTACAGATTAGCATCACATTACTTGTTTAGCAAGACAGGTTCCGCAGGTATGTTTATTGAAAAAAAACTATTAATAATATTTAAAAATAAATTACTTTTTAGTTTAATTGTTAAACTTGTTTAGCACAATCAAAGTTTCACTCAATTAAATCAATTTATTTCAACGTAAAAAAATTACATTATGTTTGCTAAATGTCAATGAACAATGTAAAATGTAAGTGAAGAAAAGGGCAACAGGGAAAAAAACTCTAATCTATCTTTTCTCAAGTCATCTTTAAGCAGTCTTATATTCCAACTCAGACCGAAAAGTATGCAATAAGAATGTTTCCTATTCTGGCCATGTTCTAACCTTGTAACAATTCCCTTCTGTTGATTTTCTGACTACAATATTATGCCATTGAGTGCAAAGAGCTAATATATGCAAAGAGTGCTAAGTTAGTCCCTGTTCTCTCCCTTTATATGTATCCATCTCCTGATTTTAGAGATATTTTCATAAAAGCTTATCAGTATTGCGAGTCTTTATTACCAAAACATAAGTGGAGCTACACCTTACTAGTCGTTATTGAGTAGCCGTATCAAGTGTTTACAACGTGTTCGTAGGTTTTTGTGGGATCTTATTAATGTCTATTGTAATTTCTGAAATAGTAAATTTATTTATACTCCCTTTGTGAAACCCTAAAGAAAGAAAAATTGGTAAATGAAATTAAATGTTTTATTTTAGACTGAGATCCATAGTTACATAGGAATTAAAGTAATAAATGTCACAGATTGTTTCATAAAGTTCTAAGATCCTTAATAGTTAATCAAGTCATAGATTAAAAGGTCAATTATTTACCAATTGCAGTGTCAATTCATAAGAAATAATCATATTGATAACATATTTTAAACTTTCGCGACTTGAACTCATAGAATATTCGAAACGTCGAGGTTAAATATCAATAAATTACTACGCGATTAAGCCCCGAAAATATTCTAACTAATCATATTGAAATAAATATTTATAAATCCTAAGGAATCCAGAATTACTTTTATACAGGCCCATACTTCCTCTAAGTATCATATGGATAAGTCATTAAATTTTTAATGACTGTACAGAATGGTCTTACTCTTATGTTATCTTATCTCCACTTGAAAAGTTATTACTAAATGCCTACCTATCAGTTTAGAGTTTCTTTGTCGCTTCCTAATGGAGGACATCACTTTTTCTGGAAAAAAAATATCTAACTTTTGATACAATTAATTGTACTTTGAGAGATTAATTTTACTTTTGTGAAATGTTGATTTGATTTTTAAATAGTTTGATAAATATATAATTTGAAAAGCCTTGAACCTTTAAAAATTTTACTATGTATAAATTTAATAGCACTTTGATTTGCTTGTAAATAAAAGAATGTGTAGCTTGTTAATCTACTTACTGTATAGAGTATAAATTGCTATAAAATTATTAGTTGATTCCGAACTAAACGAAGACAAGTATAAGTTTTGGTATAAAATTTTAGAAAACAAAAATATTGGTAAAGCGTTCTCTCTCGCTTGTCTCTCTCTCACTGTTAGAGAGGAGCCCTTTGCCCTAACTGGACTGGTTGAAAATTTTAAATCTAAACTAATCACTTAGAAAGATATGTCAAAATTGATCCAGCGCTGAAAGCCTTAATTTTCTCCGGCAGGCCATTACCCGGGTGAAGCTGAATTTCCTAGACCAGATCATCAAGTTCTGGGAGCTGCAGGGCTCCATGCTCAAGATCCCCACTGTGGAAAAGAGGCCGCTCGACCTCTACGCGCTCCACAAGATTGTCAAGGAAGCCAGTAAGTAGATTGGCCTATGCTGCGTAAAGAAATGATTTAAAATTGCCCTAGTATTCTGGTGTGGGGCCAGAAGCAATGTACAGTCTGTTAGCTTTTAGTGTATACCTCGGGCTCTAGAGTAGGCTTCGGTTTTCGCCGAAAGCACGCGAGTGTAATACTTCTTCCTGCTCTGTATAGAACTTTTCTTCACTATTTTGTGTAGTTAAAAATAAAAGTTACCTATGTAAAGTTAAGTGTCATATTGTTCCGATATTTTTATTACACGAATATATCCGATTATATTCGAGAGGTATATTCTAAAAGCTAACAGACTGTAATGTGCCTGTATGCAAATGTTATGTTACAAATCTGTGGTATCTTCACACACACTACGTCAATTTTAGAAAACAAGATTCGACAGGTAAAGTATGACTTTTTAGTCGAAAACTACTATAATCCCAAGAATAAATTAACCTGAAGTACTATTTTTAGACAAGACGCTGCCAATTTTATAAACAAAGTTCATGAACTTGTCCGAAAATATCTAGTCTTTAGGTTAGAATTTTGTTTATTAAATCGGACAAGTTAGAATAAAGCGGTGGCAGCGGAGCGGTGTAGAACGCCGGCTTCTCAATCGGGAGGTCGTGGGTTCTAACCCCGGCATGTAAGCTCGTAAAAAGTTGTCCGGATTATCTTTTAGAAAAAGTATTGCTGTAAGATAAAAATAGCTTTAAAGGCAGTCATTCAAATATACCTTTTTGGTGCAGTTGTAGGTAACAATGGTTTAAATTACAGTTTTATTACAAAAAAGCCCCATACCAGCAAACTAACTGCTTTTGACTAGACAGGCAATGGATGGGCTCAAAGGAGCTTACAGAGAATCGCCCACATGTAGGGTAATTCATTACATACGAGGAATATAGAGCGGTGGTAGCGGAGCTGTAGAGCGCAGGCATCTCAGTCCCGATTCGAATCCCGGCATGTGGCAATTACTTTGTTTTCTAAGTTACGTAAATGTACGTGAAGTTATAGTTGCACTCGCTAACTGTGCAGGCAAACATCGTGAGGAAATCCTAGCTGGAAGTGTTAAGATACTTCAGCGCTTGCTACTTACAACGGCTCAATTATGAGCCTAAGTTAAGGCCTCTATACTATATTACCTATAAGAGGTGCGCTCGTGGCCTTGGCGAACCGAGTGATTGGAATCAATCACTTGATTATACTATTTTTATTTTTAATGCACTAACTCGTGCTAAGGACAATTTAAAAAACCTATTTAGAGGCTAAAAATTCCACCCATGCCGGGATTCGAACCCGCGACCTCTGCCTATCCGTGCCAGTGCTCTTCCAATTGAGCTAATGGGCGACTCACCGGCATCAGTGAAATTTCGAACCTCTTTACACTATTCTCTGTATTACGTACAGGCAACGACATCTAGCTTAAGTAAATTGCATTACTTACAGCCCCGACTACCTACTTTGCAGTTAGGTTTTTCCATTGGAATGACATCACTGTACCCACATGATCAATCACTTGAGTTAAGCCACAGCAGGCGCGGTCAAGTGCAGGATGGGTGACTGTCCCGTGACTACCGCTAGTGGCTTTTTTCGGAGCGCTTCCGTGCTTCGCAAGGCACGTTAAGCCGTTGTTGCCGGCTGTCATGTAATGACAGTCGTTAAGCCATGTCGGAGGCCTTACGGGCGGCTTGCTAACTTCTGATAGTAAGGCCCGCCACTGTCTTACAAATGCTCCACCAACCTGGACTTGGCCCCCGGGCGGAGTATTGCCTAACCTTCCTGCGATGCAGGAAGAGACCCGTGCCCCAGCAGTGGGGACATACAAGGGTTGATATCGATGCATCGAAGGAGGCTAAGTGCGGAAATCTCAGGTGTAACTTACTGCAAACGAAGAATAACCTTATCCTTATAAAACACACGTCAATATATCACCAAAAGTGTTCTCTTACAGCAAGCCAGTAAGAACATAAGTTTAGTTCGAAAGTAGCTCGGAGGTAGACGCCGAACATCCTCAATGTGCATTGTGCTAAGATTTTAGAGATGCTTTTACTTTTAAAAACCTATTTAGAGGCTTTTAAAAGTAAAAGCTTTTACTTTACTTTATAGCACACGAAACATTTAATAGGACATTACATAAGAAATAACTTGTACATAGGCGAGCTTATCTCTGTAAGAGATTTCTTTAAGCAAACCTTGGAGAGTCGGAGAAGCAGTAAAAAGGCTAAAAAAGGGATGCTCGGCCAAAATCATAGTTAAATAATTTTTGAACTAAAACTTTCGTAAGCACAACACATTGTAGACTTGGTCGGACTTTTCCGATATAACAACACCCGTAAGTAAATCCGGACTAAAAGTCTACAGTTAAATAATTTCTTCGGCCTATAATAACAACTTGAATTTTATAATTCGCGTGGCTAAAACATACTAGTAGGCTTGCCACAAATGATAATAAACACTCCATAGACGCTTGCACCTTTGTTTTCATTGAACTATAAAACCACGTAACCCTAAACTAGTACGAGATTAAATTACATGTTCATACCTACAGTTGTGTCTGTTATCCATTCTTCGAACATTCTATATCTTTCGTGAATGAATGGATAACGGTCTACCTGTGTCCACAACATACATACACATACATAACCTCACGCCTGTATCCCAGAGGAGTAGGCAGAGACTAGAGACTGTCACTTGCCACGATCCTGACAGATCACCTTCGCTTCATCAACGTTCATAAGTCGTTGCATGCACGCTCGCCGGTTTCCGCATCCCCTCTTTGGTCGATTTCCCCTTTGCCATTACATCCCCTATTTGTTTGTCCGCCTGGGACGTCCCTTACCAGCCCTTCCACTCAATTTCGCAATATATATTTGTTTCGTCAATATTTCTTCCTTCATTCTCTCTGCATGTTCAAACCAACGCAACATTCCTTTCTCAATACTAGTCACTCCATCCTCTTTCAGTCCAAAACGTTCTCCAATCAGACTAATGCGTATCCAGTCTTTCAAAGTAACACTACACATGCTTCTCATGTCCACAATATTTTGCAAAATATACAAGACTAATCGACCCTTACCTCGCACTACGGGGACAGACAAAATCATTATCATCATCGGTCCATTATGTCCTCACCGAGGGTACGGGTCTCTTCCCTAAGGAAGGTATATACGACAGACGATTTTATTCTGTGATGGTATAGTTGTATATTTATTTCACATCTTTATACTAATATTCTTTGAGCTCGACGCTGAGAGCAACGGACGGACTAGACGTAACTATAAGGGTTCCATGTTGACTACGGAAGTTGCTATTAGTTAAAAGAAATACCAAAACTTTATTTAATAATAAGCTAAAAATATGTCATAGAAATTTCATGTCCTTACACAATTGAAGGCCACTTAAAAACCCAGGATTAATTACCTACCTAGATGAATAATTTTAATGCTTAGTTGTTACATGGTAATATCTCTTTACAAAATTAATATTTTAATCTTATCTTATCTTATCTTATCAAAAAAAATATATCTTACCCATGTGGCAATACCCGTGAAGGGTGTTCATACTCGTTTAAGTTACAATAAGATGCCACCTATTTGCACTTAGTCAGCTATAAATGATTTGATTTGATCATCAAGATCAAAAATGCTACTATATTTTTTTTATATATTAAACGGGTCTAATCTCGATTATTTATTAGGTAACCGCGATTAGGCGATCGTCGGGTAGACCTACCCGAGACTACTGCAACTGTAAATGGTCGCGATTTCGCGAATCATTGAGAAATACTATAAAAATGTTCTAAAAGAATGTGCGAGCAGACCACAGAGCAGACGGATCCTTGATGTAACTGCACCTTAATTCATTCTTAAAAAGGTGTGTCCGGCTTTCAGCGGCGAGGCAAAAACCTAGTTTTAGGTTCAATGCATGAATCATCATCGTCGTCACCACAATGAACACGAATTTGTGAATGAAAACTTCTTTATTGCACTAAAAATAATTTTGCACAGCTGCTGTTCAGTATCTGTGAAGGTGGTGGGTTTGATTCCCACTGGGGATCTCTGTACGATTGTACAAGTGGTCCCAGTATGGGTGTATTTCCATGTCTGTGATGTCATTGCCTTGTTACCGTAGCACAGGGTATCCTAGTCTGGGACCAAGTGATTGTGTTGTGTGGATCTTTCAGCTAACTAAAGGGTTCAGTGGAACCAAGTATCTTGTCAAAATAATCAGCCCATAGTAACTGCTCCCGTAATTATAATTACAGTAGGTCGAAAAGTTGAAGTGTGGGAAATGGCGCTTTTGTGTCAGTTGCTTGAAATTGATGTAACTCGGTTTCACAAACAGATATTTCCAATATTGAAACTGATTATGAAAGGGAATAGACGTACGTGGGTCTTGATCTATGGATCATGTTACAGCGAAAAGTTTTAACTAAGGTATCTCGACTTACTGTAATTATCATAAAGGGGGGGGGGGGGTTTGTTCCTGCTAGACATAGTACAGTGTTATTTTATAAGAACAACTTTTTACTAAAACACTCCTCAAGTGCCGTTTAAATAGCCGTAAGGCAAAGACATTATCACAGGAGGAGTTCATTCAGAAGTCGTTGTTTTATAAATACATAGTATTCTACGCTTAGCTAGCTAGCGGCGCGCCGTTAGGGCTTTATACCCTAAACAATAGTTATGTTTACCCAAAGGGCAACTCTTATAAAAAACCGGCCAAGTACGAGTCGGACCCGCGCACCGAGGGTTCCTTACAAAGTTGTAGATGTAGGTACGTACATATTGTAAATAGTTTAGGAATGAAATTAAAAGTTGTATAGAAATCATAAATTTTTTCGTTTATGATTTGACGAAGAAGAAGACAAACATTTATTATACAAACAGTGCACATGCCACAGTAACAAAACAAAATTAAAACACTTGATGCAGAGGATCTATCGCTGTGCAGCGGGGGTAACGCTGCAAGCGTTATGGGAACCTTTGGCTCGGGTATGTCTCGGGGCGGTTTGCTCGACAGTTAATTTTAGTTTGTGTTTTTGCGTGCAATATATTATATAATTTTTTCTTGACATATTTTTGTGCTTATGTATATTTTTTTATTACTTTGGACGAAACGTTTGCGTATATTTCTATGCTCGTGTAAGATTGTGCACTGTATTTTAATAAATTTAATAGTTGTACATAAAAAAGGAAATTAAAACATATTACTCAACATGATTTCATCACAAATGTGTAGTTTTTATATTTTTTTCTTGTATTTCTAGCTAGACGCCAGGTACTTGTCAGGTTTCATAGATGTAGGTCACCGGAAAGTATAATGAATTTTGATTACCTTGAGTGTGTGTCTGTGTCCAGCAGTGGGCGTCAAATGGCTGATGATGATGATGAGTGTGTAACATTTTTGCCTCGATTTAGAAGTTTGATTTTTTTGGTATTTCAAGAGACAGTAGACCTGAGTGTACGGTTTTAATTTTAACTCAATACCCCCACGCGTTTTTTAGATAAAACGTCTTGATTGACGGTCAGTACATCAAGAGACAGTAGACGTGAGTGTACGGTTTTAATTTTAACTCAATACCCCCACGCGTTTTTTAGATAAAACGTCTTGATTGACGGTCAGTACTTCAAGAGACAGTAGACCTGAGTGTACGGTTTTAATTTCAACTCAATACCCCCACGCGTTTTTGAGATAACGTGTCTTGATTGACGAACGGACGGACTGACGACTAAGGGCCGGTTTCTGGATTGAGAATTTCCCTATGTAAATACATTAGTAAGGTTCTGTCACGCCCGTTGCTGACAAATTCGAGGATATAGCACTACAGTTAAGTATTTACTTAGCGAAATTCTCAATTCAGAAATTGGTCCAAAGTGATCCTATAAATAAGAGTTCCGTGTTTGCTGTGTGGTGTCGGCCTAGAGAATAGCACCAACCCAAATTCTTCCCGCGGGTGTCGTGAAAGGCGACTATGGGACTCAAACCGGAGGGTGGGCAGCAGCGCCCCCTGCAGTACAATTCTACCAACTGCGATCCCCAACCCGCATGCCCAGCGTGGGGATTATGGGCATTACCCCCTAATGATGGCACAACCTTGCGCTCATTAGGGGAGGGCTATGTCCAGCAGTGGACTAATATAGCCTGAAGAAGAAGAAGACATAAGTAAGGTTCTGTCACGCTCTTTGCTGAGAAATTTGAAGAAAGAGCACTACATTATTATACTATTTTTATTTTTAATGCACTAACCCGTGCTAAGGACAATTTTAAAAACCTATTTAGAGGCTTAAGATTCCACCCAGGCCGGGATTCCAACCCGCGACCTCTGGCTATCCGTGCCAGCGCTCTTTCCAACTGAGCTAACGGGCGACTCACGCTACACTATTCTCTGTACGTAATACAGATAATCAGTGTAAAGAGGTTCGAAATTTCACTGATGCCGGTGAGTCGCCCATTAGCTCAGTTGGATAGCCAGAGGTCGCGGGTTCGAATCCCGGCATGGGTGGAATTTTTAGCCTCTAAATAGGTTTTTAAGACAGCACTACAGTTAAGTATTTACTTAGCGAAATTCTATATTCCCAAATTGGCCCAAAGTGATCCTATAAGAGTTCCGTTGATCCTTCAACGTTGACAGTTGCCAGTCAGTATATCTATGAAAACATTATTTACGTCAGGAAAAATATCAGTAACTTTAAAACTTTAGGTAGCCAACACAAAGTGAATACTAGAAATAAACATAAACTTTTGTTCCCACTATTTAGGCTGGCAAAGGTTAATACATCCTTCATGGGGCATTATATACGCTTCTATAATAAAATCCCAGAAGATATATTAAGCTTGCCTGAATCGCGGTTCAAAAAATATGTTAAGCACACTTTGTGCCAAAAGGGCTACTATAAGATAAAGGATTATCTAGACGACAATGAGGTCTGGAATTATAGCCAGTACAATGTATGAGTGTTTGTACTATGTTTATACTAATTATGTAAACTATGTTAATTAAGGACTTTGAAAAGACTAAGTTTGGAGTTTTTTTGTCCATTTTTTCTCCAAAATGATCTAGATTTTGAAATGGACACCTAGTTTGAATTGTAACGTTCATTAAGACGCAGCTTCTGCGCTACTTTGAATAAAACCTTTTCATTTCATTTCCTTTTCAGGTACGGAATCCTAAAACACTAATTAGGTTTCCAACTTAGTATTGGATTATTTTGTGTACGTTGCCAGTTGTAAGCAGAGGTGTTTGCTTATTCTTTCGGATATTGCGAAAGAAATTACCTTTGTGAAACAAAATACGAGTGTGCCCAACAAATGACTCAAATTTATCTGAATCACTTTTAGGAATGACTACTAACTTGTGGAACTTAACAATTTTAATTTGCGTTAAAATTTGATAATTACTTGCTAAATTGTCCATAGTGGCCTCTATTGGCAACAGGCCACTGTGAAATCCATCGTGAGTGACAACTGTCGTGTGGTAGGGCAACCCAATTTGTGCAACATAAACGATGAAATACAAACTAAAATTGTATGGAACTTTAAGGAAATTCACAATAGCATTAAAACTTGAAAATAAATTTGCTGAATTCCGTCAAAAATCCCACAAGCACCATACCGTTAGTTAATGCACCGCCCTCCCTTTTTAATGGACTACTTGAAAAAGTCGCAAAACACTAGACAAAAAAAATACTGACATTGTCGCTGGCTAAAAATATATTATGCTTATATTGTATTTGAAAATAATGGGCAAGGAAGGGAAGCTATTAAAGAATATTATTGCAATTGTTTGGTGGGCCAAAGGACAGTTGGTTACTGCGCTCATATAATGACTATAATAGGGTTCTTACTAACCCATACTACAAAACCTATTGACTGTTCACGTTTAGTCAAATCTCCCTTACAAAGTGTACAAAGTCCTTTAAAAATATAGACCCTTTAGAAAAACCCTTTAAAAGAACACCAAAACTTTCAACCTTTGCTGTGCCTATGTGAGTGTGGACCCTTTAGAAAAATCCTTTAAAAAAACACTAATCTTTCAACATTTGCTTTGCATAGGCAAAGTAATTGACCAACGTGTCAATTGCTAGCAAATACTCGGGATGTGCTGAAAATCAGCGCTGCGTTGATGTTCGCACACGCAGCATTTAGCTGAGCATATCCTTATTATCGCATAGCGTTATTTAACTAAGTTTTCACTAAAGTAACTAAGTATGTATTAACTTAGTCTATTTTAAGTTGTTTTTTGTACTTTTTTGCGATAATTAAACCATTTTTCAATTTCAAGTGTGCGTACCTACCAAATCCAACCTGTGTAACCATTATAACCTGAGCCATCTCTACCAGGCGGCTTCGAGGCGTGCTCGGCGGAGCGCAAATGGTCGAAGATCGCGCGCCGCATGGGATTCCCCCAGGGCAAGGGCATCGGCTCCATCCTGAAGAGCCACTACGAGCGGATACTCTACCCGTACGATGTCTTCAAGAGCAGCGGCGCCGTGGGCGATGTTAAGGATACTGTGAGTGTAACACCGTCAATCATCGCCTTATATCAGCGTGACGTTAGCGACATACAGGCCAGCATAAGACCGCCATGCTACTGCTTAAATAATCACACGTTGACATTTCGTTTTTCTTTTTTTTTAAGGCAAAGGATTAATACTCTAACTGCCTTTGCTGACGTCATACAAAAGTCATTTAAAAAATAACTTATTTACAAATCTGATAAATAGAAGTTGTACGGAAAGCAAAATTCTTGAAATGGTTTTGAGATTTCCGTTCATATTAAAAAATAGTATGGCCAATTTGGTTATAGGTTTCTTAAATATTTTAGTCTGCTTCTTGTTCATACTCAATTTAAATTCAGTAGTCAAGGGGCTTTAAAAAGCCGATTAAGGACAACTGTAATAGATTTTTGTGTCAGATTTAATAAACGAATTTAAGACACGCCAAAAACAGAGCCTATTGGAAATCTGTAGGATTGTGTTTCAAATAAAGAGAGAAAGAGACATTAACACTCACTAAAAGAGAAGGCACACCCATTGTTACAAATAAGGAAAAGAAATTCAAATAAATACAAGATGGGGAAAGTAAGAGCGTACAACTTATGGTATCTTGACGTCGAAAGAAAAATAGACAAGACCCCATATCTGTTCAAAAATGGAGGATCCTACTCATAAAATCGAACAACTTATACTGTAACTGCGAGCCCTTCAAAACCGCTCTCTACGCAACCCTTTTCTTAACACTGCAAACGTATTACACCTTTCAATTCCTCTCACTCTTTTCCCAAGGTCACTATTTTGCCTCCTCCCACCCAGAAGATCGAGGTGAAGGGCGAGAAGACTCCCGAGAAGTCTGCGCCGGCGTCGCGCGCTCGCTCCGCCACCAAGTCGACGCCGGGCGCCGCCGCCACGCCGCCGCGCCGGTTCAAGCTGGCGGAGCCGGAGCCGGCGGCCGAGGGCAGCCACGCCGAGGGCGCGCTGGCGCCCCTGCAGAAGAGCCCCATAAAGGAAGAACCGGGAGAGACGCGGCGCAGTGAGTCTACCGTTTATATTTGCTTCCGCGATTGATTAATTCCGGATCAAGGTTTTGGCAGAATATTATTAGGTTTTCCGTTAATGTGTCGAGTTTGGATTACTGAACTAGTGGTGTGACCTTCGAACTTCGTGGCTCGGCCTTCGGCTTCGATGACGATCGGGATTCGGCCTTCGGTTTCTCGGTATATTTAGTAGGTTTTTGGTGTAAACTCGTATCTGATTAAAATTGGTGGAGCCTGTGCCTGCGGAGAGCCACGCAGAGGGGCGACTGCGCCCCTTTAGAAGTGTCCCATGAAAGGAGTACCGTTGAAAATGTGGCGCAGGGAATTCCGTTTTTTGTTTTATTTGTTCGACTCTGGTAAATTGTAACTCTGCTTTCTACCTCGGTATATTACTAGAACAGGAAAACCGAGAGAGACGCGGTGCAATCCCGTGTATTTTTGCCTGAATCGGCTGTGTCGAATCGGAATCGAATAGTTTCGAATCGCCACAGCCGTTTCTTAAATAGTAGTGTTTATCGTACGATTAGTTATGCAATCCTATAGCGATAACCCTTCTTAATATGACAGAATCTCCTGCCACAACCAATGGCAAGGCCCTGATTATATTGTACGTTGCTAAATGCATCTCTCCCCTCCTTAGGCCCGCGGGAGAACAAATGGATGTCTGCGGGCGGCAGTTGCGCGTCGCGCGTGACGCGCTCCACGCGGCTGCGCGAGCACCGTATGTCCAACATGACTGTCAGCGTCACGCCGGCGCCCAAGCCGCCGCTGCTGGCGGCCGACGACCCGGTGAGTGGGGCGGGAGGGGGGCACTAGCGTGACGTAAGAAGTGGCACGAGCGGGGGCGGGGCACGGGACCCGGGGCACTAGCGTGACGTAGGAAGTGGGGCCCGGGACACTATCGTGACACGGGACGCGTGATACTAGCGGGGCAAAAAAAAACATATTATTACATGCCTCTAGCCTCTAAATAGGTTTTTAAATTTGTCCTTAGCACGGGTTAGTGCATTAACAATAAAAATACTTAGTATAATCATGTGGGTACAGTGATATCGTTCCGATGTAAAACCTAACTGCAAAGTAGGTAGTCGGGGCTGTAAGTGATGCAATTTGCTTAAGCCAGATGTCGCTGCCTGTACGTAATACAGAGAATAGTGTAAAGAGGTTCGAAATTTCACTGTTGCCGGTGAGTCGCCCATTGGCTCAATTGGTAGAGCGCTGGCACGGATAGCCAGAGGTTGCGGGTTCGAATCCCGGCATGGGTGAAATATTTAGCCTTTAAATAGGTTTTTCAATATTATTACATACATATTATATAATCTCACACATTATTATATATTCTTTATTAAGTCAGTGTTCCGTAAACCGTGCTGATACAATTATTTTTTTTTTACGTTGTCCATAATGGGCATCGCTATGTTATTAAGTCAGTGTTCCGTAAACCGTGCTGATACAATTAAATTTTTTTCCGTTGTCCATAATGGGCATCGCTATGTAATTTTTTTTAAATTTAGTTATGGATCTCAAGGTTTAGAAGTAATAATGTATTTCTATACTTTAAGTAAAAAAACTGTTGGTATCCTAAGTAAAGAGAAAAAAAATAGGACATGAGATTCGTTTCATGAGATAGTAGTGTAACATAAAACACTAGAGTGACACGGGACGTGCGGCACTAACGTGCGGCACTAGCCCAATGCACTAGTGTGAGGTGGGAAGCGGGACATTACCAGGGCCGGGGACACTAGCGTGAGATAGGACGCGAGGTATTAGCGGGCCACGGGACAATAGCGTATCATGGGACAGTTGTGTTACTCGGGATGCTAGCGTGACTCGGGAAACCAGGGGGATACGAAACACAAGCGCGATACGTGATACTAGTGGGACTCCGGGCGCTAGCGTGGCACGGGAAACTTGCGGGACACGAGATACTAGTGGGACACGGGGCGCTAGCGTAATACGAGTAATTATCAGCACACGGGACATTAGTGGGACAAGGGACTCAAGCGTGACACTATCGGAACGCACGCTAAGTAGACGCAAGACACCGGCGTGAGACAAGACACCTAGCGTGACACGGGACCTTGATATGGGATACTAGAGTGACATGAGTCATTTATAATTTTTTCCTTGTATTCCCAATACTAACCATCGCTCCCCCGCCAGCTCGCCAAGTACATGTGCCGCAAGTGCGGGCGCGGAGACATAGAGGAGCAGATGCTGCTGTGCGACGGCTGCGACGACTCCTACCACACCTTCTGCCTGATGCCGCCGCTGGCTGACATCCCCAAGGGGGACTGGCGCTGTCCCGTCTGCATCGCCGAGGAGGTGAGTGGACTTGATGACTTGATATGATGTAATATTTTTTATAGTTTGACGCAAACTGCTGTGAGGTGTCGGCCTAGAGAATAGCACCAACCCAATTCTTCCCGTGGGCCTCGTAAAAGGCGACTAAGGAACATAAACCGGGGGTGGGCAGTAGCGCCCCCTGCAGTACAATTCCACCAGACTGCGATCCCCAACCCGCATGCCCAGCGTGGGGATTATGGGCATTAACCCAAACCCCCTATGATAGCACAATGTGGCGCTCTTTAGGGGAGGGCTATGTCCAGCAGTGGTCTAGTATAGCCTGACGACGACGATGATGCCGCAAAGTTGGTGTGTTATTGAGATCGTGGGAAACAACGTGTTAATATCGCGAAGAACCGACAACCGTTTTAGTAAACGTGTTCTTGAGTGGAGACCGCGACTCAGCAAACGTAGTGTAGGACGCCCTCCGACCAGTTGGCATGACGATTTGAGAAAAACTGCCGGCAGATGCTGAATGCGGCAAGCTGAAGACAGGGCGCTATGGCGCTCATTAGGGGAGGGATATGTTCAGTAGTGGACTAATTAGCCTGAAGAAGAAGAACGTGTTAATAATAATATACGTTAAGTTGAGACCAATGGTCCATAGTTGTTAGTAAAGCTTGAGGAATGTTATAGTAAACATAAACATTATAATTTAGATTTTCAAATTATAACGGGCTTTAGACATGTTAAATTGAGAGTTGTTTATAACGTTGTGTGGAAATGATAAAAACCTGATTAGTCAACTAATGTCAGCAAAGAAATGTGCAAATTGATGGGTTCCGTACAAATTTGTAGGTACATATTATAAATAGTTTAGGAATCGAGTCTCGCAGTTTTATTCGGAGTTTATCCCGAACTTGAAACACTTTTTTATGATTCAATTACAGATGTATGTTTGCTGTATTTGTAGTATAAGACGATATAACTTGCCAAATTCCATAGTGCTAGGTCAACGGGAAGTACCCTATGAATTTAGATTCCCTAGGAGTTGAAATATACGTTTTTTTGCGGCATAACAGTAACTTTGTTTTGCGTAACTTATATTTAGAAGTGTGATGTTTCCCAAGGGACTGTACACCTGAGTTAACAGTTTTAATTTCAACGCGATACCTTTACGCATTTCCGAGATAAAGGGTCTTGACAGACAGACGGATGGACGACGAAGTGATGCTAAAAGGTTGCATTTTTATTTTTGTGGTACGGAACTCTTAAAAACGAATATAGCGTCTTCGTGGCCTTAAATAATTGTGTAAAAATACAACAAAGTTAAGCCCCCAAAGAATTGGACGTGACTGACTTATTACACCTTGTTAATAATTCCTATACATTCCTCACCGCTAGATAAGACTTAGTATACTAACCCGGACTTGACCAGGACTTAGGCGTTGTGTGGCCTAACCTTCCTGCGATGCAGGAAGAGTGTAGGTAGGTAAATATATAAATTACATGACGTTCATTAAAATAACTAACCAATTTGGGACTTGTCTGCAGGTGTCGAAGCCGACGGAGGCGTTCGGTTTCGAGCAAGCTCGCCGCGAGTACACGCTTCAACAATTTGGCGAGATGGCCGACCAGTTCAAGAGCGACTACTTCAACATGCCGGTACACGTGAGTACACACCTAGAGCCTGTCCAGACGAAGCGATTTGCGAGGGCACTCACGGGTAGACACTCGCGCGTTCCCGAGGTACTAGAGCTAAATACACCCCGTCCAGATGCTCCCGCGCATATTCCTAATCGCGCGTAAAACGCGTGCATTCTCAGGTATAGACTTAAAGCAGCAGTGAAATGAAATCGCCACGTTCGTGCAATTGTCATTGTATTACAATGCATTAACAGAATCTAGGACCAGGCATAGGTAGTGTGCACATATCAAGGAGCCTTCGTTTCATGGCAAGTGCTTCATTAGCTCTTTCAGGGACCAGAATCTTTTCCGAATGTTGTCGATACGATGATCGAGCTCCTTTTCCTGCGTGTTTTCGAACTAAAATAAGCACTGTTAAAAATAAATTAGAGGAGGAAAATTTAAAAGAAAGAATGGTGTTCAAAGTTCGTTTAGCCGATCTATCAAAACTTTATTTCTTGTGTACAAGAAATTAAATAAGTATGTTATTTATATACTAAGTATATTCAAGATTGTAAAATAATTAATGGCAACCGCCATTAATTGTATTACAACGCCAACATGTACTTAAGATAATTACAGGTTGCAGGACACAATTACAGATGATTTCTGAAGGCCTGTGACCTGTAGTGGCATGTATTTCGACGGCCTCGGTGGCGCAGCAATGTGGCACACTGAAGGTCTCGGGTTCGATCCCCGGCCGGGTCAAATTAGGAAACGAACTTTTCTAGTTTGTCTCGGGTCTTGGATGTTATCTATGTATTTATAGTATTAAATCCTATAACACAAGTTATTTAATTGTTGTATAGAATCAGGCGTTACTTTGCGGAAATCCATAATAGCATTAAAAAGTTAAAATTACTTTGCTAAATTCCGCCAAAAATCCCACAAGCACCATGCGGTTAGTTAATCATTAATACATTAATCATCTGTAATATGTCCATGAATATTTATTATACACTAAATAAAAAAAATATTTTATTCGAAAGCCTCTCTTAACCGAGCACCGTCCGGCAGATGGTGCCAACGTCGACTGTGGAGAAGGAGTTCTGGCGCGTGGTGTCTTCCATAGACGAAGATGTCACGGTGGAGTACGGTGCCGACCTGCACTCTATGGACCACGGCTCAGGTGCGAAAATCCTTTGACTCTCACACTATAAGAGAATCAAACTAGGGGATAATGATGATGTCCTCTGACGGCGACACCTTGACAGTTTTAGTCCCGAGCATGCGCACGGACGTGAGATACAAATCCGAATTTGTTTTTAAGTGTACGGACACAGCTGACGTAATAAAGTGAACTAAACTAAGTAAAGTAATATAATAATAATATTGGCCCTTTTGCATCTACTTAATGAGATGATTTATACAGCGTCCAGAGGTATCTTCACTCACACTAGATGGGTGAAGGGACCACTCCGACGCTGTAGTGACTGGGACATGGATTTATAGATGGTGTAGGCTTGCCCAGCACCTATACCACCCTGACAGCTTAGTCGGCCTAGCCCACAGGAAAGACTAGTCAATACGTTCGGAGCCAACCAAGCCGCGGGTTTCCTCACGATGTTTTCCTTCACCGTTAGCGTGTGGTATTGCGACTACAAATTCGCAAACGTACGTAACTTTGAAATTAAACAAAGTCATTGGTACATGCCCGCACTCGGGATCGAACCTGGGGCTCTCGCTTGCCAGTCTATGGCTCTACCCACTGAGCTACCACCGCTTTAAGTAAAGTAAACTAGGGGATAAAGGCGGGGGTGATAAAGCCGGTAGAACGCCGGCTTATCAATCGGGAGGTTGGGCTCGAATCCTGTGGCATATACCAATGACTTGTTTGTGAGTTATGTACATTCGTGAAGTTATTGTAGCAACACCACTCGCTAACTGTGAGGAAAACATCGTGAGGTTAACATACCTCAGCGTTTGCTACGTACAATGGCCCAACTAACGAGTCTAGTCTAGCTAAGTAAGCTAAATAGGAGATAATTTTCTCAGTATTTGAAATATTTACAATCATATAACACTATTTATTAAGAAGTAATAATGTATTTCTGTACAAAAAACTGTAAGTATCCTAAATAAAAAGAAACAAAAAATCTCCCTCTGTCTCAACTGTCAACTGTCATTGGTTGACTGTTGAATAAAATAGGGTCTTAAAAGGTCGTTAAGTCATGTCAGAGGCCTCATGGACGGCTTGATAACTTCTGACAGTAAGCCTCGCCACTGTCTTACAATCCTCCACCAACCCAGACTTGGTCTCCGCGGTGGAGTATGGCCTAACCTTCCTGCGATGCAGGAATAGACGCGTACCCCAGCAGTGGGGATGTTTTAAGTTTGTTTTGTTATTATGACGTATGTACTGCTAATATATGTAAATGTCTTTCCTTTCAATTCAATCTTTTATTGCCATAAATAACAGTAAATTAAGATCTTGCTTTGCGCTGTGTAATCTTACCGATACGGCATAGCAAATGCTTACTTAATTGTCATTTCAAAAATACACACACAGATTCCATGAGAAAACAGGAAGATTCCATCAATTTAAAATTACGATAAGATAATTCCCGTTTCTTCTTCTAATTTTAATATGTACACGTACCGTGCAGGTTTCCCCACGAAGTCGAGCGCGCACCTGTACCCGGGCGAGCAGCAGTACGCGGAGTCCAGCTGGAACCTTAACAACCTGCCCGTGCTGGAGGGCTCTGTGCTCGGACACATCAACGCTGACATCTCCGGGATGAAGGTAACGTCGCCCGTGACAAACCGGGGGTAGATTGATAGATAGATAAAGAACACTATTGCACGACCAGAAAAAAGAATAACACCATGATTTCTTAAATGTTAGTATAGTCTGTTAGCTTTTAGAATATACATCGGCTACTATCGGATAGAATCGGATATATTCGTGTAATAGAAATAACGGAACTAATATGACACCTAATTTCGAAATCAGAACTCGATCATCAGTACGAAAACCGGCGAAAACCATAGCCTACTCTTAGAGCCCGAGGTATATTCTAAAAGCTAACAGACTATAATTACCTTATTTCCCGACGTTTTGGCAGCGTTACAGTTGCCGTGGTCTCGGGGTAGACTGAAATTGTGGGTAGTCACTTTAAGTTTTTCGCAGCTGAGTGCTTAGTACGAGTTTGACAGATCCAATCGAATAACTTTACTTCCGCGTTAATCGAGCATTGAGTAGTGAGTATGAGTAAGTTAACCGTTCGGACTGGCAAAACGCTGTCACAGTACAACTCGCACTCGCATTTATTCGTGTTTTGGCTGGTAAACGTGTTCACTTCTCAACGTAAACCATTACAACTCGCACTCAGCAATTTTAATTTTCATACTTGTCGCTAGGTGGCGCTTCCTCGATGCCATAGAAATATGAGTTTACGCGATCGAGTAGTTAAAAAACTCGCACTAAGCACTCTGGCCGAAACACAACACTCACAGTTGGTCCGGTAATAAGGCGCGTGATTTGTATTTACTTAGCACTGGATTCCACGTACTTGAAAGCTTGATACCATTCTGTGTTCAAGTTCTTGTGTTTTTAATTTTGGACGTCGGGAAATATGTTTAACCTAATAAATAATCGCGATTGAACCCTTTTAATATATAACTATATCAGTATCGCGAATCATTAATACTAAATCTTAGTAATGTTATCTATTTTATTTATTAGCTACACAAAATAGATATTAGCAGCACACCATCAAAATATTCATCAATATGTAACATCTAGACTAATCTAGATGAATACTAATCTAATCTATTCAATTGGCGGTCTTATCGCTTAGAGCGATCTCATCAGACAGCCTTTGGATGGAGCGGATTACATGAAGAAGATTAGAAGATGTCTGTAGGTGCATGTGCATTTACTTTTTTACAATTCAACTTACGAGATTATTTCAAAGAAGTGATAGATGTAGGTTGGTATTGACGAGTGGCATAATTTTTTTCTCAGGTCCCGTGGCTGTATGTGGGAATGTGCTTCGCCACCTTCTGCTGGCACAACGAGGACCACTGGAGCTACTCCATCAACTACCTGCACTGGGGAGAACCAAAGACCTGGTAGGTTTTCGTCTGTCTTTTTCCTTTCTACTTCTAAGTGATCGTTCAGACGCATTACAGGGTCTCAACGGTCACGGAGTTCGGAATGTTTTTATTATGGATGCATTTCACATGCCTTTCGTGTTATTAACCTGTAGATGTGTCGCCGTCTCGATGTGGTCACATCTTGGGAATTGCATCTCATTCTGTTCGCTCAGCATGCACGTCTTAAGAAAGTAAACTTTGATAATTAAGGACTTTGGAAAGACTAAGTTTGGGTGTTTATGTCCATTTTTTTCTCCAAAATTATCTACATTTGGAAATAACATTTAGCATAAAACATATTTACATACAGGCACATACATTGTTTCTGACCCCACACTAGGATACCCTGTGTCGTGGGAACCAGAAACAACGACATCACAAACATGTAAACATCCAAGACCTGAGGTTTTCTATTTATGTCCCCAGCCGGGATTCGCACCCTGGACCTCTTGTATGGCAGGCAGATGCGCTACCGCTTCGCCACAGAGGCCGTCTATATCTAGGTCGAAATGGACACCTAGTGTAACTTGTAACGTTCGTTAAGTAGCGGTTTCTGTGCTACTTTGAATTAAACCTTTTTGATTTGATGAGTCCTTACTGTGATTATACTATTTTTATTTTTAATGCACTAACCCGTGCTAAGGACAAATTTAAAAACCTATTCAGAAGCTAAAAATTTCACCTATGCCGGGATTCGAACCCGCAACCTCTGGCTATCCGTGCCAGCGCTCTACCAATTGAGCCAATGGGCGACTCACCGGCATCAGTGAAATTTCGAACCTCTTTACACTATTCTCTGTATTAAATTTTTAGCCTCTAAATAGGTTTTTAAATCCTTACTGTGATCTTCCTTGAACATTTTTAGTAACAGTGGCCATCCGAAAAACCGTGTCTGGAATGGTTACTACCATTCTGCTTTCTGCATTCTGTTTGTCTGGATCAGTTTCGCCTCTGGAGTGAATGTTCCGCTTTGGTCCAGGTACGGAGTGCCGGGCTCGAAGGCGGAGCAGTTCGAGGCGGCCATGAAGTCGGAGGCGCCCGAGCTGTTCCACTTGCAGCCAGACCTGCTGCACCAGCTCGTCACCATCATGAACCCCAACATCCTCATGCAGGCGGGGGTGCCCGTCTACAGGTACCTTGTTGTTATCACCCTTGTATGTCCCCTCTGCTGGGGCTCGGGTCTCTTCCTGCATCGCTGGAAGGTTAGGTCATACTCTACCACAGGGGCCAAGTCCGGGTTGGTGGAGGACTAAGACAGTGGCAGGCCTTACTATCAGAAGTTATCAAGCCCATAAGGCCTCTGACATGGCTTAACGACTGCTATTACGTGACAGCCGGCACCAACGGCTTAACGTGCCAGGTACCTTGACTCATCATTATTAACCTATTATGTCCCGGGTCGGGTCCCTTCGGTCCTTAAGACCATTAAGGCCCGTAACGGGCTAGAAGGGATATCACAGTTAACAATTCACGTAGCGTTATGGTAATTGGTGTTCATAACTATATACAGAGGCACTATTATAAGTAGAAAAGTGGATGTCCATCCAATGTTTATTGTTCAATCACGCTAGAATTATCATCATCATCAACACTATCATCAACCTATTATGTCCCCACCGAGGGTCAAAAGTCTCTTCCTGAGGAAGGTATAGGCCATACTCCACCACGGGGGCCAAGTCCGGATTGGTGGAAGACTCGATTGAACTTTATTGTTGTTATGAGAAGAAAAGAAATTAATAGCCTCGTCTGACCAACGTGACCAGACGGATGATGCCCCCCGGGTGAGAAATTCAAGTAGCCGCAGAATTATCGATATAAAAATTCTTTATTACATAAAAATTTTGCACATAGGCGAGCTTCATGCTACTTAGCATTGTGTACCAGCTAACCTATGTTTTGGAGACAAGATTAGCAGGTAGTGCAGTTTACAATAATTGAATTTACTCATTTGCATCTAGATTATATTAACTTTGGTGGACGGGCGTCGTGATAAAAAAACGCAGCGCGGAATTTGTACCATTCTTTTATTTCGAAATGGACATCGATGTTTAATTTGTAAAACTTGGTTTAATTTGTATTACACTATTTTTATTTTTAATGCACTAACCCGTGCTAAGGAACAAATTTAAAAACCTATTTAGAGGCAAAAAATTTCACCCATGCCGGGATTCGAACCCGCAACCTCTGGCTATCCGTACCAGCGCTCTACCAATTGAGCCAATGGGCGACTCACGGCATCAGTGAAATTTCGAACCTCTGTACAGTGATATCGTTCCGATGTTAAACCTAACTGCAAAGTAGGTAGTCGGGGCTGTAAGTAATGCAATTTGCTTAAGTCAGATGTCGCTGCCTGTACGTAATACAGAGAAAATTGTAAAGAGGTTCGAAATTTCACTGATGCCGTGAGTCGCCCATTGGCTCAATTGGTAGAGCGCTGGTACGGATAGCCAGAGGTTGCGGGTTCGAATCCCGGCATGGGTGAAATTTTTAGCCTCTAAATAGGTTTTTAAATTTGTTCCTTAGCACGGGTTAGTGCATTAAAAATAAAAATAGTGTAATCATGTGAGTACAGTGATATCGTTCCGATGTTAAACCTAACTGCAAAGTAGGTAGTCGGGGCTGTAAGTAATGCAATTTGCTTAAGTCAGATGTCGCTGCCTGTACGTAATACAGAGAATATTGTAAAGAGGTTCGAAATTTCACTGATGCCGTGAGTCGCCCATTGGCTCAATTGGTAGAGCGCTGGTACGGATAGCCAGAGGTTGCGGGTTCGAATCCCGGCATGGGTGAAATTTTTAGCCTCTAAATAGGTTTTTAAATTAATTTGTATTGTTAATTAAGTCGCAATTTCTGCATAATATTGAATAAATACGTAGACTAGCATGAACAGAGAAGCACGGAAGAAAGTTAGGCCCTGAAGCATCTTTCTGATCGGAGGAGTAATTGAATTCAAGAAGATTTAGTAATGGAATTCAAAGTAATTAACTTTCACGTCCGCATTCAGCGACTCCCCGCCATCGTAAACTATTAACTATTAAAAATGTCAGCATTTGGCAATTAGTGTACAGGAGAGTCGCGACTTTAGTTTAAAAAAAGTGCCATCTTCACAAACCTGACATTGGCAGAATCCTAGGGGGTGCCATAAAAAAAGAATTGACTTTTGACATTTCAAACGCTCGACTAGCGTCATCGTCGCAGACCGGACAAGCGTTTGTGTTGTGTAAGTTACTATAATGCACAGCCAATGTTCGATTGGTATATTTGTTTGTTTGTTTGTTTGTTTGTCCGCGGCAGGACGGACCAGCACGCGGGCGAGTTCGTGATCACGTTCCCGCGCGCCTACCACGCCGGCTTCAACCAGGGGTACAACTTCGCCGAGGCAGTCAACTTCACGCCGGCCGACTGGGTGACTGACCTTTACATCACACTTATGATACAGATGCGAAGATGTGAGGATGCTTGTGAATCAATCACGAGAAAGCGGCTGAACGGAGTTTTTGAGTTTGGAGTTTTTCTTTGGCTTGACACCAAGTTTGGCTTGTAACGTTCATTGAGCTGAAGTGTCTGCGCTTCAACTGATTTATTTGAAACTTTGTACACAAATACGTTTTTCGATTTTTATTAATTAATCTAGAAAGTAGGAAAAAAACCCATACCACACTCCATCGAGCTGATATTGCCCTCCCCCCCTCCCCATAGTTGCACATTACGTTTCTCAATAAAAAACCCAAACCACACTTCATGGAGCTGATATTGTCCCCCCCCATAGTTGCACATTACGTTTCGCAAAAAAATAACACTTTCGAGCTGACACTCGCCCGCCGCCCGCAGCTGAAAATGGGCCGCGAGTGCATCGCCCACTACTCGACGCTGCGCCGCTACTGCGTGTTCTCGCACGACGAGCTGGTCTGCAAGATGGCGCTGGAGGCCGACGCGCTCAGCCTGACCGTGGCGCTGGCCGCGCACCGCGACATGCGCACCATGCTGCACGACGAGCGCCGGCTGCGCAAGGCGCTGCTGGACTGGGTGAGTGCGCTGCTGGACTGGGTGAGTGCGCTGCCGGACTGAGTGCGCTGCTGGACTGGGTGAGTGCGCTGCCGGACTGAGTGCGCTGCTGGACTGGGTGAGTGCGCTGCTGGACTGGGTGAGTGCGCTGCCGGACTGAGTGCGCTGCTGGACTGGGTGAGTGCGCTGCCGGACTGAGTGCGCTGCTGGACTGGGTGAGTGCGCTGCCGGACTGGGTGAGTGCGCTGCCGGACTGGGTGAGTGCGCTGCAGGACTGGGTGAGTGCGCTGCCGGACTGGGTGAGTGCGCTGCAGGGCTGGCTCAGTGCGCTGCCGGACTGGGTGAGTGCGCTGCCGGACTGGGTGAGTGCGCTGTTGGACTGGGTGAGTGCGCTGCCGGACTGGGTGAGTGCGCTGCTGGACTGGGTGAGTGCGCTGCTGGAATAAGTGTGCTGCTGGACTGGGTGAGTGCGCTGCTGGACTAAGTGTGCTGCCGGACTGGGTGAGTGCGCTGCTGGACTGGGTGAGTGCGCTGCTGGACTGGGTGAGTGCGCTGCTGGACTGGGTGAGTGCGCTGCTGGACTAAGTGTGCTGCTGGACTGGGTGAGTGCGCTGCTGGACTGGGTGAGTGCGCTGCTGGACTAAGTGTGCTGCTGGACTGGGTGAGTGCGCTGCCGGACTGGGTGAGTGCGCTGCCGGACTGGGTGAGTGCGCTGCAGGACTGGGTGAGTGCGCTGCCGGACTGGGTGAGTGCGCTGCAGGGCTGGCTCAGTGCGCTGCCGGACTGGGTGAGTGCGCTGCCGGACTGGGTGAGTGCGCTGTTGGACTGGGTGAGTGCGCTGCCGGACTGGGTGAGTGCGCTGCTGGACTGGGTGAGTGCGCTGCTGGACTAAGTGTGCTGCTGGACTGGGTGAGTGCGCTGCTGGACTAAGTGTGCTGCCGGACTGGGTGAGTGCGCTGCTGGACTGGGTGAGTGCGCTGCTGGACTGGGTGAGTGCGCTGCTGGACTGGGTGAGTGCGCTGCTGGACTAAGTGTGCTGCTGGACTGGGTGAGTGCGCTGCTGGACTGGGTGAGTGCGCTGCTGGACTAAGTGTGCTGCTGGACTGGGTGAGTGCGCTGCTGGACTAAGTGTGCTGCTGGACTGGGTGAGTGCGCTGCAGGGCTGGCTCAGTGCGCTGCCGGACTGGGTGAGTGCGCTGCTGGACTGGGTGAGTGCGCTGCAGGGCTGGCTCAGTGCGCTGCCGGACTGGGTGAGTG
The DNA here is from genome assembly GCA_934045075.1 of Yponomeuta sedellus. Classification (NCBI taxonomy): domain Eukaryota; kingdom Metazoa; phylum Arthropoda; class Insecta; order Lepidoptera; family Yponomeutidae; genus Yponomeuta; species Yponomeuta sedellus. The sequence goes on from OW203746.1 coordinate 811,122, forward strand.
CGCTGCCGGACTTGGTGAGTGCGCTGCAGGGCTGGCTCAGTGCGCTGCCGGACTGGGTGAGTGCGCTGCCGGACTGGGTGAGTGCGCTGCCGGACTGAGTGAGTGTGCTGCTGGACTGGGTGAGTGCGCTGCCGGACTGGGTGAGTGCGCTGCTGGACTAAGTGTGCTGCTGGACTGGGTGAGTGCGCTGCCGGACTGGGTGAGTGCGCTGCCGGACTGAGTGAGTGTGCTGCTGGACTGGGTGAGTGCGCTGCCGGACTGAGTGAGTGTGCTGCTGGACTGGGTGAGTGCGCTGCCGGACTGGGTGAGTGCGCTGCTGGACTAAGTGTGCTGCTGGACTGGGTGAGTGCGCTGCCGGACTGGGTGAGTGCGCTGCCGGACTGGGTGAGTGCGCTGCAGGACTGGGTGAGTGCGCTGCCGGACTGGGTGAGTGCGCTGCCGGACTGGGTGAGTGCGCTGCTGGACTGGGTGAGTGCGCTGCTGGACTGGGTGAGTGCGCTGCTGGACTAAGTGCGCTGCCGGACTGGGTGAGTGCGCTGCCGGACTGGGTGAGTGCGCTGCTGGACTGGGTGAGTGCGCTGCTGGACTAAGTGTGCTGCTGGACTGGGTGAGTGCGCTGCCGGACTGGGTGAGTGCGCTGCCGGACTGGGTGAGTGCGCTGCAGGACTGGGTGAGTGCGCTGCCGGACTGGGTGAGTGCGCTGCAGGGCTGGCTCAGTGCGCTGCCGGACTGGGTGAGTGCGCTGCCGGACTGGGTGAGTGCGCTGTTGGACTGGGTGAGTGCGCTGCCGGACTGGGTGAGTGCGCTGCTGGACTGGGTGAGTGCGCTGCTGGACTAAGTGTGCTGCTGGACTGGGTGAGTGCGCTGCTGGACTAAGTGTGCTGCTGGACTGGGTGAGTGCGCTGCTGGACTGGGTGAGTGCGCTGCTGGACTGGGTGAGTGCGCTGCTGGACTGGGTGAGTGCGCTGCTGGACTGGGTGAGTGCGCTGCTGGACTGGGTGAGTGCGTTGCTGGACTAAGTGTGCTGCTGGACTGGGTGAGTGCGCTGCTGGACTAAGTGTGCTGCTGGACTGGGTGAGTGCGCTGCTGGACTAAGTGTGCTGCTGGACTGGGTGAGTGCGCTGCAGGGCTGGCTCAGTGCGCTGCCGGACTGGGTGAGTGCGCTGCTGGACTGGGTGACTGCGCTGCAGGGCTGGCTCAGTGCGCTGCCGGACTGGGTGAGTGCGCTGCCGGACTGGGTGAGTGCGCTGCAGGGCTGGCTCAGTGCGCTGCCGGACTGGGTGAGTGCGCTGCCGGACTGGGTGAGTGCGCTGCCGGACTGAGTGAGTGTGCTGCTGGACTGGGTGAGTGCGCTGCAGGGCTGGCTCAGTACGCTGCCGGACTGGGTGAGTGCGCTGCCGGACTGGGTGAGTGCGCTGCCGGACTGAGTGAGTGTGCTGCTGGACTGGGTGAATTCGCTGCCGGACTGGGTGAGTGCGCTGCTGGACTAAGTGTGCTGCTGGACTGGGTGAGTGCGCTGCCGGACTGGGTGAGTGCGCTGCCGGACTGGGTGAGTGCGCTGCAGGGCTGGCTCAGTGCGCTGCCGGACTGGGTGAGTGCGCTGCCGGACTGGGTGAGTGCGCTGCTGGACTGGGTGAGTGCGCTGCTTGGCTAAGTCAGTGTTCGCTGGACTGAGCGAGTACTCTGCTGGACTGGGTCAGTCTGCTGGACTAGGTCAGTAGGGTGAGTGCTTTGCTGGAGTGGGTCAGTGCTCTGCTGGACTAGGTTGGTTTTTGCTGGACTGGGTGAGTGTTTTTTTGGATTCGGTGAGAGTGCTCTGTTGGACTGTAGAGCTCTCCTGCATAGTTTCAGAATTGCAGCCCTCGAGTTACACACATGTTTTCGTCGCGTGCGGTTTTAGGAAGTGACCCTCAACTGCCAAATTAAAGACTTCGTCCTTTAACTTTTCCTAATAAAATGACGCTTGACATGAAAATACTCCTAATGTAACGACCCTCCAACCCCCAGGGCGTGACGGAGGCGGAGCGCGAGGCCTTCGAGCTGCTGCCGGACGACGAGCGGCAGTGCGCGCTGTGCAAGACCACGTGCTTCCTGTCGTGCGTCACCTGCGGCTGCACCAAGCGCGTGGCCTGCCTGCGGCACCGCGCCGCGCTCTGCGCCTGCGCGCCCGCACGACACACGCTCAGGTCAGCACGCACACGCACACACGCGCCGCGCTCTGCGCCTGCGCGCCCGCACGACACACGCTCAGGTCAGCACGCACACGCACACACGCGCCGCGCTCTGCGCCTGCGCGCCCGCACGACACACGCTCAGGTCAGCACGCACACGCACACACGCGCCGCGCTCTGCGCCTGCGCGCCCGCACGACACACGCTCAGGTCAGCACGCACACGCACACACGCGCCGCGCTCTGCGCCTGCGCGCCCGCACGACACACGCTCAGGTCAGCACGCACACGCACACACGCGCCGCGCTCTGCGCCTGCGCGCCCGCACGACACACGCTCAGGTCAGCACGCACACGCACACACGCGCCGCGCTCTGCGCCTGCGCGCCCGCACGACACACGCTCAGGTCAGCACGCACACGCACACACGCGCCGCGCTCTGCGCCTGCGCGCCCGCACGACACACGCTCAGGTCAGCACGCACACGCACACACGCGCCGCGCTCTGCGCCTGCGCGCCCGCACGACACACGCTCAGGTCAGCACGCACACGCACACACGCGCCGCGCTCTGCGCCTGCGCGCCCGCACGACACACGCTCAGGTCAGCACGCACACGCACACACGCGCCGCGCTCTGCGCCTGCGCGCCCGCACGACACACGCTCAGGTCAGCACGCACACGCACACACGCGCCGCGCTCTGCGCCTGCGCGCCCGCACGACACACGCTCAGGTCAGCACGCACACGCACACACGCGCCGCGCTCTGCGCCTGCGCGCCCGCACGACACACGCTCAGGTCAGCACGCACACGCACACACGCGCCGCGCTCTGCGCCTGCGCGCCCGCACGACACACGCTCAGGTCAGCACGCACACGCACACACGCGCCGCGCTCTGCGCCTGCGCGCCCGCACGACACACGCTCAGGTCAGCACGCACACACACATGCGCCGCGCTCTGCGCCTGCGCGCCCGCACGACACACGCTCAGGTCAGCACGCACACGCACACACACACACACACACGACACACACACGACACACACACGACACAGACGCCAGAGACGCACACACACGCAAATACACACACAAGCAGACGCACACACACGCGCGCGCAAACAAACACACGCGCAGACACACGCAAACACACACACACACACACGCAGACACACATGCGCCGCAATCTGCACCTGCGCGACACACGCTCAGGTCATTCATCAAAATAAAAACTAAAAGTAGGATAAAAATAGCCAAAAAACCAAATAAGCTGTGCATTACTTAGTAAACAGGCTGGACCTGCCTAAGTTCCTCGTAATGAATTATGTTTAAAAACCTATTTAGAGGCTAAAAATTTCACCCATGCCGGGATTCGAACCCGCAACCTCTGGCTATCCGTGCCAGCGCTGTACAAATTGAGCCAATGGGCGACTCACGGCATCAGTGAAATTTGGAACCTCTTTACACTATTCTCTGTATTACATACAGGCAGCGACATCTGACTTAAGTAAATTGCATTACTTACAGCCCCGACTACCTACTTTGCAGTTAGGTTTTACATCGGAACAATATCACTGTACCCACATGATTATTCTATTTTTATTTTTAATGCACTAACCCGTGCTAAGGACAAATTTAAAAACCTATTTAGAGGCTAAAAATTTCACCCATGCCGGAATTCGATGATGAATTATGTTGTTTTATTTTCCATATTAAAAAGACTAATTCACAGGAAACGCTAATTCACTTTTATATAAAAAAAAATTACAAATACAAAATAAAATAGGCTTTTAACCTATTTAGAAACTAAAAATTCCACCCATCCTGGGACTCGAACCAACCTCTTGGCAGTCGCCCATTAACTCAGTTGAGAGAGCGCTGGCAAGGTTAGCCAGAGCCATATGCCATGCCTTAGTAGGCATGGCATATGGCTCTGGCTCTGGATTTTAGAGCGGTAGTCCGCTCCGTCATGCCTACTACCGCTCTCTAGAAAACCGCGCCATTTTGTTTGCATACACGCCGTGCTAGCACCGCTGTAATACGACGGCTACGTGACGCCACCGTTATCTTAGAAAACCAAAACTTTACTCATCACAGGGTATCCTAGTGTGGGGCCAGAAGCAACGTAGGTACATGCCTGTATGTAAATATTATGTTATGGTTTTACCACGATCATTTAAGACGGTGGAGAGATGATCTCGACAACCATCTGCCGGACCGGTCTGAGGTGGCCCAGGACAGAAAACTCTGGTCTGAATTGGGGGAGGCCTTTGCCCAGTAGTGGGACACAAACGTAGAGGCTACGTAAAAAAAAATCTACTTACATGTATCTTTACAGGCTCCACCTAATACGATAGAGTAGTATCTACCTACATACATTTCTAAAAACTTTGTGATCTAATTAAGATCACAAACGATACCTATTGTGACCTTTGTGAATTCGCTCAGAGTACACAAAAGCAGATCGATGGCTTCCGCGACCTGGTTTAGAAACTGGAGTGCGCGCGTCAGAGGAGCCTCGCCGAGCAGGTTGGTACGCGCGCGCGTTTATTTAGCACACAAATTCACAACGCGAAAATGTTGGCAGGTACCGCTACACGCTGGACGAGCTCTGCGCGACGCTGGAGCGGCTCAAGAGCAAGGCCGACGCCTTCCGCGCCTGGGCCGACGCCGTGCGCGCCGCGCTGGACCCCAGCGCCAGGAAGATGGCCGACCTGGAGCGCCTGCGCGGCTACCGGCAGACGGCACGGGACCTCAAGGTGGGCGCTCTAGTTGTTACGGGAGAAGGGAGGAATGGTGGCAGAGGTTAGGGGTTAAGACTCCAGCGCCAGGAAGATGGCCGACCTGGAGCGCCTGCGCGGCTACCGGCAGACGGCACGGGACCTCAAGGTGGGCGCTCTAGTTGTTACGGGAGAAGGGAGGAATGGTGGCAGAGGTTAGGGGTTAAGACTCCAGCGCCAGGAAGATGGCCGACCTGGAGCGCCTGCGCGGCTACCGGAAGACCGCACGGGACCTCAAGGTGGGCGCTCTAGTTGTTACGGGAGAAGGGAGGAATGGTGGCAGAGGTTAGGGGTTAAGACTCCAGCGCCAGGAAGATGGCCGACCTGGAGCGCCTGCGCGGCTACCGGCAGACGGCACGGGACCTCAAGGTGGGCGCTCTAGTTGTTACGGGAGAAGGGAGGAATGGTGGCAGAGGTTAGGGGTTAAGACTCCAGCGCCAGGAAGATGGCCGACCTGGAGCGCCTGCGCGGCTACCGGAAGACCGCACGGGACCTCAAGGTGGGCGCTCTAGTTGTTACGGGAGAAGGGAGGAATGGTGGCAGAGGTTAGGGGTTAAGACTCCAGCGCCAGGAAGATGGCCGACCTGGAGCGCCTGCGCGGCTACCGGCAGACCGCACGGGACCTCAAGGTGGGCGCTCTAGTTGTTACGGGAGAAGGGAGGAATGGTGGCAGAGGTTAGGGGTTAAGACTCCAGCGCCAGGAAGATGGCCGACCTGGAGCGCCTGCGCGGCTACCGGCAGACCGCACGGGACCTCAAGGTGGGCGCTCTAGTTGTTACGGGAGAAGGGAGGAATGGTGGCAGAGGTTAGGGGTTAAGACTCCAGCGCCAGGAAGATGGCCGACCTGGAGCGCCTGCGCGGCTACCGGCAGACGGCACGGGACCTCAAGGTGGGCGCTCTAGTTGTTACGGGAGAAGGGAGGAATGGTGGCAGAGGTTAGGGGTTAAGACTCCAGCGCCAGGAAGATGGCCGACCTGGAGCGCCTGCGCGGCTACCGGCAGACGGCACGGGACCTCAAGGTGGGCGCTCTAGTTGTTACGGGAGAAGGGAGGAATGGTGGCAGAGATTAGGGGTTAAGACTCCAGCGCCAGGAAGATGGCCGACCTGGAGCGCCTGCGCGGCTACCGGCAGACGGCACGGGACCTCAAGGTGGGCGCTCTAGTTAGTCGCGGGAGAAGGGAGGAATGGTGATGATGATAGAGACGAGGGGACAAAAGCCCAGCGCCTGGAAGATTGCAGAACTGGAGCGCCTGTGCGTCTTCCGGCCGAGCGCTCGGGAGCTCAAGGTGGGCGCTCTAGTTAGTCGCGGGAGAAGGGCGGGATGATAGCTATATCTCAGCGCCAGGAAGATCGCCTACCGATATACCGTCCGGAATCTTAAGGTGGGCACTCGGGCACTGTAGTTAGTTACGGGAAAGGAAGGGATGATAATGGTGACAGAGGTGAGGGGGCAAAACCCCAGCGCCAGGAAGATCGCCTACCGACATACCGTCCGGGCGCTTTGGCTTTTATCAGGTTGAAATGGTTTTTGCGATAAATAGTAACAAAATAAGTGTGGCTTCAATAACACTGTATTTATTTTAAAACTCTAGAGATAAAACTAGTCTGAATAAAATAAGAAAGTAGATAATTTGCGGGATAAAAATTACTATCACTAGTACTTATCCAAGATATTTATCGGCTGGATAATTATTTGTCTATTTACTTACCTATCCAGTCCAAAACCAACAGGAAAAATGTTAGATTTGTACGAAACTTCTTTCAGCTAGTCCACATCTCACTGCTGGGCATAGGCCTCCTTTTTACTGCGTCATTCCTCACGGTCCTGTGCTAATCTGATCCATTACTGACCCGCAACCTTCACGATGTCGTCTGACCATCGTGACGGTGGTCTGCCTACTAACTTCCTTCCCTCCCTTGGCCGCCACTCCGATACTACCCTGGTCCACCGGCCGTCTTCCCTTCTAGCGAAGTGTCCCGCCCATCTCCACTTTAACTCTGTGATCCGCTTACCAACGTCTTCGACATTGGTTCTTCTACGAATTTCTACGTTGGGTACGCAGTCCACTAGCGATATGCCCAGCATGGCACGCTCCATCGCTCTTTAGCAAGTATAATATAGCTTAAACACGTATGACGCTTTATAGAGTGATATTATAATATAAAATTTATCTATTGATGTTAGGATCAATTCACGTTTACTTGTTGTAGTAACAAAAATTAAAGTTTAAGTGAAAAAAGCGTAGAATTGAAAATCCTTATATAATTTTTTATTTTTAATGCACTAACCCGTGCTAAGGACAATTTTAAAAACCTACTTAGTGGCTTAAAATTCCACCCATGCCGGGATTCGAACCCGCGACCTCTGGCTATCCGTGCCAGCGCTCTTTCCAACTGAGCTAATGGGCGACAGTGATATCAATCCGTTATGAAAACCTAACTGCAAAGTAGGTAGTCGGGGCTGTAAGTGATGCAATTTACTAAAGCTAGATGTCGCTGCCTGTACGTAATACAGAGAATAGTGTAAAGAGGTTCGAAATTTCACTGATGCCGGTGAGTCGCCCATTAGCTCAGTTGAAAAGAGCGCTGGCGCGGATAGCCAGAGGTCGCGGGTTCGATTCCCGGCATGGGTGGAATTTTTAGCCTCTAAGTAGGTTTTTAAAATTGAAAATCCTTTCTTTTTCTTAGCCGACTTCAAAAAAGAAGGAGGTTATCAACTCGTCGCGTATATGAGTTATTGAATTAGATAGTTAGATAATGCTTTATTCATATACAAAACACACATTGATTGAAATTAACACTAAACACAAATAAATTACCAAGTGAATCGTCCCCCCCCAGATCCACAAGACGGAGCTGGTGCGCGCGCTGGAGACGGCCATCGAGGACGCGGAGAAGTGCGCGTCCGTGATCCAGCAGCTGGACCTCAACAAGATGCGCACGCGCACGCGCCACCACGAGCCCAAGTACCGCCTCACCGTCGAGGAGCTGCGCCTCTTCGCAGAGGAGATAGACCAGCTCGTCTGCGTCCTGCCGGAGGGTGAGTCGCCACGCCCGCGCTGTACGCGGCTCGATGTCGACCCTTGTATGTCCCCACTGCTGGGGCACGGGTCTCTTCCTGCATCGCAGGAAGCTTACGCCGTACTCCATCGCCCCCCGCGTATGCTTTACGCGGATAAGAGTGCTAATAAGACACTTAGGGCCAGTTTCTGAATTGAGAATCTCGCTAAGTAAATAGTCGACTGCAGTGCTGTCTCTTCGAATTTCCTAGGAAAGAGCGGTACTTAAGTATTAACTTCGTGAAATTCTCCGGTACGCCATCCCCGGTCCCGCAACTTCAACCCCCCCTCCGCCCCATTAGGCACTAACTATATACAAAGCGCAACGCCGCCGCCCGTCTCGATATCTATAACTGAAAATATCTGGCTGCGAGCCCTGCATGGGTGACCGTCTATGACTAACGCTAGTTACATTCTTCCGAGCGATTCCGTGCTTTGCAGAGCACGTTAAGTTGGTGCCGGCTGTCTTGTAATGGCAGTCGTTAAGCCATATCAGAAGCCTTATGGGCGGCTTGATAACTTCTGAGAGTAAAGCCCGCCACTGTCTTTCAATCCTCCATCAACCCGGACTTGTCCCCATTAACTTGGACTCCATCAAATTGGCCCCCGTGTTGGAGTATGGCCCAACCTTCCTGCGACGCAGGAAGAGATCCGTGCCCCAGCAGTGGGGACATACAAGGGTTGATATCTACTACTACATGCTTGGGATTGGGAGATTTAGGAGAGGCCATTGTCCAGCCGTAGATAGACACCGGCTGAATATGATGACATGCTGTAATTACAGATGTACAGCTAATCTACGTAGATTAGTTGTGAATCTGTAATATCTTCATCACACTTAATTAAATCTGTTATTCCTCTTCGCGAGCAGGGTCAGCGGTGAAGGAAGTCCTGCGGCAGACGGAGGAGTTCGAGAAGCGCGCGGCGGAACTGCTGGCGGATGACCTGGACGACGTCGACTCCCAGGCCTTGAGGGACCTGGAAGAGGTCAGTGACGTGTCCTGTCAACTGAAGCTTTGTTCACTGCAGATTAGATTAGAACTCTTTATTGTACACGCCAGAAAACCAAGTACATGAGGCTTACATATCTAAGTATTGCCGTATACAACTGTATTTCTTAAAGTGTAGAAGTACATTGAAAATAATTAGTGTATAGCTTATGTTAAGGAAAGTTTGTTTAGCTATGGCTTTCAAAACACCAATAATAAATTCATGGTGTATACGCAATGGGCGCGACGCCACGGGCGATTTGTCCGCAAGCTTTTGTAAATATTTCAAATACGAAACTGTACATTTGTAATGAAATCGTTAAAAAAATATCTTTGAAATTCGGCAAAAGCTTGGAAAGAACTGTCAGACTCGATTACTGGACTGTTTATAATATGTAGGTACCTACAAATTTGTTCAGAACCTTCTGAGGGTGAGCCCCACTCGCACTTTAGCCCGAAGTTATTTGGTAACTATTCTTAATTGTAGATCCTTGTAATATCATTGGTCGAACATCAGCAGCATCCATTATGACCCCACTGAGGGCACGGGCCTCTTGCCCCTCACTGGTCAATGGTCTGAACTTGGCCCCCGTGGTGGAGTATGGTCTATACGGCTCTCAGGGAAGAGACCCGTGCCCCTTGGTGGGGACATAATGGGTTGATGATGATGATTACTACTGCTACTTGACCACAATGATGTCTGGAATTAAAGCCAGTACTAAACATGAGTTCTGTGTTTTAAAATAATTATGAAAGGACTAAGTTTGGAGGTAATTTGGCAATTTTTTCTCCAAAATGATATAGATTTTGAATTGGACACCTAGTTTGAATTGTAACGTTCATTAAGCCGCCGATGAGTGATGGTTTTGAAATGAAACAAAAAGTTGAAATGTTTTGTTTCATCGGAACGCGAAATATTGTATTAAAATTTAACTTTAGCAATTTATCTGCTTTAGGGCTGATTTTTCAATAGTCAGATAACTTTTATCTGAGGAATAAAAATGGCGGTTTGACAGCTGCAGCTTCCGCGCTACTTTGAATAAAACTTTTTCATTTCATTTCATTTCACATTTTTTCCCCCAACAGACCGTGGAGCTGGGCTCCCAACTGTGCATAATCCTGGAGCAGCTGCCGCCGCTGCAGGCTCGCCTGTCGCAGGCGCGCTTCCTCAACGAGGTCAAGGAGCACCGCCAGGAGTCCTCCTCCCTCACCCCGGAGGCCATCGAGAAGCTGCTGCAGCAAGGCCAGGCGGTGACGCCTTGCGCTGAAGTGGCGAAGGAGTTGGCCTACTTGACTACGCTACAGTGTAAGTGGAGAAGAGTAAGATTCTTTGCTTTGAGCACAGAGGCCATCGTGAAGTTCTTGTCGCAAGGTCAAGTGGTAAAACCTTGCGGTGAAAATCCAGGGCAGTGGGTTAAGTTGCAAAGGTCAGAAAACTTAATGTTGTCGTCTGAGGTTTTTATAGCTTCTACGACCTTTTATTGGCTTCTACAGTGAGGTCACGCGATGACTTTTTGTGTTCAGGTGGCGAGAGTGTCGGAATGCATGACTGATGTACTATACAGATTTTGTATGATTTGGGGTTAGTTTGATAGGCTTATAGAGAGATATCATTAATTCCCTTAAACAGTAAAATCCGGCGATGTCTGAAGTGGTGAGAGACTCGGTCTACCCGTTAGTTAGAATTATGATTACCGCACTTCTCATAATTGAGCCGTCGTAGCACAAAGGTAGATTTCTAGGAATTAGGCGGCCATAAGTAAACTCAAAGTTAACGTATAACAAAACAAATTGATTCCCGGAAAAATAGACACCCCGCCTGCCCAACCCCCGCCCCTCCCCGGTCCCTAGAGCTGCGTGCGCCCCCTACAGGTAGTCGGAACTTGATCATCGCGCAAGCTTTATGTACACGTTCGTTCTCGCCACTCGCAGCGAACCCTATATTACAAATTGAATATTTCAATTGACGCTGTTCAGTTACAAGTGAAAGTGATGGATCTCAGAAATTCAGGTAAGCTCCTTAAAATGTAATATAATTTCAGATTAGGAATATCAATGTTTAGTGCAGCTATAAATTGCCCTTTTTCATAGATAATATAATGTTTTTTTTTTTATTTTCAATAGTAAATATATTGTGCTTCCGGGTCATTCCGAGTGACATTTCTTATGGTTTCTGATAGTACAGCTCTTTGAGCAGATAACCACAAAAAAATAAACCACCTTTGTCCACTTCGCGAGAAAAAAAAAATTATGGTAGAAAGTGAGAAAACATCCTTTTTTGTTTCTTTTGAGTTAAAATTCTTTTCAGCTTTTCTAGGGTCATCAAGTTACTCGGGCATGGAAGTAGTAACTCGAAAACATCTTTTTGATAAGATTTTTGAGCAAAACTCTCCATCAATAAACGACAAATTGGAATACTTACAAAATTATTTGTTAGTGTCTTACTGGGACTCCGACGAAGACAAAAAGTACATAAAGCATACATTTTCGTTTAAAACAGAAGAGAAGTGATAAAAAAGAGATGGTTCAAGGCACGCAGCACGCTAGAAAAATTTCTTGTAAGCAATGATACATGGTTGGCAGGAACATTAAAGATCCCCATAAAAACGCATAATAAGCCAGGACGACCAACCAAAATATTCAGTAAATATAGTGAAAGAACTAAAAGGAGGAAAACAGAAGTTCGCTCCTCTGTAAGCAAAGAAGTGATAGTTCACGCAGCGCAAGTTTTATTTATATATTTTTACAAAAAAAAGAAAAAGGAACGCTTCGCAAGTTCTAAAAGATATTACTAATTCGCCTGCATCTGCCAACGAATGTAAAAAAAGACATTGCAAATCAAAGGCACAAGATCCCCTTGCGCCTCGGGAGGCACTGCGAATGTGCGTGGACGCTGATTTGACTAGAAGTCAATACGAAATTGTGCGAGCAACCAACAGAAGTTTTTACAGAAGTTTAAAAGTTTTCTTACATTTTACATTGTACATTGACATTCAGCCAACACAATGTAAATTCTTTACGTTGAAATAAATTGACTTGAGTTTGAGTTTACCCGTGCTACGAAATAGTTTTGAAGGCTAAAGAGGAATGTTACCCCCCAAAGAGACGCTACGAGCAATGTCATATACGAGGTATATGACATTGCAGTGTGAACCTCCTCGTAATCCGTGGTATAAATTTAAGCTCTAAAATATAAATTTAAGCAGGAATCTTATTATACTGGCTCATAGAAATGAAATGAAAAGGTTTTATTCAAAGTAGCACAGATACTGCGGCTGCAAGTCAAACTAGGTGTCAATTTCAAAATCTGGATTATTTTGGAGAAAAAATGGACAAAAAAACTCCAAACTTTTTCAAATTCCTTACTTAACAGAATTTACACAGATTCAACAAAACTCGTGAATTTTACATGCTTGAATTCCAGACATCATTGTCATCTAAATAATCCTTAATATTATAGTACTTAGCTCTTTTGGCACAAAGTGTACTTTACATATTTTTTAAACCGCGCTTCAGTCAAACTCAATATATCTTCAGGGATTTTATTGTAGAAGCGTATACAATGTTCCATGAAGAATGTATTAACCTTTGCCAGCCTAAATCTTGGGATTTTGCGTAGAATCAGCTCTGGTCACATCCCATTAAATAATTTTGGTTTTCTTATAAAAGGTCCAATCACCAAACTGTCAGAAATGTGGTACTTTGGAAGATATTCAACATTTGTTGATGGAATGCATAGGAAGCCAACATTAAAGAGACACACTGATAGATGCACTCAATATAAACATTTTAGAAGTAGACAAGTTCCAGACGTTACTCTCTGATCCCATTTCGAAAGAAGCTATGTTAATTTATAAATTTGTAAGAGATAGTTTAGATAATCGTTAAGACTCTCTTAACTTAAGTTAATAACTTTAGAATAAGGTACGGTCGCGGTCTAAAAATGTTTATCAGTTTTCAAATTAGATTCTTTAGCACACTGTGTGCAGTAAAGTCTAAAATGCTGTATCTAGGTACGTTTTACTTTTTAATAGTTGTAGCATCGATTCTATCAAAAAGAGTATTCATGACGTTTTGACGATGAAACTCTTTTCTTTATTTAAAGTTGACATAATTGATTTTTTTTACAGTGACATTTATCAAAAATACTAGGATTGAAATAATAGAAATTGATAAAACCATGGCAACCTCGCTTGGGTGAATCTCTATTGCTTCTTCTATGCTATATGCCTAAACAAATCACATAATATCATCAACCATGTGGCATAGATTTGTGCATGCAATTACCAATTTTAAGGTGGTAAACATTTTCCGACCGCGAGTGTACAATGGGGCTGAGGTGTCCTCGTAAGGTACAAAAGCGCCTAATAAAAAATTTAAAAAAAAATTGGCGACTAAGGGACACAAACCGGGGGGTGGGCAGCAGCGCCCCCTGCAGTACAATTCCACCAAACTGCGATCCCCAACCCGCATGCCCAGCGTGGAGATTATGGGCATTACCCCCTATGATAGCACAACGTGGCGTTCTTTAAGGGAGGGCTATGTCTAACAGTGGACTAGTATAGCCTGACGACGACGATGAAAAAAAAAATTATAGAAAAAGACACTTTCAAAGAAACAAATAGATTAGCATCTGTAGTGGTTGATGACACCAGCCTCCTCTCCACAGCGCAAGTGGAGGAGTGGGAGCGTCGCGCTCGCAGCCTGCTCACGGAGCCCGCGAAGGCTCGCGCGCCGGACGCGGGCGCCGCGGCGGGCGGGGGCGCGGGCGGGGGTGCTGGGGCGGGCGCGGGCGCTGATCCCGCGCGCTACAGCACGCTGCTGGAGCTGGAGGCGCTGCTGGCGGCGGGGGCGCGCCTGCCCGCCGCGCTGCCCGGCCGGCACGCGCTGCAGGCCGCCTACAACCACGCCAAGGACTGGCTGCACAAGGTACGCCCTGACAGCTCCTACGATGTTGTGAGGTATAGGCCGTGGAAATAATTAAAATAACATGACATGACATGACATGACATGACATGACATGACATGACATGACATGACATGACATGACATGACATGACCAATATAAAATTTACTAATTACATCTATTTTATGTACATTGCTTCTGGCCCCGCACTAGGATACCCTGTGTCGTGGGAACCAGAAACAACGACATCACAAACAGGTAAACATCCAAGACCTGGGCTTTTTTTTTGTTCCCAGCCGGGATTCGAACCCGGGACCTCTTGCATGGTAGGCAGACGCGCTACCGCTACGCCATAGAGGTCGTCAAATGAGTGCCCTTTTCAGAAATTTTTTTCAATGTTAAATTTCTGAGCCACCTTCGGGTTAGCCGTAATGCAGGAGAAGGTAGCCAAGAAACTCCACTCTAACCATCTTATCTCAAATAGTCATATAAGAATTTACAAAGCACATAGCACTCTAGTTACAAGGAACACAAATCAATAGTAACGGAAATATAACCTCACCAGACTGGCGACAAACCACGACGAACCTTTCTATGAAACCTACTCGAAGCAAAGCCAGACAGCAAAAGCGGGCGCGTACGGTGCACGCTTTATATAGGAACGGTGACGTCTTGAGGATGTTGCCAGTCTTTACGACCAAAATATTCCTAACGATATAAATATCAAATAACGATATTAACAATTTTAAAAAACCTATTTAGAGGCTAAAAATTGCACCCATGCCGGGACTCGAATACATAATACAGAGAGTATTGTAAAGAGGTTCGAAATTTCACTGATGCCGGTGAGTCGCCCGTTAGCTCAGTTGGGAGAGCGCTGGCACGGTTAGCCAGAGATCGCGGGTTCGAGTCCCGGCATGGGTGGAATTTTTAGCCTCTACATAGGTTTTTACTTCGGCTATACTTATATATACTTCGGCTACTATCCCATAGCACTCGTGGCCTAGCCGAACCGAGTGATTCAAATCAATCACAATAGCAATCGTTAAGCCATGTCGAAGGCCTTATGGGCGGCTCGATAACTTCTGACAGTGAGACCCGCTACTGTCTTACAATCCTCCACCGTTCCGGACTGCTCCCAGACTTGGCTCCCATCGTGGAATATATGGCCTAACCTTCATCCAATGCAGCAAGAGACTCGTACCCCAGCAGTAGGGACATACAAGGGTTGATATCGACTATCGGATATATTCGTGTAATAGAAATATCGGAACTAATACTATACATAACATTTCAAAATAGTGAAGAAAAGTTTCATACAGAGCAGGAGGTAGTACTACACTCGTGTGCTTTCGGCGAAAACCGAAGCCTACTCTAGAGCCCGAGGTATATTCTAATAGCTAACGTACTACGTGTTTTGGCAAAGTCTTTACGTCTCGACTGGAAGATTGGCTCTAGCTTGCGTTGCGAACACTGGCGCTGACGAGCCTGCCGCCCGCCCGCAGACTGCGTATAACCAAGCTAACGACTTACTCCACAAACTACGTGAGATACAGTTAGAGTTAAAACCTGTACAAATATATCAATCTAAAAGTCGAAATAAGCCTGTGAAATCCATCGATCTTAAATCGTAAGCCGGCCGGTGTTCCCGATGCTAGTTGATCTCGATCATTTCTTCTTAACAACTTAACTTAATGTTACGGGCTAGGGTTCTGGATCTGGATGTAAAACGCCAATGACAACTTCTTAGGATTTATTCACGCAGGGTCTGGTCTGCAGGTCTTCACGACACGAAGTCCACACGTAGATTCCAATCGCAGGTTCAATCGTAGTCCAATAGTATCGCTGAGGTCGTAGGTTATCGCTCGTATCGCAGGTATGTTCGCTCGAAGTTTACTCTTCGCTATTCCAAACGGAACTGACAGCGCGCCGCGGCGACCGCTATTTATATCCGCCGGCAAGGATTCTAGAACATTCAAGTACGTACCTACACTCGGTGCACGCGGCAACGACTCTAGAACAAAGTCCTTGTCAAAGAGATTTGAACCTTATACTAGTGGACATACGAGTCACTATTGCTTGCAGCGTTTCATTGTTTACTAAAACGCAGCATGCGGCGACTATTCTATAGGCTTCCAGAAGGCTCTATTCTAGATGGTTCGGGATAGGACCGCGACACTGCTCCCCTCTTAGAGATGCTCGTCCCGAGCATCTTCATTACTGCCGTGATAAGAAGCTAAGCGGTCGATGTGAACCACTTTTTGTGCACCTCTTGGCTGCCGTTGAATTCGGTACGTCACGTCGTTTAACCGAGTTACCACTTTGTACGGTCCCTCCCATCTTGTCTGCAATTTTGGAGATTTTCCTTTTCGTCGAGTTACATTGTGAATCCAGACTAGTGCTCCTTCTTCGAAGCCGCTTGTATTTGCTCGGCGGTCATACCTAGTCTTCATCTTTTCACTCGACTCCAATCCGTTTTCCCGTACTATGGCATGAATCTCTCGCATTTTCTCACGTAACTCGGAAATGTGTAGAGAACGTGAGTCGTCAGGAGGGCCTCCAGTCAGCAGATCTACTGGTATTCTCCGTTCTCGGCCAAAATTTACACGCGCCGGGGTTACCTTCGAGCTTTCATGTTCTGCAGTTCGGTAGGCCAGAAGAAATGGCGGTATGTATTTGTCCCAGTCTCTCTGGTGCCTGTCAACGACTTTTGCTAAATGTCTCTCAAGTGTTTGGTTAAATCTTTCTACCATGCCGTCAGATTGAGGATGATATGGGGTGGTCCTAGTCTTATGCATTCCCAATATTTTACAGAGTTCTTGAAATACTTGAGACTCAAAGTTCCTGCCTTGGTCGGAGTGTATTTCCAAGGGCACACCAAACCGGCAAACTACTTCCTCAAACAACTTGGAGGCAACAGTCGTGGCTTCTTGATTGGGTATGGTGAATACCTCTGGCCATTTAGTGAAGTAATCCATAACTACCATGAAATACTTATTTCCTGATTCCGTTACTGGGAACGGTCCAGCCACATCAACTGCAATGCGTTCCCATGGCGCACCAACGTTATAAAGTTGCAGATTTCCTCGGCTTCTAGTTGGTGGGCCTTTCACCGCGGCGCAAGTAACACACTTGCGGCACCAATCTTGCACATCTTCTCGACAATGGAGCCAGTAAAACCTTTCTCGAATCTTTGTTAAAGTCCTTTTTACGCCCAAATGTCCAAATGTCCTGACACGCCGTCATGTACTTCACGATGGACATCTTGTACCTTATCTCTTCGGACAACTATCTGAAGATGGAACTCTCTGCCGTTAGGTTTCTCCCATTTGCGGTAAAGTATTCCGTTCCGAAGAATAAAACTGTCCCATTGAGCCCAGTATGCCTTGGTGACAGCACTAGTAGGAGCGACTTCGCACCATCTTGGCTTGTCCTCGCCTCGTTTTCTCCATGCGACAATGAGCCGTACATCTTCGTCATCTTCCTGTGCTTCTTTCATCGCCTCATCTTCCCAAGATCTCGATGGACTCATTCTTGTCAATCTCAATGGCAGTTCCTTTGTCTCTTGTTTGGCATAGTGCTTGCAGTCTTCCGGACACGGCCTTCTTGACTGTTTGTTCCCATTGCATACTTGTGAGATTCTGGTTACCTGAGCTTTCTCCGCTCCAGCCAGTACTCGCCTCGGAATCCTAGCTTCGTTTCCCTGATTCACAGTGGAGGCCGGAGCGTCATGCTTCTTTACGAGCTCTTCAAAACGCTTCTCCATTTTGTTGAGGCGCGCACCCAGTCTGTCATCTGTTTTGGTCGGTTGCCTCTCCTTCTTAGGACACGTGAACTGCAGATGCCCTCTTTCTCCACACTTGTAACACATGGGCCTGGAGTTCCTCTTGGGCGGTGTATTGATCTCTTTAACCTCCTCCGTAACTTCTCGAAGTTTATACCCTTGCCGGATATCATGACGCACAGCTTCTACTTCCAGGGCGTGTGCCAGAGCTTCTTTTAATGAAGAATGGTGGCGAAGCTTTACTGCAGCCCTAATTTCAAGATCCTTGATCCCGTCGACGAAGGCTTGTAAAATATTCGTGTCCACCATTTTACTATCAGCAGAAGGGTATGCCTTTCGAACCAATTTCTCAATTTCCAACGCCCATTGTTGAAGTCCTTCACCCAGGCGCTGAGTCCGGTCGCGTAGCTGAGCACGAAAAACGTGTTCCAGGTGTCGTTCCCCATATCTAGCCTCAAGTGCCTCCAGCAAGTCTTTGAACTCGCTGCCTGAGGTGGGCAGTGCCTCCAGGACAGATAAAGCCGAACCACTGAGCGCGACGGTGAGGGCTGTCAGGCTCTGATCGTCCGTCCACCCGTTTGAAGCAGCGACAGTCTGGAACTGCTGGCGGTAGGCGACCCAAGACGTAGTACCATCGTACGGAGGCACCTTCACTTTAGGCCCGTGGTTTATGCTGACAACTCCGCTCGATGTAACTCCAGCAGCTTTAATACGCCGAACTTCCTGCTCTAGTCCAGTGAGGCCGGTTTTCACATTTTTTAGGTCATCCTCTAATTCGGAAACCCGTTCGTTCACTACCTCTACATCTTCATGTAGCTTAGCGACCGTATCACTGAACTTTGTAACGGCAGAAAGGATCACCTGTTGATCTATCTTCTGTTCTTTTCGCAGGCCTCTTTGTTCTTCTCGCAGGCCTCTCTGTTCTTCTTGCAGGCACTGCATCTGCTTGCTCTGTTCTTCTCGCAGGCCTCTCTGTTCTTCTTGCAGGCACTGCATCTGCTTGCTCTGTTCTTCTCGCAGGCCTCTTTGTTCTTCTCGTATGCCCTTCAACATTGCCATCAGACACGACATATCCAAAACCTCCATTGTACGTGACTGAGGATTAATGTCTTCGGTGGGCGTGGCCAGGTGGGCGTGGCTACGAGGCGGAGCCTGTTGGTCGGTTAGTGAAACCTGGTGGTCAAGGCCGGTGGGCGGAGCCTGGTGCACGGGGGCGGTAGGCGTGGCCTGGTGGGCGTGGCCAGTGGGCGGAGCCGCTGGGCAGGTACGCTGTGTTTCATCGATGGGCGTGGCCTGGTGGGCGAGGCCAGGGGGCGTGGCTTGGTCGGTGGACGTGGCCTCGTGGGCGGGGTCAGTGGGCGTGTCCCTATGGCCGGTGGGCGTGGCCTGAGGGGCAGTGGGCGTGGCCTCCGCAGCACCTCTGGACCTGGTCTTCACTCCAGAAGTATCCTCTCTCGGAGTCAGTGGCATCTCCAAATCCCCAATTCTGACACCAAATGTTACGGGCTAGGGTTCTGGATTTGGATGTAAAACACCAATGACAACTTCTTAACATCTTAGGATTTATTCACGCCGGGTCTGGTCTGCAGGTCTTCACGACACGAAGTCCACACGTAGATTCCAATCGAAGTCCAATAGTATCGCTGAGGTCGTAGGTTATCGCTCGTATCGCAGGTATGTTCGCTCGAAGTTCACTCTTCGCTATTCCAAACGGAACTGACAGCGCGCCGCGGCGACCGCTATTTATATCCGCCGGCAAGGATTCTAGAACATTCAAGTACGTACCTACACTCGGTGCACGCGGCAACGACTCTAGAACAAAGTCCTTGTCAAAGAGATTTGAACCTTATACTAGTGGACATACGAGTCACTATTGCTTGCAGCGTTTCATTGTTTACTAAAACGCAGCATGCGGCGACTATTCTATAGGCTTCCAGAAGGCTCTATTCTAGATGGTTCGGGATAGGACCGCGACATTAATACTTTCATCCATCCAACAGGTGGAAGAGATGCAATCGAAGGACCTATACCCGTACTACCACAGCGTGGAGGCTCTAGTCAGGAAAGGTGCCGCCATACCGGTCCCGCTCTTCGAGAAGGAGCAGCTGACGGCCGCTTTGCAACAGGCCAGGGAGTGGAAGCAGGGCGCCGCCAAGATGTTCCTCAAACAGGTGGGTGCTTAGTGTGAACGCCGCACTCCTGCTGCGCGGGAAGCTGCAGCATTTATGGGAGTTAATGCCTTGTCTTTATTAGCTTGTTTTGGAATGGCAGTATGTTAGAATCACTCGCATATTCTTAAAGGTTTCTGTTGACAGTATTTTCTCACACGTTCTATTTACTTCAGCAATGTTAAATTGTACAATATTTATTTACTCACTCAATCACCTATTGATTTATTTAAATTGCCTGCACCCCGTGCTCCCCTCTAATCTATAGAAGATTTTTTTTATTCGGATTCCTATTATAAGTTGCCCCAGAGCTGGCCATGCTCCCTGATGTAGGCCTTGAGCTCAGTATCCAAGCCGTCCCCAACGCCGCGTTGGCGTCAGGGAAGTCTTGGCTGTGTCTACATTTGTTTATATTAGCTGTTAATAGCGGCCAAAAAGCGCTCGTCTCATTCCGTTAATTTTCAAAATCCAGCCGTCCTCCCCCTTAATCTCTCTGAAATTTTCCGTAGCTGGTCGTTCTCCCCCTTAATTTCTGAAATTTTCCGTAGCTGGTCGTCCTCCCCCTTTATCTCTCTGACATTTTCCATAGCTGGCCGTCCTCCCCCTTATCTCTCTGAAATTGTCCGTAGCTGGCTGTCCTCCCCCTTTATCTCTCTGAAATTTTCCGTAGCTGGCCGTCCTTGTATTTTAGCATTCTGAAATTTTGCGTAGCTGGCCGTCCTCGCTCTTCGCCTTTTTGATTCCTAGTATAAATTGTCCCCAGAGCTGGCCGTACTCGCTGATGGAGGCGCTGTGCCCGCGCACGGAGGCGGCGGCGGCGGCGGCGCCGCGGCGGCGCGCCAAGCCGGCGCCGGCCGGCGACTACGCCGACCCGCCGCCCTCCTCGCTGGAGGCGGGCCTCTTCCTGCGCAACTTCGGCGAGGACTCCACGCCCGCAGAGATCGTGGCCGCCTTCAAGCAGGCCGAGGCCCGGGAGCTGCAGATAGTCAAGGAGCTGCGGTGAGTGCCGGCTGTCGTGGAATTGTTAACTTGTGCTACTTTAGCGAGTACTCTACGCTCGCGGAGAACGCCCAAGGAGTTGTAGTGAGAAACTCAATCAATAAATAGCCTACTGGTCTACTGCTGGAAATAGACCTCTCCCAAGGCACGTCATTTCCTTCTTTCCTCTTCTGTTCTGTTCTGTTCCTCGGCCGTGCTCATCCATCCAATCTGCGGCCTGCAGGAGGCGTCATCTTGTTGAAAAAACAGAGTGGCGAAGGATAAAATTGTAGAGGTAAATTTTGCTTTTGAAGTGACAAAGGCTTATTATGTTTCTTTGTGATATAAAGTTATATTGTAACTTAGGGCGATGTAACGTAACGTGATGAGATGAAGGGAGTAGTGGTAGCGGAGTGATGGAACACCGGCTTCTCAATCGAATTTGAATGGACAGTTGTGAAGTTATAGTAGCAACACTACTCTCTGATAGTGAAGGAAATCATCATGAGGACACTCTAGTGTCTGAAGAATTAACATACCTTAGCGCTTGTTACGTACAATGGCTTAGTGTGGAATTCTCCGGTCTAACTAACTAGCTAATGCCACTAACTTACTGTTGTTGTTTCTAGTACCCACGACACAGGGTATCCTAGTGTGGGACCAGAAGCAACGTATGTGCCTGTATGTAAACGTTATGTTATGTTAGTTAACAAACAACCAACTAAATGCAACACATCTAGGCCTTGTGACCTTTCAGTGATCTTCTTCTTCTTCAGGCTATATTAGTCCACTGCTGGACATAGCCCTCCCCTAATAAGCGCAAGGTTGTGCCATCATTGGGGGTAATGCCCATAATCCCTCCCCTGCGAGGGATCTGCTTTTGGAGAATTCGAAGTTACTAGAACTTACCATTTAAAAGATGAGGCTAAGTGCGGAAATGTGAGGTGTAACTAACGTGTCGTGTCGTGCCGCAGAGCCCGCAACATGCGCAAGGACGTCCGCGGCGGCGGCGGCGCGGGCGGGCCCACGTTCTGCCTGTGCCAGAAGCGGCAGTACGGCGTCATGCTGCAGTGCGAGCTCTGCAAGGACTGGTTCCACTGTGAGTATCGGGCTTGCTTGAACCGCCTATTGTATAACATTACTTAGATTTAAGAAACCATAGTTGTGTTCTTTTTTTTGGTTATGCAATAAAGTGTTCTCTATCTATCTTACAGGCACTGAATAGGCATGACGAAAGATTTTTAAGTCCTCTCCCATAATGTAGGGACACATTTATTTTTAAAAACCTATTTAGAGGCTAAAAATTTCACCCATGCCGGGATTCGAACCCGCAACCTCTGGCTATCCGTGCCAGAGATAGAGAGAATCCTCTGGCACGGATAGCCAGAGGTTGCGGGTTCGAATCCCGGGATGGGTAAATTTTTTTAGCCTCTAAATAGGTTTTTAAATTTGTCCTTAGCACGAGTTAGTGCATTAAAAATAAAAATAGTATAACATTATTTTTTTACAAAGAAAACCTATATTTCACTAATGAACTAAAGTTTAAAGAAGGTTAGCGAAACTTTTCATTTTATTTTTTGAAATCTGTGGGAAAATAGCTCGCAGTGTCATGGCGTCGAATCTGACGTCACGCCCATGTAAACAAACATCGCAATCACTAGTAGTCACCACAAAGCACGGGTGAAGTTTACCAATGTTAACCTAAGCGTAACGTCACGCAGTGTGATTGGTGAAAACAGTATTAAAGTATTGAAAATATTGGCAATCAAATTTTATTTATATAAACAAAATCAGTGTTTTAAATCCTTTTAATATGTATGTACGTTCCCCTAACATCGCTTATTCTTTGATTATTTGTTACTGTCGTCACGCCTATTGGGTCAAAATAATCAAAATTAATTGGGCTATACTTTGCCCCCTTGTTGCCTGTAAACAGTTCAGTTACCTCATGAGGCTCTTTCCTGTAACCCGCGATTGACATCCATGGACCTCTGTCAACTTGACAACATCGTGTGACGTAACGCCCCCAAGCGCCATGTGTGCCGTTCCCCATGAAGCTCTTTCACTGTAACTTGCCATTCGCATCCGGGAACCCCTCATAAATCTGGATAAACTGGAAAACTGTTGCTTATATGTATTTAATTGTATAAGTATTTATTTTTAGGTATTTATGTATATTATTATTTAAGTATATGTTGCTTACCTATGTGTATTTAATTGTATATGTATTTTTTTAGTTATTTAAGTATGTATATTATTATTTAAATATTTGTACCTTATATCGTAGGTAATTAGAAGTAATCATACTCTCGCACTCTTTTGCTGTTTGTTATTAATATAATTTTCGAACTATTTATGTACATGCACCACGTACCGACTATATTCTTCATTAAATCCACTCCATCCAAGGGTTGTCTGGAAGAGATCGCTCTTAGCGATAAGACCGCCACTTGTATAACATTACTTAGATTTAAGAATCATGGTTGTAATATTTTTCTGGTTGTGCAATAAAGTGTTCTCTATCTATCTATCTACCCTCTGTCGACTTGCCAACATCGTGACGTAACGTCCCCCCCCCAGCGCCGTGCGTGTCGTCCCCGCGCGCGTCCCGGTCGCCGTCGCCGGCGGGCTCCTCGCGCGAGGAGGAGCCGTCGCTGCCGTTCCCGGCGCCCGAGCCCAAGTTCCTGTGCCCCGCCTGCCGCCGGAGCCGGCGCCCGCGCCTCGAGCGGATCCTCGCGCTGCTGGTGAGTGCCGACGACAATTTATTGACAATATTTTTTCAATTCTGTAAAAATGACATCCTTGACAAGTTTGTATTTCTAACGATACTATTAAAATGTGTTCTGTGTTTTACTAAGTTTATTAGCACCTGATGTGTGTAATTCTCTGTAAAACTTACTGAATTGATTATGTACCAACTTTGAATCCCGGCGTGGGTGGAATTTTCAACCTCTAAATAGGTTTTTAAAATTGTCCTTAGCACGAGTTAGTGCATTAAAAATAAACATAGTATAATTATGTAGCTACTGTCAAATAAAGTTTACATTTCCTGTTATTCACCGTAATAATAAACTAGGAAGTGTAGTTGTCTGAGCTTTGAGTGGTCGCGGCAGGTGTGGCTGCAGAAGCTTCCGGTGCGTCTAGCCGAGGGCGAGGCGCTGCAGTGCGTCACGGAGCGCGCCATGGCCTGGCAGGACGCCGCGCGCGCCGCGCTCGCCACGCCGCACCTCGCCGCGGAGCTGCACTACTCGCGGGTGAGTGAGCGACGCACTTAGCCGCAGAGCTGCACTACTCGCGGGTGAGTGAGCGACGCACTTAGCCGCAGAGCTGCACTACTCGCGGGTGAGTGAGCGACGCACTTAGCCGCAGAGCTGCACTACTCGCGGGTGAGTGAGCGACGCACTTAGCCGCAGAGCTGCACTACTCGCGGGTGAGTGAGCGACGCACTTAGCCGCAGAGCTGCACTACTCGCGGGTGAGTGAGCGACGCACCTCGCCGCGGAGCTGCACTACTCGCGGGTGAGTGAGCGACGCACCTCGCCGCGGAGCTGCACTACTCGCGGGTGAGTGAGCGACGCACTTAGCCGCAGAGCTGCACTACTCGCGGGTGAGTGAGCGACGCACTTAGCCGCAGAGCTGCACTACTCGCGGGTGAGTGAGCGACGCACCTCGCCGCGGAGCTGCACTACTCGCGGGTGAGTGAGCGACGCACCTCGCCGCGGAGCTGCACTACTCGCGGGTGAGTGAGCGACGCACCTCGCCGCGGAGCTGCACTACTCGCGGGTGAGTGAGCGACGCACCTCGCCGCGGAGCTGCACTACTCGCGGGTGAGTGAGCGACGCACTTAGCCGCAGAGCTGCACTACTCGCGGGTGAGTGAGCGACGCACCTCGCCGCGGAGCTGCACTACTCGCGGGTGAGTGAGCGACGCACCTCGCCGCGGAGCTGCACTACTCGCGGGTGAGTGAGCGACGCACTTAGCCGCAGAGCTGCACTACTCGCGGGTGAGTGAGCGACGCACCTCGCCGCGGAGCTGCACTACTCGCGGGTGAGTGAGCGACACACCTCGCCGCGGAGCTGCACTACTCCAGGGTGAGTGAGCGACGCACCTCGCCGCGGAGCTGCACTACTCGCGGGTGAGTGAGCGACACACCTCGCCGCGGAGCTGCACTACTCCAGGGTGAGTGAGCGACGCACCTCGCCGCGGAGCTGCACTACTCGCGGGTGAGTGAGCGGCACACCTCGCCGCGGAGCTGCACTACTCCAGGGTGAGTGAGCGACACACCTAGCCGCGGAGCTGCACTACTCCAGGGTCAGTTCACCTCAGTCTCATTTATTGGCTCGATATCTGGATAAACAGGTACAGTGAAACACAATAAATGAAGCCCGCGGATGATGTACCTGCGCAGATGACCAAATTTTGGATGTGCGGCAAGTTGATCGACCAATCAGATAGTTTCACTTTATGGCAGGGCGCGGCCTGCCATAAGGGCCTGCCTTTGTTGCTATCGGTTGATTCAACGTCATCGACGCAGGTGACTATTAGTTTGGCAATATTAGCGTGAGCGAAATAGGTAGCGCTACTGCGGCAATCAATTCTGCACCTTAACCGTATCGGTTAAAGATCATGTTGAATGTACTTTAAGCTTCGGGTATTTTCGTTACACTTCTTCCTAGTCTGCGCGAACGAAGATTCCCGAAGAGACTTTTATGATGTGTAGTACTGTACGGTCACGAAGGTCGGTGTGACAGATAGCCGCACTGACGATTCGGCTACTTAGATGCATTTACAGTCCACACGTGTGGAACCTTGCTCTGCTGTGAGTTCTATAGATGGTCTGAATAGGTACGGTGATGAGGGACAGTGTGACATAACGCTGCACTGACGAGGCCCAGCTGTGAGCTCTATTCCTACGGTGCATAAAGGGATAAATAAATAACTAGGATAAAACATAAATAAAATGTTTATCAGATTTAAACTGGATGGTCCTTTTAGCGCCTCTTTGTACTTTGTTTTACTAAACTGTCTTTGTTGAACTATGACTAATGTTATGATAATTTTTTACAGGAAAATAGAGAAAAATCGGACAAATTAAATGCTGAACTTAAGAAGGCTACGGGACGTGCACACGACTCCCACAATTCACAAAATAAGTAAGTTATTAGGGCAAATATTTCCATTTGTTTGATTATTGGGTCTTTAAATCTCTAGTAATTTTGTAATGAGTTAATATTTATCTTCTCAAAGCTCTTGCAATACCCTACGTGGCTGAGTCTTTGTATTTGACAGTTAATGTTTTTGACATTAAAATGTCATCTTTGTTTTAGTGGCCACGGCCACCTTCCTAAGTAAGGTCTATGTTACGAAGGTTAATTGGAATTCTGACTCAAATCACAACAGTCTGAAAATGGAACAGGAATAGAGTATACAACTTAAAAAAAACGAGTGGACTTTTTACCACAAACATGTACCACCAACGTATTGTAGTAAAATTTGTGGTAAATAAATTAGTTTTACTTTAAATTTAACGTTCGTTTTCAGTGGAATCGTGTTTTCGTAAATAAGGTTGTCAGTCTTTCTAGGACTAATACTTTTGCACGGCTTATTTTGAAATGATCTCGTCGCCAGGTCATCGGCCAGCGTGGAGCACGCCTACAGCGCCAGCCCGCGCTCGCCGGCCGCGCGCGCCTCGCCAGCACTGCTGCAGCAGCTGGAGGAGCTCATGCTGGAGGGAGACCTGCTGGAGGTGAGTCGCGCCTCGCCAGCACTGCTGCAGCAGCTGGAGGAGCTCATGCTGGAGGGAGACCTGCTGGAGGTGAGTCGCGCCTCGCCAGCACTGCTGCAGCAGCTGGAGGAGCTCATGCTGGAGGGAGACCTGCTGGAGGTGAGTCGCGCCTCGCCAGCACTGCTGCAGCAGCTGGAGGAGCTCATGCTGGAGGGAGACCTGCTGGAGGTGAGTCGCGCCTCGCCAGCACTGCTGCAGCAGCTGGAGGAGCTCATGCTGGAGGGAGACCTGCTGGAGGTGAGTCGCGCCTCGCCAGCACTGCTGCAGCAGCTGGAGGAGCTCATGCTGGAGGGAGACCTGCTGGAGGTGAGTCGCGCCTCGCCAGCACTGCTGCAGCAGCTGGAGGAGCTCATGCTGGAGGGAGACCTGCTGGAGGTGAGTCGCGCCTCGCCAGCACTGCTGCAGCAGCTGGAGGAGCTCATGCTGGAGGGAGACCTGCTGGAGGTGAGCTGGGAGACTGCAGCGTCAGCCTGCGTTCACTAGCCGACAAGTTTACGACTATGATCTCCATTTTAGCGTGTTGATGGCGAGCCATCGGGTTGAAAGGGTTTTGCCTATCAGAAGCAGAGCAGAACGAGAGTCGCACTCAGTTTTTCCTCTATTCATACGACTATTTAATTAGCTCGTCACTTCGTCTCCACATTTGGTTCCAATTCGATATCGACCCTTGTATATCCCCACTGCTGGGGCACGGGTCTCTTCCTGTATCGCAGGAAGGTTAGGCCATACTCCACCACGGGGGCCAACTCCGGGTTCTTATTTGTTTTTTTTACGACTTTTTTAAAATCTAAGCTCCGATCGCGTTCCACTGCTTAGTAATGGTTTCCCGTTTAGCTGCCGACTTTTTCCCGATCGTGGCTACCTCTTCCTAGCTTGATGTGTTATTTTCTTTCTGCTTAGGATAGTAACAGCTTTTTACTGAAAGTACGAAAAAATATTAATTTTAAAGTTTCAATAAGTCTTGATGTAATAACAAAAAAAATTAACACAAAGATGTCTATTATGGACCGCGTAACAAAGTAACAACACATAACATAACCTCCCGCCTGTATTCCTCAGGAGTACGCAGAGGCCAGAATACTGTTACTTGTCGTGATCTTGATAAATCACCTTCGCTGCATTCATCAGTTACAGACGTTCATCAGTCGTTGCGTGCACGCACACCGGTTTCGGGAATTCAGAAATAGCAATAGCCCGATTAACGAAACACTGACTTAATAAAAAGAATTTATTATAGAGCTAACGTTTGCCCCCTCCCCCCACTAGGTGACTCTGGACGAGCAGGCGCACGTGTGGAGCGCGGTGGTGGCGGCGCGGGGCGCGGGGGGCGCGCGGCGCGGGCGCCTGGACGCCGGCCGGCTCAAGCGCCGCGCGCCGCCGCCCGCCGCCGCCGGGAAGCGCACGCGACCCGGTACGTGCTATTACACACACTCACACACACACACACAAATAGAAACCCACAAACACAAACTTACACACAAGCACAAAGTCACACACACACAAAAAGAAACCCACACACACAAACACAAACTTACATAAGCACAAAGTCACACACACACAAATACACCCTCACACGCGTGTGTGGGTTTGTATTGTGACTTTGTGTTTGAGTGTAACACAAACCTACGCACAAACACAAAGTCTCACAAAAACACACGCACAGGCACACACGCTATACTACGGTACACACATGCGCACGCGACCCGGTACGTGCCGCGACACTATCTTAACATACTATGTTTTATCATTGTATGTGAACTATGTTCATTAGGGACTTTGAAAAGACTAACCCCCAGTTTCTCGTACACTAACAATCCGTTAATCTACTGTTAACAGCTGTCAAATGTCTTTTTTGTATGCACTTTGGCCAAGTGACAGCTGTTAACAGTAGATTAACGGCTTGCTAGTGTACCAGAAACCGGGGGTAAGTTTGGCGTTGTTTTGTCCATTATTTCTCCAAAATTATCTAGATTTTGAAATGGACACCCAGTTTCAATTGTAACATTCATTAAGCCGCAGTTTCTGCGCTACTTTGAATAAATCCTTTTTCGTAGACTTTTAGTCCGGATCTACTTACGGGTGTTGTTATATCGGAAGAGTCCGACCAGGATTCCGGACTAGAAGTCTACAATGTGTTGTGCTTACGAAAGTTTAAGTTCAAAAACCTTTTTAATTTCATTTCACACACACACACACAGACACACCCTCAAACACACACGCGCAGGCATACACGCTATACTACAATACACACATCGCGCCGCACTATCTGCAAGTGCCCCCGCCAGCGATCTGTATACACACAAATCAAACCGGTCCTTAATTATTCGGCTTCATACAAATTACTTGAAACCTATCTCATGGGAATCTGTTTGGTCTCAACCTTCAATCTCGGCCTAATGGAACTCGGCTTGCGGCTTCGCCGCCGCATTTATACACAATCCGCGCCTCTTGCGCTCGCAGTCAATTGCCCTTCTTTCAATTACACGATTTAAAAAGCTAGACAGGGTTTTAGAATTAAAAAAAATTGTAAACTTCATCATCGTGTTGGAGAATCGTTAATTACAGCCGTCATGCAACAATTTTATTAACATTACATATTCCTTGCAGGTTCCATGGTACCGAAGACCACAGTCAAGCGGGGCAACGCGACAACGACGAATTATCTCAACAGGAAACAAGTAAGTTCTGAATCTAAATTTTCGTTGAATTTTTTCATAAATAATAAAAGCGCTGACTTTTCACATACTTTAAATTAGGTAATTATTTGACGGACATAAATGGTTCATCAAATTTTTTCGCCATTTTAATATTCCTTTTGCCATTTTAATAGACCTCTTG
Organism: Yponomeuta sedellus; assembly: GCA_934045075.1. Classification (NCBI taxonomy): domain Eukaryota; kingdom Metazoa; phylum Arthropoda; class Insecta; order Lepidoptera; family Yponomeutidae; genus Yponomeuta; species Yponomeuta sedellus. The sequence goes on from OW203746.1 coordinate 840,572, forward strand.
AACGAGAACGAAAAAAAAATTGTTGTCAATCACCATATTAATATTGTTATTAAAACTAGCGTGTCTACTCATTATCGACAGCCCTATGGCTAGGATTCGACGGGCATTTTATTTAATTAACGTGACCTGCTTTATTTTAAAAATAGGGTAAACGTCTTGATGTTGTTTGCTGAAGCTATCCTGTGTCTTCAGTAATACAATTGGATTAGATTAGTAAATTCTTTATTGCACAATAAGCATATTTGTACAAAGGCGAGCTTAACACTAATGAGTAATTTCTTTCTGGGCACTACCCGCACTACTATCCACATAACCCAAGGTTAGCCCTTGGATTATGCGGATGGTATGTGTGTGTGTAATGTGGATGGTGGTACTATCCACATAACCCAAGGGCTAACCTCGGGTAGTGTTAAAAAAAAAGTGGAAAACAAAAGGGAAAAGAAAACATATACATATTACACTCATTAATTATAATTTAACCATGCATTGACAAACTTATTGATTCATCGCATTTAACTTAATCTTATAAGCCTCATTGTACATTTTAAATATAATGACTAGAAAGTTGCCACGTTATGAATGGTGGCAGTAACCTCGCTAAAATAAAAAAAAAAACCTCGGGTAGTGCCCGGAGAGAGTTATGGATGTCGATGTGGTTCGCTGAGCCTATGTGCTCGTCCGCAGGGCATGTCGGCGTCCGGGCTGATGATGCGGAAGCACTACATGGCGCGGCAGGAGCGCCGCAAGCGGGGGCTGCCCGCGCCCGCCCCCGCGCCCGCGCCCCGCCACCACGCGCGCCCCCGCCGTGAGTACATTACACTACATCACCTAAACACACACATGTATCGCAAAGGGGTAGGCAGGGGACCTGAGTGCTTAGTGCGAGTTTGACAGATCCAATCGAATAACTTTACTGCCGCGTTAATCGAGCATTGAGTAGTGAGTATGAGTAAGTTAACCGTTCGAACTGGCAAAACGCTGTCGCAGTACAACTCGCACTCGCGTTTATTCGTGTTTTTGGCTGGTAAACGTGTTCACTTTTCAACGTAAACCATTACAACTCGCACTCAGCAATTTTAATTTCCATACTTGTCGCAAGGTGGCGCTTCCTCGATGCCATAGAAATATGAGTTTACGTTAACGCGATCGAGTAGTTAAAAAACTCGCACTAAGCACTCAGCACCAATGCGGTGGACAGACGCCATAACAATAGCTTCGCCTCTACAAGCTGCCATACATGTGGCGCATCATCATCAACTCGTTGTGTTGTGTCACCGAAGGGCACGGGTTTCTTCCCTAAGAAAGTTATAGACCATTCTCCACCACGGGTGTCCATTTCAAAATCTAAATTGCAAGTCATTTTGGAGAAAAAATTTCAAATTTCGAATTCAAAATTCAAATTCAATTGAAATCAATTTATTTTAAACGTAAAAAAATTACATTCTGTTTGCTGAATGTCAATGTGCAATGTAAAATGCGAGCCGCTGCCCTCGGGCTGTATTGTAGTGGAGAAAAAGGCAGCGGAAAAAAAAACTCCACTCTGACCATCTTTTCGAAAGTCATCTCAAACCAAATACATCAGTTGCCATACGTAAACCTAATAAGATTTCATGATTACCATTAACAACCCTAAATGCCAAAGCACTAGTCAAATGTCTCACAATAGTAGGGGAAAACATAAGTGCTGCGGCCAGACACACAAACAGCACTCGTTCACGAGTTTCCAGTATTAACTGTGTAATGTTTTATGTTTGACGACCTCTGTGGCGTAGCGGTAGCGCGTCTGCCTACCATGCAAGAGGTCCCGGGTTCGAATCCCGGCTGGGGACAAAAAAAAGCCCAGGTCTTGGATGTTTACATGTTTGTGATTACACTATTTTTTTTTTTTTTAATGCACTAACCCGTGCTAAGGAACAAATTTAAATGTTTGTGATGTCGTTGTTTCTGGTTACCACGACACAGGGTATCCTAGTGTGGGGCCAGAAGCAATGTATGTGCCTGTATGTAAATGTTATGTTATGTTACTCCAGTGGCAGCGGGCAGCTCCCGCGGCCGCGGCGCCCGCGCGTCCCGCGGCGCGGCCCCGGCCACGAGCGGCGGCGGGGGCGGAGGCGGAGGCGGACGTCGCGCCCGCGCCCGCGCCCGCTCCAGCTCGTCGTCCTCGCGCTCCTCCGACGAAGACGACGAGGATTGCGCCGCGCCGCAGTGCCTCCGGCCCACTGGTGAGTCGCTCACTGGCAGTGTTGCCAATTTGGTATATTTTATGCTAAATTTGGCACATTTTCTTTATGTTTAGCATATCTATTTGGGTTTTAGCATATAGCATAATTTCTTAGCATTTTTTATCCTACGCCAAAACGTCACCGATTATATGTTTCCGAGCGTAACTCTACGGCCCATCACTAATATTTTCAATCGGCGACTCTTTTAGGGGGAATATTGTTCTAAGTGGGATTCCCTAGTGCCGCGTTATAGACAATCAAAGCAGTTTATTTTGTTTTTATTATCTATGTTATGGCAATATTTGCGCTGTATTGGTAGCAAAGAAACTTACGACAGTTCTCAACCTTCAACATCAGCTGCAAATGTTGATGTTACTGATGATGACGAGGATATTGATATTTTGTTTGACTGATATCCTATTATTCCGCATAAGATTAGGTAAGAATTAGATTATGAAACATTTAAAAAAATAAACATTTTAATTCATACGTTGGCATTTTAATTTAGCATATTTAATAGAAAGTTGGCATATTTTTGGCATATTTTCGACATCGATCTAGCATATTTTGTAGATACTGAGTTGGCAACACTGTCACTGCGACTTCGTGGTTTCGTTTGTAACTCCAAGGGTACCCATTGAGATGGAAGAAAATGTGGTAGCTTTGACTAATTACAAAATACTTGAACATTTTTCGACTCGTTTGTGCGACGGACTGAAGGAGTAACCCGCCTTCACATCAGACATAAGGACATCATTGAAAGTTTAATTTTTATTTATTCAACTATGGAACGACCACAGATTACATATGAACCGATACACCAATATCGTCGAAGGTTGTGAAGTTAGTAACGGAAAGGCCCGGCCCTAACCGTGAGCTGTTTTGACGTGTGACCGTCGCAGTGCTTCGATAAGGATGATGAGGATTGCGCCACGCCGCAGTGCTTTCGATGCGCTGGTGAATTCCTAACTTTATGCGCCCATGTATAATTGAAAATCGAGGTTTGTTTTGTGATTCAAGGATCTGTCAAACTGATAAGAGCAGCGTTTTTTACACTGACTCCTGGTTTCTGGTACACTAAGAAGGCGTTAATCTAATGTTAACAGCTGTCAGTTGGCCAAAGTGCGTACAAAATAACATTTGACAGCTGTTAACAGTAGAATAACAGCTTGTTAAGTGTTCGAGAAACCGGTCGAGATTGTAGTAAAATTAATTATGTTAAATTCATTTTATGATTAATGTCGAGCATGTTTTCGTGAATCTAGGATGTCTTTTAAAATCAACGAAAGAAAATCTGCTTTTACCGCGTTAACAGACAAAACGGAGGCTGGGTGACTAAAAAAACACTTGACCCAACAACTTTTAAACAATAAGACGGGCAGAAATAACTCGTTTAGACAGTCTGAACGAACACTGATGTGTTGATGTGATGTGTGATGAGAGACGGGCGTCCTGTGATCAGGACGCCCGTCTCTCATCGACTATCGTGTTTTGACAAACGAGAGCTACAATACGGGCCTAATTGTAGCTCTCGTTTGTCAAAACACACAAGCGGCGGCTTACATTGACATTCAGCAAACAGAATGTAAATACTTTACGTTGAAATAAATTGATTTGAATTTGAAAAGAGCTAACGGCCGCCCCTCTTGCAGGCAAGGTGGACTGGGTGCAGTGCGACGGCGGCTGCGACCAGTGGTTCCACATGCACTGCGTGGGGCTGGCGCGCGCCGCGCTGCGGGACGACGACGACTACGTCTGCGGGGCCTGCGCCGCGCGCCGCGCCCCCGCCCCCGCCCCCGCACTGCGCTGAGCGCCCCGAGGGGGGCGGGGCGCGGCGCCCTAGCGGGGCGGCGCTGTGACGGGGCGTTTTCGCTGTGGTGACATGTACTTGCTGTGGTAATGCGATCTTGCTGTGACGGGGCGCGGTGCCCGGACGGGGTGTCGCTGTGACGGGACGTTGGTGCTGTGACGGGGCGTTTTTGCTGTGGTGACATGTATTCACTGTGGTAATGCGATCTGGCTGTGAACGGACGTGGTGGTTAAAATCTCCGCACGCCTTGAAGTGCAAAGCGAGCGTCCGTGCTCACTAAGGTCGGCGTGGCTGCGTTACGGTTGCCAGTGTAGTAAATTTAACGTGTCATAGGAAGGCGTTGAAATAGCAATAGCGCTCGCCGCTGAGAGCCATCGCATTTGGACACAGACACCATAGTGGAACGCCCTCACCGTGCCCGCTGTCGTAGTGAGACCCTCAACACAGTGAGACGCCCGAAACAGTGCGACGACCGACGCTGTGAGACGCCCGCAGTCGCGTTAAGCGTCGTTTCTGTTTAGTGAAACGTCCGCGCCGCCGATGTAGTCACACGTTCGGGACGCCCCCGCCCTCCACACTGATTCTGATACTGCTACTTTGTTTTACAGTGACGAAATTACGTAAAAGGGCTGAGTGTAAGATTAACGGAGCCAAGTAACTAAGCCTGCCTAAACGACCGTGTAAATACGTTCGACTGGTTTTCACATGAACTAAATAAAGTTTACCGATAGATTTATTTACACGAGGCGTGACATATCGACTTCGCGTGACCAACATTGTTGAAATTAAACTTGTTTAACTTAAGTCGCAAGTATTGTGTAAGTCGAAGTAAATGTAACGAAAATAACACTCCGAACACAGACAAGTGATGAAATAATCGAACAAAGTGTTAAGATGTGTCTTTTAACGTAACACATCAATATTTGTTCACAAACTTTCGTTGGACGCATTCAGAATTGATTGAAAGCTTTAGCCAGTTCAGCGTTTCGTACTACGATTAGGTAAAAATTCTAGAGGTAACAGTTTGACCTTAGACCACTTTGGCGCCGCGTGCGCCAACCAATCACGCGAGGCCGTCAAACAGTAACCAATCAAAAGCCGTGACGTAGACAACAGACTGGTGTTATGCATCGCACGCCATTTTGTTATCAAACATGGCACCCGTGCCAATAACCAAATGAATCATTGCTAGACCAAAACGAAGTAGTCGGCATGCAACTAAATGGGTTTGTTTCGTATTAATTCATAGTGGTAGATTTGTTAAAAATGCGTGTATGTTTATAGTAGTCATGGATAATTTTGTTATTGATATTGTTAAAGTCAGTTTTACAATCGTTTGATAAGACCTGATAAAATTTAATGAAAGAATGTTCTGAACTGGATAACATTAATTGAAAATTGATATAACAACGTGTTCTGGACTGGATAAAATTAATAGAAACTAGTAGACAAAAAATTGTGTTCTGTCGCCGCAGTTTTATAGGTTTCTAAGAGATTGCGAATTAAACCTTAGTGCTTAGTCGCTACTAGTGTGCGTGGCTACTCCCGTTTTGAATCTACCTGATCTGTGACAATATATGACAAAACAGTCAAAATGAATTTACGATTTAGCAAATGCGATATTCTTGCAGATGTCTCCTTTATCACTCACGTAACGAGGTTGAATTTCAAAGCAACAATATTAAATGAATGTGTTTCAGTGTTCTTATCAATCAATCAAATATATATCTAAATGTTTATGAACTGCAAAATGCTATAAGATGTCCCCCGCACTCCCAAAAGTAAGTGTCATAGTTATAATATCGATTGACTAAAGTACCAACTGGTTTTTCGCTGTACAATGAATTAAAACTGAAGTGTGAAAAGGTAAAACACTCGATACTATTCGGGAAATAAAAATCAGTAGAAACCTTATTGAATCGAGTCGGGTAGTAGTATGATTAAATTGTGATGTACAAAAAACGTCTTTACACTTTTGTTCTGAGTGTCGCCTTTCGTACATTTTCGGAAAAATCTGATAGCCACATTATTTTCAATCTATAAGACTCTGTTGCACTATAAAAAAAAACAGTTTGGAAGGTAATATTTAAGAAACGGAGGTAGATCAATATTTATCTGATACAGAATGGATTTAAACAACTTACAAAGCGGAACCTGACTATTTGGATTTTGGAAAACGCATTTATCACGTTCTACAAATACATAAAATATAAAGTATTTTGACAAAATTACTCTTAAGAAAAAACCCAAGGTACTTGTACTCTGTAAGTAGTTAATCCACCCTGTATATCGAATTGTAAATACATTGTGTATGGTAGTAGTTGTTCTTTGTATTGTACATTATATTAAGGCATTAAATAATTTTTTTAGCTTACGTCAAGTTCTACAGAGCTTGCGAAGTCGCAGCATCCGTGAAACTGATGTTGACGTTTGAAGATAACTAAATATATATTGATAAATATCTAATTCATTTATGTATAATATTTGTCAAATGACAAGCGATCTGTTAGTTTGGATTGGTGATGTTGGAAATACAACCTGATCATGCGGTCCAAACTGGGCATGTTTAAGTGAATCGGGAATAGCGTGCAAAGTATGGTATCATAGTTATATATTAAACGGGTCTGATCGCGATTATTTATTACCGACCACGGCAACTGTAACGCTGCCGAAACGTCGGGAAACAAGGTAATTACGTTTTACCTTGTTAGACCTGAGATTTCCGCACTTAGCCTAGTAGTTGGGCCATTGTACGTAGCAAGCGCTGAGGTACGCTAACACCTCAGACACTAGGGTTTCATTACGATGTTTTCCTTCACCGTCAGCGAGTAATATTGCTACTATATTTTCACAAATGTACATAACTTGGAAAACAAAGTCATTGGTTACCTACCTCCCGATTGAGAAGCCGGCGTTCTACACCGCTCCGCTACCACCGCTACGTTTTACCTAATAAAATTAAATAATCGCGCTTAGAGCCGTTTGATAAATAACTATGTATGAGTATCGCGAATCATTAAGAAATACTAAGTATGGTATCTACTGAAAACCCAATTCGAAGGCTTTAGTTGAATTAAAACAGAAACCTAAGAAAATGACGTCGTTCTGTATAGCGGAGCCCCCAGAGTTAGAACCATGAGGTCGATAAGAACGCTTAGCTGGCTATGTGTAAGTTGTGACTCATCAATTTGATGTCGAGATCGTGTCTGCCTTTTTAACCGACCACAAAAAGAAATGGAGGAGATCTTTTCAATTAGATTCTTAATTCCCTTTTTTCCATATATAGTAAATGGCGTCTATGCCCTTTAGGTTCTTCCTAGTTGCAATCACATGACATAAATACAAAACAAAATAAGTATATGTAAAAACGTGCCTTCTAAATTACTTAAAAAAATCTGAGAGTGTTTTGATATTTTTATTTTCGGAGATATGCCTGAGAACCTAGTTCAGGCAACACTTGCTAGCCTAATTTGTTTTAAATTAACTGTTTTAATATGTTGAGTTCTATAAGTGAAAACAAACAATTTGTTTCTACTAATTTAATACAGTGAAATTTCTCACAAAGAATAATTGAATAATAATTTATTCTATTTTTATTTTAATGCACTAACCCGTGCTAAGGAACAAATTTAATTGTACGTAATACAGAGAATAGTGTAAAGAGGTTCGAAATTTCACTGATGCCGTGAGTCGCCCATTGGCTCAATTGGTAGAGCGCTGGCACGGATAGCCAGAGGTTGCGGGTTCGAATCCCGGCATGGGTGAAATTTTTAGCCTCTAAATAGGTTTTTAATAATTTATTATTAGGGAGAAATTTCACTTTAAACATGTTGTCTGTCCAGCGGGTCCTTATGATTTAAAATGATCAGCATGAATATTACATTAGATTAAATGATTTGTACTTCTTGAAATATTAATTGAATCTATATTGGTTTCTCAATAGATTTCTGTATGGTTAGAAAAAAAATTGATTAGCTGTATAAGAGAATACCCGTAAACCGTGGCCCGTAAGTAGAAAGGTCCCGCTAGATAGACACGAACTTCAGATCCCACTTACTATGTCCTCTTACCCCTGGATGTTAAAAACTACGTATCTTCTGAAACTAGTAGCATGCGCTTGAAAAAACATATTGTCCCAAAAAATGTGTGAAAATAATATTGGACTAGAAACAGTACATTTTGGAGATGACTTACTTTAAGAACGAATTGGGTGCGATAAGAAAGTTATAAGTCATGTCCTATGTATAGGACGCCAGGCCTTAAGAACATAAAAAGAAGGCACATACGATCGTAACATCAAATTCGTCTGACATCGACCTCGTGGTCCTAACACCGCGCTAGATAGATAGGCCCACTGAATTTGAAGAAGAGTCTCTAACAGACATTTGTACGAGTGTTTTAATAGCCTATCAGTCAAAATTTGATAGCGTGGCAACGCCAAATAACAGTCGTGGACTGCAGTTGCAATATGCTTAAAATCTCGTCACAAACGAACGAATAGACCAAATTATTGTGGGCTATACCATTGTTAGACGAAAGGATTAGTTGGAAATTTAGCGAAAGACTATTATTTTTATATTAAAGTAAAGTATATAAGCGACAAAGTTTTATAATAATACATATAATATGGACCAGTAAAATTGCAGGTTCACTGACAAATCGAGAAAAGTGATTTTAGATTTTTTTTAGGAAGCTTATTGAGCGTTACTTTTAATGTTTTGTGTAACTGTTGCTCTAATAAATGTATTTTCTTCTTCTCCTAACTAATATTTTTATCAGAGTTAATAATAAGGAAATTCAACAGTTTTCCCGGTATCATGCGTGTTAATAAAAACTTATTACTGTAATACGCTGTTAATACGCGGTGGTAGCGCAGCTGTTGCTAGGCCTCATATTCGGGAGTCTTGGGTTCGAATCCTGACATGTACCAATGACTTCGTTTCTTAAGTTACGTATGTTGCGAAGTTCTAGTTGCAATACGCTAACCATGAAGGAAAACATTGTGAGGAAACGTGTCTTAGGTTGTTCACATACCTCGTAGCTTGAAATTGCCAATCCGCGGTGCCGGACCGGAACCGGATTTTCCGGGCTTAGCACTTTTACCGTACATTACCAGTTGTCAGTGTTCTTGCAGTGGGTCAACGATATACTTAAGTCGGTGTGCACCGTCAGCCATGTCTTAATGTTAGTTCAATTTCGATTTTAAACGTTTCGATTGTTGGTTGTCTGTGTAACTGTATCATTTAACGTTAAAGCATATTTTAAGGTTTACGTCGTATCAATAAACACAAGTATTTGCTGGAAAATTAAAATTGTATTTAATAAACATAAACAAATCTTATGTGCTCCTCCATCTTGTAGGATTATTTTTGTACAAGCATATTAATTGAAAGCCTGATTTTATTAAGATTTTTAGAATAGAGCGGTTGTTAAATTCTTTGTTTTAGAGCCCCCCAATTTGTTTTCCATTTTATTGTATACTGATCTCTGCTTGGATGTGTTTTTAGTGCGAAACTAGAAGGTTTTTTCTAAATACAAATTTTATAAGGAACAATGTTGTAAATTAAAGGACCTTCCAGTGACGTTTGTATGAAATATTGTACTGTACAGTTAGCAAAGTAAGTGTATGTGAACGTCTGTGCAACTATACGGGAGAACAGAGCATTCAGACCAGTCCCTCAGAGATTTTTACAGAGAAATATAAATTAATGTTAATTACACATTAACCGCCCTAACACAAAAGATAACCACTTACTAGAGTAAATTTTTAGCAAATGTTTAGAACAAAGTTTTCATTGAATTATGTGAACAATGTCCTAAAGTAATACAAAAACCTCTTTTGTGATAAGACGGCTAGAGCAGAGGGTCTGGAGGACTTAAAAACTTACCAAACACCCATCGCGAACTGTGTTCAATCCGTGTAAAACGTATGACAAAAACTCGAATTGAAGATGGTTTGTTGATGATTTACATACAAGGTATTGCTAGTTGAAGTGTTTGTATAAATACCTCTACTGTAGGTATAGCTTACTATCGTCGCGTATGGTTGGACGGTACAAGGAGTATCGTGTACCAAATAAAGAAAATTATAGAAAATACATTATGGATTCTACTAAATTTTATTTTCTTACTAACTTATTTATACAACAAAGTACAGTGAACGGAACCATTACGTAACATAAATATCACATTGATTGAAACTTAACTTTTATAACCCTAACTAGCCGCCGCCGCAGCTTCCTCAATAGACAATTTGACTGAATAATCCTTTTCTGAAAAATGTGAAGCGACTTAAGTGTAAACTTATCCTGCTCGTTCTTAAGTGTAAACTTATCCCAATTCTCAATACAGAAACTGGCAGTAAGAATTTCCTAAACAGTTATTTTTTAAGTAGGCGGGAGATACCCTGGTACAGAAATCTTAACTTTACTTAATAATCTTAATTTTACTACTAATATTTATTTCCTACTGTGTTTGATTAAAGTTTGTACTTACGAACGGTTGAGAAACATCAAACTGGCATATTCTAAACGCCGGTGTCTGAATTGAGAATTTTACAAAAACTTAACATAACCTCAGGTTGGCAGAGACAAGACACTGCCTCTTTGGCAGATTTGTGAATTTAACTAAGCCTTAACGTCTGCCTTGCCTTGAGAATTTAACTAAGCAAATATTAACGGTCTTAAAAACACGAATACTCGAAAGCTCTCTTTAGTTAGAGTAATTTTATTTAATCTGAGGTAACATTTTTTCCTTGTAAAATCTCGACCACAGACTATTTTAATCAGCCTTTAGGAGGGTTTTAGGAATTCAATTTTATTGAGTACGCCATGTGTTTTAGGGAATAAATAATTTTAATAATAAGTATTATTCTCTCATTAGATTTCACAAAAATATAGATTCTGAAGTAGTAAAACAACCAGACGATTTTGTACCGAAAATAAATAGTCTTGTGCTCGTGCAAAATCCTCAAATAAGAAATTGGCGGCAAATATTTTTTACGTCAGAACAAGATTACTAAGATAGTTTATATTTATCTACAAGTGTATCAGGCTATCTTAGCCCGTAGACATTTAAGGTTATTGAAGTGAAGGCACTTGATTGTATCTATTGACGTCCGCAGCAGTACATATTGTCACGTTTTAACCAAATGCCATGATTACAAAGTACAATCGATAGCTCATCAGGATTCGATAATATCGGATATTTAAAATAAGTAAAAGAAAATGGATTATGTATGTAAAAAAAAAAGCGCGGGAAATTAAAAAAAGAACAAGTCTGCAGACTGCAAACCTAGACCAAAGCGGTTTGCAACCTGCATGGAAGTTGAGCCTGCAAAGCGACCAAGTGGTACAAAATTTACTGTAAATACCTGTATAGAAAGATAGTAATGAAAACATCCGGATAATTCGAGAGGCTTTTTAGTTACAACGGTATCTTCATTTTTGAATTTGTAGTAATAACAATTCCATTTGCTAGCCGTTAAGGAAAGCATCGTGAGGGAACCCGAGGTCGGAGATGTTCACATAATTATCTATCTCATTGGTACGTACAATGGCCCAACTATAGGTAAGGCTTACTCCGACTTTGGGCTAAACCTAGTTAGTATCTTGTCCTGTGGCAGATATAAGTATATCGTATTCACGGTACTAATGTGGCAGTACTCCCTTTTCTCTCAGACATCTGCCTTTTATAGAGTGGATCGGCGTGCAGTGATTGCCTAACTTCCACTTCTGCAGGGCGAAGGGGTCGACCGCGGAACTCGTCCTCAATCTGCTGTAATGTTCGACCCTTTGTCTCCGGCAATAAGAACCAAATTACCACAATCGAATACGTCAAAATACCGCTAAACACGAAGTAGGCTCCATGTAAGCCTATACTCTGCAGCATTGGTATAAAAGTCTTCAAGCAAATGAACATAGAGACTGCTACAGTTATAACACTCATACTGGCAGCTACACCTCTGAATTCCAAAGGAAATACTTCTCCAGCTATCACACTGGGCAGTGGAACCATGCCTAAACCTACACAGAATACCTGAATGTTTAAAAGTAGAAGGGGAATCCACGAAGCGTCATAAAATAAAATACCCTGGGATTTGAAATAGGCATAAAAAGCTATCGCAACTTGGCTGCCTATGCTCAATGCACAGGTTCCAAATAGCATCGTACGTCGTTTCACCTTGCCTATTACAAATATGGCCAAGACACTGGTAACAAGTCTTTGAGCGTCGAGAAACACTGTCCAGAAGTTAATATTGGCATCTGATCCCACTAGGCCACTGATTACTTGAGTCGGAAAGTTTGCCATGATGCTGCCTCCAGAGTATTGAGCCATGAAATAGGCGTGAGCCATAAGTATTATGGGCTTGTAGAACTCCTTCTTTCTAACTATTGATAGCCTTTCTCTAAAACTACCATAGTCGGCAGACATCTGCAATCCAATTTTGTTTTTCTCTATCAATAAACAAGTTTCGATAATTTCCTCTAGTTCGTCTTCTTCGTCATTACCTCGTAACCACCTGTGAGCCTTCCGGCACTCGTCATACTTTCCGACGGACGCCAGGTAGCTTGGAGACTCGGGAGCATACATCATCATGACGAAACTGACAAAGAAGAAGAAAACGATAACCAAAGCAGTTCTCTGCCAGGATAGAAAAGTTCCTATGAAGTGTATGAAGAAAATTCCAAACGACTGCGCTAGTGAGATCGAAGCCAAGAATGCACCACGGTTGGAGGGGCTGGTGTACTCGCCCAACATCACCGATCGCACCGGCAGGATCATCCCGAAGGATAAACCTTGGAGGACGCGGCCGATGATCAGAGCCTGAAACGGAAAAAAAAATTACACTGGTGGACAATGTTAGAACTTGTGTGGTGTGAACAGAAGTGACGGGCTAGAATTGGCATAAGAAAGTTGATCAATCTGTTCTGAAAAGTTGAGGAGAAGGACGTACTCACAAGTATAAAAACCTATTTGGGGGAAAAAAATCCACCCATGCCAGGACTCGAACCCGCGACCTCTAGCTGACCGTGCCAGCGCTCGGGAGAGCTCTGGCACCTATTAACTGAGCTCAGTTGGGAAACAGCTCTGTTTATAGGTTTTTAAAATTGTCCTTAGCACGGGTTAGTACATTAAAAAAGAATATAAACAAGTGAAAAAGTTGAGAAACTCTTTGGAATATAATAATGCAGTGTGTATACGTCCGGCTGTAAGGCACAAGCCTTCTCTCATAGAGAACATGGGCTGTATTGCCACGCATGCCCAACACAGATTGGCGATTTCAATAATTGTCTTAGGAACGTGGAATTAAACTTAAAGAAACTTACCAGGACACCCTCGGCCAGGATAAAGCAGAAGCAGCCGACCATAACCGGGATGGCCACCGCGTACATGGCCGCCCGTCGCCCGTAGCGCGACATGATCGAAGGGGTTATGAAGTTGCCCACCAGAAGTGCTATGCCCAATACGGACGCTGCATGGAGATGGTATGAGGTCAAGATTCTGGCAATGAAAAGTGGGGGGGAAGAATTGGCTTCAGAAGGTAGTAGACATTTAGTTTAAAGCAGGTGTCTATTATATAATAGACACCTGCTTATCGTATATACGATCATATTTGGCATATCGCCAACATCGATATGAACCCTTGTATGTCCCACTGCTGGGGCGGGTCTCTTCCTGCATCGCAGGAAGGTTAGGCCAAACTCCACCACGGGTGTCAATTCCGGGTTAGTGGAGGATTGTAAGACAGTGGCGGGCCTTACTGACAGAAGTTGATAAGCGGCCCATAAGGCCTCCGACATGGCTTAACGACTGCCATTACATGACAGTCGTCAACGGCTTAACGTGCCCTGAGAAGCACGGAAGCGCTCGGAAAAAATGCCAACAAACGTCGCGTTAAATAGCCGACTCCCAATGTCTGAGTGCTTAGTGCGAGTTTGACAGATCCAATCGAATAACTTTACTACCGCGTTAATCGAGCATTGAGTAGTGAGTATGAGTAAATTAACCGTTCGAACTGGCAAAACGCTGTCACAGTACAACTCGCACTCGCGTTTATTCGTGTTTTGGCTGGTAAACGTGTTCACTTCTCAACGTAAACCATTACAACTCGCACTCAGCAATTTTAATTTCCATACTTGTCGCTAGGTGGCGCTTCCTCGATGCCATAGAAATATGATTTTACGTTAACGCGATCGAGTAGTTAAAAAACTCGCACTAAGCACTCTGGTCTGTGGGGATACCTACGCCTGATTTATTTGATCCGTATTTACAGTGGCTGGCCCTGTGAACGTAAGTGGCTATTGAAGATTATGGTCTCAGCATTTATAAAAAACCTCGCGGATTCTTGAGGGTCTGAGGTACGTAATTACTTTTTCACACCTCCTGCTCGACAATGCCTTATTACGTACCGTCAAATATCATCGTAAAGCATAGCCTTGTCTCTCGAGGGCAAAAATAATGAAGAATTTCCCTAGGGAATAAAGTGATTTGAATTTAGAATGTCAAAATTCGCATGAAAATTACTATGAAGAAGCCCCGCACTGCAATTCGAAATTCGAATTGTTGTTCGAAACTCACCCCTTTTTTCTTTTTTTTCTGAACTACTGTGTCGTGTGACCGCGCGAAACACCAATAAAAAAAAGAAAAAAAGGCGCGAATTGCAAATACGAATTTAAAAGTTATATTCAATTTAAGTTGCTAAGCCGTAAAAGAGTGTGGACTTTATATTAATAAATATTTTTAAACTTATGCAGCCCTGTCTTTTTATTGTCTCCCAGATGGTGTGAAAAGTAGAGTATTCACCTCTGGAATAAAACATGTCTTAGTCTCGGGCGGTATGAACCCCTGGCTTCACTCAGGACTCTACATAACTCCCTCGCTTCGCTCAGGAGTTAAAATTTAACTCCCTCGCTGCGCTCGGGAGTTAACTCGGAGTCCATCGCTCCGCTCAGGGTTCAATATACCGCCCATGACGTAATACATGGTTTTATTCCCTTAATGCATAATCTACTAATATATCTTGTATAGTTCATCGCCTGTCAGGGCAGTCATATGAAGGGGGGATACGTTTCTTAATTATGTACATTACGCACAAGTCGGAATCATATCAATCTCTGGGATGGACCATGGCGATAAAACTCGGTCTCTTTCTCTTTGAGGACCTTTTTGCAGTGGGAGCACAGATCAGATAATAGTTAACCTTACTCCGAACGGTCGCAGCCGGAGATAATTATGGCTCGGTCTGCTTCTACAAATGGATCCATAAAAGCTCTCCTTTAATTAAATAAAGAAAATAAGAAAAGTTTAAACAACAATTTAATGAAATTGAATTGAATTGATGTCACTCAGTTCGAGGTTTTCTCGTACCCGTTGAGTATTTTATCGCGTCCTGCACTCGACCTCACGAATGTAAATACGTTCTACGGATGCGCTACAACGGTATCCCATTCCCTTACCAATCCAGGAGTCGTCCTCAGCCGTCAGCGGTATTTCGGTGCCCTTCCGGTGCAGTTGCGGCAGTAGTACCGCCGTGTAGCCGATGCCGCAGGCATGCCCCACCGTGTTCACGCAAATCGCGCCCGTCACGAAGCACTAGGGTGGACATAGTAGAGATTCGTTAAGAGAATTCTTTAAAGAAACAAACATCCTGACAGTTGCCAGCCAGTATATCTATGAAAATATTATGTATGTCAGGAAAAATATTAGCAACTACTATAAAACTGCAGGTAGCCAACACAACGTAAATACTAGAAATAAACATAAACTTTTGATCCCAAGATTTAGGCTGGCAAAGGTTAATACATCCTTCATGGGGCATTGTATACGCTTCTACAATAAAATCCCTGAATATATGTTAAGTTTGACTGAAGCGCGGTTCAAAAAATGTGTAAAGTACCTACACTTTGTGCCAAAAGAGCTATTATAATATTAAGGATTATTTAGATGATAATGATGTCTGGAATTCAAGCATGTAAAATTCACGAGTTTTGTAGAATCTGTGTAAATTCTGTTAATTAAGGAATTTGAAAAAACTACGTTTGGAGTTTTTTTGTCCATTTTTTTCCAAAATGATCCAGATTTTGAAATGGACACCTAGTTTGACTTGTAACGTTCACTAAGCCGCAGTATTTGTGCTACTTTGAATAAAACCTTTTCATTTCATTCATTTCATTTCATTTCATAGGTTATGTAGCCTATATACCTCTTACATAAGGGCATAGGCCTTCTTTCAGATAGAGAGAGTAGGAGCTTAATCACTACGCGCGCCCACCGCGGATTGGCAGTGATTGTGAATACTTCTTTCATTTTGTTTTCTTAGTCTAACCTGCTTTATGTTCACACTTTGCGTACTTTTCGTAGAGGTGGAGAGGTTTCGCAGACGCGTAAAGCGTACATCCGTTAGGGACAGCAATTTTTTTAAGGTTTACTCAGAGGGCGCGCGTGGTCATAAAGCCGATAGTCCCTCTCTGAGAGAAGGCCAAAAAAATTGCTGTCCCTTACGGATGTAGGTACATTTTTGGTGACTCTGTTCTATCTCTATACAAAGCAGGTTTAAAAAGGATGAAAATAAAGAAAATGTAAATCAGGTTTTAATGCAATATAGCTCAGTAGTTCTTATAAAGCTACATACATACTTCGTCTTCTTCTTCAGGCTATATTAGTCCACTGCTGGACATAGCCCTCCCCTAATGAGCGCCATAGCGCAAGGTTATGCCATCATTGGGGGTAATGCATATAATCCGCACGCTGGGCATGCGGGTTGGGGATCGCAGTTTGGTGGAATTGTACTGCAGGGGGCGCTGCTGCCCACCCCCCGGTTTGTGTCCCTTAGTCGCCTTTTAGTCATAAAAGCCTTTTAGGCGGGTGTCGACCCGCGGGAAGAATTTGGGTTGGTGCTATTCTCTAGTCCGACACCACACAGCATACATACTTAATTACACTTATCATTATATAAGTATTTATTTTTAGGTATATATATTTATATAATTATTTAAATATATGTATTTAACTATATCGTAGGTATTTATGAGTAATTATATGGTCCCACTCTTTTGCTATTTGGTATCAGTATATTTTCGATTTAATTATGTATATAGGTACATGCACGTACCGACTACTTAACTGTATTCTGCATGCAATCCACTCCATCGAAAGGTTGTCTGGAAGAGATCTCTCTTAGCGATAAGACCGCCAATTGTATAACATTACTTAGATTTAAGAAATCATGGTTTTATCCTTTTTTTCTGGTTGTGCAAGAAAGTGTTCTCTAGCTATCTACATTCATAACCTCACGCCTAGATATAACCCGGAAGGGTAGGCAGAGATTGTTTTACCTCGATAGTTTCCTCTTTGGCTTTATCAAAATTGATTTATTAGTTGCATGCGCGCACGCCGATGAAAGCAAACGATACCAGCCGACATATCTTGGACAACACAGCTGCGATACCGCCATTTGCCCAAATAATTTCTTGGATTATGCCATACCTACTTGCCGACCTATGTTCTACACAATGTTTAAAAACTTTACCAATATTTTTATTTTTCTGCTTAGCACGCATTACGATTTTTCACCGCGCGATTTTTTTCGAAAAAATCTGTGAGATATGGTAAATGTAGGCACGCACTTGCGATAAAAAAATCGCGCAAATACCTAGTTCCCCAAACAGTACGCGATTTAAAATCCGTCATAACAAAAACCGCTTTTCTAACTGCAAATGCGGCTGAGCTTAACCTACCCGCTAGATTTTTTATGTGTGGGCCCCATTGCAGTTTTGAGTCTATTGTAATGCCTAAAACACCGTGGGCTCTACTAGGTCTAGTCTGTCACCAGCTATAATTAAACTTGTGTCCACTTTTTTTACATTGGGCAATGAAAACTTTATACATTTTGTCTTTTTCGCATTTAACATAAGATTGTTGACAGTAAACCAGTTTAACACTTTAGAAAGAGCGTTGTTTAGATCGTCCAAATTAGATTGACCTCTCTTAATTTTAAAAATTAGAGAAGTATCGTCTGCAAACAATATTTGTGACAATTTCTCGACTAGGTAGGGCAGATCATTTACATATACTAAGAAAAGGAAAGGCCCCAAAATAGAATCCTGAGGAACTCCTATTTTAACATCAGATCCAGAAGACTTAACCCTATTTATGTCAACTTTCAGCATTCTGTTTTCTAAATATGATCGAAGAAGACCTAGAGATTTATTACTGAGACCGTATCTGCGCAACTTACAAATGAGCGTTTTATGGTCTACGCAATCAAAAGCATTGGAAAGGTCACAGAACACCCCAATAGTATCCTGCGCCTCCTGATCATTTACATCCGTGATTTCAATGTACCTATTTTTGTTTGCTTTTTTATCTAAATGAAGTGTGTTAAAATACATCAATGAAGCTATTTTTCGAAAGTGCGTTTGTTCAAAACAATGTTCAACAGTGATTGAACCTTCGCTTCCACGAAATAAATTTAAGAATAAAAAAAAATTCTTACCTGACGCACGAACGGCGTGAACCTGCTCCTTCGCTGTGACATCTTGTCCTACTGGACTGATGAAAGAATCACACTGTACCTAGTCACTTAAATCACTACCGCTAACACAAGGATTTTACCTATATTTGTTAACATCCTTGCGCAAACCACCGGCCCTGTCTCCTGGCGACATAACAATGACAAAATTGACACGACAATCATGGACTGATTATGGACCTATCGATGCCGATGGTGCTCCGATGCTACGATTAGATACCTGTAGATAGCCGTATCTGCAAGAGCTCGCAGATTTATATAAAGAGACAGTTACACAAGGAGAGATTTTTGCACGCGAGTGGCGATTCTTCTAGGCAACAATATGGACGCCTTGTATAAATGCTCCAAGTTTCGTCGCCCGATTGCATTTTTCGTTATCGCTACTTAAACTCTCCTAGTCGTGAGAACGTGTACACAAATTATACTAAAAACCTAGCTCTTAGCATCGCTTTTAGCGATAATACCGCCAATTGTATACGGCAATAGCTTAGATGTGTAAGCCTTTTTATGTATTTTGTTTTCTGGTGTGTACAATAAAGAGTTCTAATCTAATCTAAATTTAGCCCACGTTTAGCCGGTAACAATCTAATAAATTAGAAGAGAACGTAATACAGAGAATAGTGTAAAGAGGTTCGAAATTTCACTGATGCCGGTGAGTCGCCCATTAGCTCAGTTGGAAAGAGCGCTGGCACGGATAGCCAGAGGTCGCGGGTTCGAATCCCGGCATGGGTGGAATTTTCAGCCTCTAAATAGGTTTTTAAAATTGTCATTAGCACGGGTTAGTGCATAAAAAATAAAAATAGTATAATCATGTGGGTACAGTGATATCACTCCGATGTAAAAACCTAACAGCAAAGTAGGTAGTCGGGGCTGTAAGTGATGCAATTTACTTAAGCCAGATGTCGCTGCCTGTACGTAATACAGAGAATAGTGTAAAGAGGTTTGAAATTTTACTGATGCCGGTGAGTCGCCCATTAGCTCAGTTGGAAAGAGCGCTGGCACGGATAGCCAGAGGTCGCGGGTTCGAATCCCGGCATGGGTGGAATTTTTAGCCTCTAAATAGGTTTTTAAAATTATAAGAGTTTCACCATTCAAAAACACGGCGTTTTTGTTTAGTGTATTAGTGTCAGTGGTAGTGTATGAAAACTGTAGGTCATGAATGGCGAGTCTTGTGTCAAAATCAGGACAGGACAGAAGAGAGAAAAATTCCTTGTAATTTTTCAAAAGCTTGAAATAGATAGGTTGATAGATAGGTAACGCTTTATTGTATATAAAAAAGGAAATAACAGATATTTCTTAACCCAAGATGGTGGCCTTATCACTAATATACTTACCTATGTTTATGTTTGTATACTCCTGTAAAGGTGTATCACACTGAATATAGTTTTTAAATGAAATGTTAAAATACTGTTGGAGTAGCTAATAAATAATAATAGGTTAGTCTATTTCAAGCTTTTGAAAGATTTAACAATGATTGTTTTGTAACGTCCATTAAGTCGTAGCGTCTGCGCTACCACGAATGAAACGTCTTTGATTTAATAAGGTAAGTATTCCATTCGATAGCATTTTAATGATGTGTATTTTTTTTTATATCTCGAGAGCTAAAATACCACTGTAAGCGTTTCAAGAGAACAGTTTTGCCTGCGATTATCGCATTCCAAAATCGCTTGATTAACACTAGTATTTGCCAAAATGTAAACAACCTCAGGCGAGAACCCAACGGCGAGTTTCGTCACTATCCTACGGCTTATGACTATTAAATGCTCGCATGCGAGAAACTCTCCTAGTGTAACTTCCGCCTAGCAGGAAATTATTACTTACTTATTTGCGGAATGTCTTACCGTTTCTTTAGTGCCTGAAAGTGGTGGTAGTGCAAAGATAGAAGTACAACACTGGCCTTACATTACAGGTGTCGTGGGTTCGAATCCCGGCACGTACAAATGACATTGTTCTCTCAGAATTTGTAGTACAGCTATAACTACTCGTTGAAGTGAAGAAAAACTTCGTGAGCAAACCCAAGTGTCAATGGCGTTTACGTATCAAGTCAGCACAAGCTAAGGGTTTGTGCTATGTCTTGGCTGCGATAGACTATTTCTCTCCTGAGCTGTTCCTACGTCGAGCATTCTGTCTTGCTTGCACAATTTAACATTCTTAGTGACTGTAATAAAATGAATCAGTCTGTTAGCTCTTAGAATATGCCTCGGCTACTATCGGATAGAATCAGATATATTTGTGTAATAGAAATATCGGAACTAATATGACAATTTCGAAATCAGAACTCGATCACAGTACAAAAACCGGCGAAAACTCTTTTTTTATGTTCTGTTACCTAATTTTTGATTGACAATTTTTTTTTTCTTTTTAATAATTCTCAACGAGCTAGAACTTATAAGTCACTTGTTAATCTCTGGGTTAATCGTCTTTGCAAATCTTATTGTCGTAGTAAACCACGAATTATATTTATATGAAACAAGCCCCGGGCTTTTATTTGTATTTTGAGGACAGATACGTAGTAGGACTGTATTTTTTTCAATACTGATTTAATTTGAGCAATTACCTGAAAATAAAGGTCAAAGCGCCACAGTCGCCTTGTAGCCGCATTATGCAGTTGTGTAACAAAAGTCTCAAACACAAAAACTCAAAAACACAATTGCTTTAAAATAGTCCTGGAGGAATTTTTAATAACCTGTGGTTGCGTCTTGAGATTGCCAATCCGCGTTGGGCACGCGCAGTAATTAAGCCCATACTCTATATCTAAGAGAAGGCCTGTGTCCTGAAGTGGGGACGTTTATAGGTTGCATAAAAAAAATCTATTCATGTCAAAGTCTCTACCACAGACAATTTTATCAATACCTGAGGACTGTCTTAAGGTATCGTCTTCTAGTAAATAACAACGAAAGATTTACACGAGATAATTCTAAAGTGCTTCCGTGCATCGCAAGGCACGTTAAGCCGTTGGTGCCGGCTGTCATGTAATGGCAGTGGTCAAGCCATGTCAGAGGCATTATGGGCGGCTTGATAACTTCTGACAGTAATAAGCCTTACAATCCTCCACCAACCCGGATTTGGACCCCGTGGTAGAGTTGGTATGGCCTAACCTTCCTGCCATGCAGAAAGAGACCGGTGTTTCAGCTGTGGGTTTGATATCACAATTCTAAAGTATGGTATCGATATCAACCCTTTATAAATCCCCACTGCACGGGTCTCTTCCTGTATAGCAGGAAGGTTAGGCCATACTCCACCACGGGGGCCAAGTCCGGGTTGGTGGAGGATTGTAAGACAATGGCGGGCCTTGCTGTCAGAAGTTGTCAAGCCGCCCATAAGGCCTCTGACATGGCTTAGCGACTGCCAGTACGTGACAGCCGGCACGAACGGCTTAACGTGCCTTGCGGAGCACGGAAGTGGTATAAGCAGAGCTAAAGTATGGTATAGGCAGAGTTAATAATATTTTCTAGTTACAATAATTTAAAGTCGATGCTTCTGTTGTTTTCTTACTACTTGTAAACTATTGTTTCAGCAGTCCGGCCGTGATGGCTCTCATGGCCTCGATTAATCGGACTTTACTTCAGTCAAATAATAAAAAAATGCTCTAAGTGCTCATCGCAAACTCGAGCTGACTGCGCAGATTTGTAGGGATCCGTTGTGAAATGAAATAGGTTGCATTTGAAATAGATTAGCTTAGTGAACGTTACAAGTAAAACTTGTGTGTCCATTTCAAAATCTAGTTCATTTTGGAGAAAAAACTCAAAACTTAGTCTATTTAAAGTTAAGCAACAGATTTTAAATAATAATTATAAAACATAGAACTCGTTGCGTTATACTGGCTTTAATTCCAGACATCTTTGTCATCTAAATAATCCTCAATGTTATGGTAGCGCTTTTGACATAAAGTGTACTATACACATTTTTTAAACCGCGTTTCAGTCCACAAGGAATCCCTATAGTTTGGGCATTTCCGTCCGTCTGTCTGTCTAACGGTCTGTTTGACCGCGCGCTGGCTCGGAGACGATTACTACTAAAAAGATCAAATTTGACAAAAAAAATCGGACTCTTCCGATCTAACAACACCCCTTAGTAGATCCGGACTAAAAGTCTACAATGTGTTGTGCTTACGAAAGTTTTTGTTCAAATAAAAATGTAGAGAAATACAATAAAATCTTTAAAAACCCTATACCTAAATTCAAGATGCATTTTTTTCTCGCCTAGACCTTACTAGTAGTGTAGGATATTGTTGAATCGGTCGCTTAAACTAATGAAAGGAAAGTATGAATATCTTTGAAAATTACTTCGATTCGTAAAGTTCGTAAAAACCACTCGTAATTCGTTCGTAAGAACCCTACACTGCGCGTGACATGCACTTGGCCGGTTATATTCAAGTTATGTCCTGGGCCTTTGTCCAAAAAAATGCCAAATTGTGCATTGGTACCTACCTAATAATTGAAAATTGAGTAGGTACCTAAGTTAACAATTGAAAAAAAAATTATTCTAGGTATTCCGTTTAATTATAATAAAATGTTCTTTATTAATCTTATCAACATCAAATATTAAAAACCCATTTTAGAGGCTAAAATTCCACCCATGCCGGGACTCGAACCCGCGACCTCTGTCTAACCGTGTCAGCTCTGTCCCAACTGACCCAATGGGCGACTACACGGCATCAGTGAAATTTCGAAACTCTTTACAATACTCCGTATTACGTTACATCAAATATCACAAATTCACTACAACTTTACACTTAATATTATCACTAGCGAACTTGCTTCACATTACAATAGTTTCTTAACCTAGGATCTACTAAGTAACGAAATATTAGGATCGAATCCCAACGTGCCGTATATTAAGTAGGTACCTAATATTTTGCTAGTAATACATTTTAAAAGTACCATCGTTCATCGCAAGGAGGAAGGTAGTAAGTAGGAATCTCTAATACGGTATGTACATCCTTTCAGCCCTTCTCCCCCCGCCCTGCAGGTCTAAGTTAATATATTTACATACCTTTATGTAAATTTATTATTGTATTTCACTCTTTTTTTCCGACCCTTTGCCAATCTCTTCAATACCAAAGATTTGCTGAAAGAGAATGCTTCTTGCATTAATCACGCCCTTGTACATTTACTCATATAATTAATGTGGTAGATAAATAGAGAGAAGGACACTTTGTTGCACATAGATAAAGAAATTGCACAGATATTTCTTAACCTGTAGGTACAGACGGTGGCCTTATCACTTAAAGTATGTAGTAGGAACCCTGCCGGAGTTGGCAAAGGTCAATCTGTGCTCTCAATTTCTTTTGATTCTGATAATAGAAATTGTACTGAGCGGTGTTGAGATTGCATCTAGTAAAGTTAAAAACTTCAAGCTATTATAGTAGCAGTACTCATTTTCCTCTCTGACATCTTTCTCATGAAGACGGGATCAGTTTGTAGCGACTGCCTGGCTTCTACTTCTTCAGGCCGCAAGGGGCGGCCTCGAAACTCATCCTCAATCTGCTGCAACGTTCGCCCCTTTGTCTCCGGCAGTAAGAACCAAATCACTACTAAGGTGTATGCCAAAATACCGGTAAAAACGAAGTAGAGACCATCTAGACCTATACTCTGCAACATTGGCATAAAAGTCTTCAAACAAAGGAACATAGAGACTGCTACAGTTATAACACTCATGCTACCAGCTATACTCCTGTATTCCAAGGGAAATACTTCTCCTGCTATCACACTGGGCAATGGAACCATGCCCAATCCTACACAGAATACCTGTATGTTCAACAGCGTTATGGGAATCCATGCAGCGTCGTAAAATAAAGTCCCCCGAAATTTGAAATAGGCGTAACAGCCAATTGCCAAATGAGTGGCTATGCTCAACACACCAGTTCCGAACATAATAGTCCGTCTTTTGACTTTGTTTATCACAAATATCGCCAAGGCGTTAGTTATAATTCTCTGGGCATCGAAACACACTATCCAGAAGTTAAAATTGGCTTCAGGTCCCATTAAACCACCAATAATATGATTTGGGAAGGTGGCCATGGTGCTTCCACCAGAGTACTGAGCCATGAAATACGCGTGAGCCATTAGGATTATAGGCTTGTAGAACTCTTTTTTCTTAATAACTGACAAATTTTCCCTGACCTTATCAGAGTTGGAAGACATCTTCATTCCTATCTTGTTCTTTTCTATCAACAAACAAGCCTCAATCATCTCATCCAGTTCTTGCTCCTCATCGTAACCTCTTAACCACCTGTAAGCCTTTCGACACTCGTCATACTTTCCAATTGAGGCTAAGAAACTCGGAGATTCTGGAGCGTACATCATCATGACATAACTCGTAAAGAAAAAGGCCACGATAACTAACGCGGTCCTTTGCCAGGATAGAAAAGATCCAATCAGATGCACGAAGAAGATTCCGAAAGCCTGGGCCAATGATATTGAAGCTAGGAAGGCGCCCCGGTTAGCAGGACTGGTGTATTCTCCCAGCATAACTGATCGCAGTGGAAGTATCATCCCAAACGAGAGCCCTTGGAGTATCCGGCCGATGACGAGGGTCTGAAATGGGAAAAGGAACAATGTAAGTACTTTCTTGGCAACATTGCAACCTAAATCATAAGTATTTATCTTGGAACCAAAGTACCAGACCAGCTATGCTATAGTAACCATATCAGAACATTACAAATATGGAAAAATACCCATACTGAGGCCATTGCACAAACTAAAGAACGTCGGAAACTACAAACTTTAGCGAAGTTTGTACTCATACCGCTGTATCAAGCGTGAAACCTCTGTAAAAATACGGTAGTCAACGATACCATAACGTTCGCCAATCAGTCCATAACGTTGCAAGGACTTCCAAATGTATTTTCATAACTACCAAAGTTTATATACAGGCTGTCAAAAGCAACGAATACTTTATACTCTAAGTTCGAAATAAACTAATACAATTATAGATGGATAATAAGGACAATTCACACAAATCAGAACAGTCTCTGAGAGAAGTCAGGCACAACATTCGCCGAACTCTACGGATATGCAAGCAGAAGTTTGCGGGTCTTACTCGAACGCTCTCAGCCAGGATGAAGCAGAAGCAGGCCACAATCACGGGGATGGTCACCGCATACATTGCTGGCCGTCGTCCAAAGCGTGACATAATGGACGGTGTCAGAAAGTTTCCGACGAACAGTGACAATCCCATAACAGAGGCTGCAAGGAGAAATCCAGGAATATAAAATATAGTGGTGCTGTTAATACCTACCCACTAAAAACAACGCTGACTATAAAATCTGAAGACGATTTCCATGTTTGGGGACGCATAGATTAGATAAAGTGGATCTTTCACAACCAGGATCGATGAATCCAGAGTTTCTTATGTTTTCTTCCGGACCGCGAAGAGGATTTTTTAAGTTACGGTGAGATTTCCAGATTATATGTATTTGCTTAAGTTCATTTCAGCAGTGGGAAGAAGGAGAAACTAAAGTTACATGAGTGGTTAAATAAATAGGTAAACAAACTGGAACATGCAGTTTTGTATATAAATACAAATACAAAAAATGTTTTATTTAAAAGAAAAAGATTACAAGCTTGTTTTACGTCGGTTACCCCACTAGATGTAAGTCTTTGATAAAGGTTTGTCTTAGACATGCTCAAAACAGTACCCTATGAGAACATTTCACATGGCATGGCATATCGTACTGCGCCATATGGCATTATGGCAGTACGCAGTACGCGGAACATGGCCTACCTGAGATGTCGCGTTATAACTCACGAGGGCCATGTTTAGAGTTATTGTCATTATGCCTACATGACGTAGCCCGTCTTGTAGCGTATCACGTAGATATTATACGTTATACATAAAATACGAGGCGGTGTCAAAGAAATGTAGGTTTTATCAAGAACGTATTGAGTTCAAAACGATGTTCGGGTGTCCGACCGACGGACACCCGAACATCGAAGTAGGATAATAATTTGTGCAAAAAAGTATCCTATTAACAAAGCAATAAGGTACGCTCGCCGACCGCCGCGCGCTTTGTGCCACGCATGTGCAAAGACATAGCAACGATTTGCCGCGGTCGGCCGGCCGCGACGTACTGATCATGCCATAGGTCATGCTATATTTTGCCGCGTATTGGCTACTGATAGTATTTTATCGATGCTACTGATCCAGTACGCGGTCGTGCTATATAACGCGTACTGCATAACACGCAGTACTTACACATGTCTAGTTTGTCTTTAAGGTTATAGGTACGAGTACTTTGGAATGTGGTGCCTCCTAAAAAACCGAACAATTGATTTTGCTCCAGTGCTGCAAATGATTTCAACTGCACCTTACCGATCCAAGATTCGTCGTCGGCTGTGATGGGTATCTCGGTTCCTTTCCGGTAGAGCTGCGGCAGCAGTACGGCTGCGTAGCCGATTCCGCAGCCGTGCCCCACAGTGTTTATGCATATCGCGCCTGTCACATAGCACTGGAAGAGAGAAAACACGTTTGAAGAAAACGTGTGGGCATCTCGAATTTAATTCATATCTGTGGTAGACGTGCTTGTTAATTGCTTTATACGACAATCTTCACCAGCCATGTGGACGTGGAAAACTTAACAGTCCTTGGAGTTGAAAAAGGACTAGAGGCGACGAAGGACGTAATGAATACCTATATTATAAATAACTTTGACGCATCTCAATCGCTTATCCAGGCCTTCTATTACGTAACATTCCACTCTATCGAGTTAAGCATTTAGACAATTCCAAAGTATCAGAATATGTAGTAGGTATGCATTTGACAGCTGTAGTCTGTAGCTTAAAAAAAGTAAAAATCAACGTCACTCAACTCAGTGACTACATATAGTCTGTTTATCTATACTTGTCCAGTTTAGTAAACACGATTCTATCGGTAAAGAAAACTTTTTAGTCGAAAGCTATCATAGTCCTATAAATGAGGTAACCTGGGAAACAATTTTAGATAACACGTTGCCAATTTTACTAACGAAGTTCATGAA
Organism: Yponomeuta sedellus; assembly: GCA_934045075.1. Lineage (NCBI taxonomy): Eukaryota > Metazoa > Arthropoda > Insecta > Lepidoptera > Yponomeutidae > Yponomeuta > Yponomeuta sedellus. The sequence continues at coordinate 868,117 of OW203746.1, forward strand.
CATGCAAGAAAATATCTAGTTTTGCCATCAAATTTTAATTTTGAGATTAGGAACTTGTTTACTAAATTGGACAAGTAAGGGTAAATAGACTGTACATAATAATGCCCCTAGTCCTAAACTATGGTCTCTGTATGTATAGTATTGTAATCAGGCAATGACATCATAAACATGGAACATGACGTCCATGCTGTTAAGTTTGAGTAGGAATAAAATAAAATAATTCACGTTACTTTATTTGATACAAAAACAAACTGACAAAGAAGCAGCGCTAGTCAAAATATTTATTCATTCAGAATAGCACGGAAACTTTAACTTTCGGAATCAATTTTAAGGCCTATATCGTGCTGTTTTGAAAAAAAAATTATATAGAAACTCCACTTTCACCGCCAGTACTCCACATTCACCGCCAGTTTCTGAGGTGAAGATTTCACAAAATAAGGACTTTAAGGTCAAGTTGTGGCCTTGTAATACTAGGTTAAGCGGTCGCTATTGATTTTTTGAGAAATAACATAAAACATAAACATAATTTTTTTATTTAAAAACCACTTTACACAAAGTTACAAAGGGTATGAGAAGGTTAAAAATTAATTGGTTTATGTTAAGGATAAAACAACAACCTAAATATATAAACTAACTGTTTATGTTTTAGAATTTAAGTTAGCATCATTACATCAGGAGTACCTATATGTGGCCTGAATACTGACCTTAATCTGATAGGGAAATCATAACAGAGAGCGATCAAGGATGCTTCCTTATCTAGTTATGAAGATAAATAGATAAATAATATTATAAAATAATTTATAAAAACACGATTCCCCTAAAACGCTCCTCAGAGGCCGTTTAAATATATAATCAATGTTAAATATTGAAATGTATACCTTAAGGTATACCTAATCCCACCAAAAATATTCTGTAATAACTAGCTAAGTCTCGATGGAGCTGCTCGTTTATCTCTAAAAAAAAAGTAATGAAATCTAGACAAACTCGTGCCAAGTCTAAGGTTCCTTACTGCGATTTCTTTATTATTATAGATAATGTTGTGTAACTTGGCCATTGAAGGGTACACAAGGGTCCAAATTAGGTGCTCCATGTCACCATTGCACCAATCTATCGCCGGAACCGCTACCCATTGACGATGGAAAATCGCTACTTGGAAAACGTTGATTGAATAACCAGTCAATTGTAGGCTTGATAAAGCTGCGTATGTCAATAATACTTATGTTATAAGCGAGCCTGAAACAAACAGTATAGTTAGTTTGTCCTGTGGTTTCCGCAATTAGCCTCATACTCGTAGTTGGGCCATTGTACGTAGCAGGGCTGTGAGATCACTCCAGCCATCCAATTTCTTTCCAGAAAGCCAGCAGTGCACCAATGTTACTGCTGGCCTCCCGAAGGGATCCTAGCTTTCCGATGATGGCTGTCCGTTGCACTTCCACGCCTTCACACTGGATAGTCACGTAGGCGGGTGTTTCATCTTCCTTGAGGCATCCTCGGCACAACGGGCAAACAGTATAAAAAAATATTTCCAGTGCAGACGAACTTCTAATCACGGTCAAGTCACACAACATTAAGTATAATATCATATAATATTAAAAAAATCGCAGTCTTAGACTTCGACCTTAGACTTGGCACGAGTTTGTCTAGATTTCATTACTTTTTAGGGATAAATGAGCTGCTCCATCGAGACTTGGCTAGTCTTTACAGAATGTTTTTGGTGGGATTTCACTTCTTTTTGTAGAAACGTGGGCATATTGATTTATTTTATTAGATTTTCTTATAAAATAAATCAATCCCCCATATCAATGGGCTCTTGTGTTGTGTGTTCTGTCAGGGTCACCAGGTACTCAAGATCTTCGATTTTCCTAGTTTTTATAGTTTTCCCTTTATGTGGCCAATAAACCCTAACTCTGTACCAAATTTTAGCTCTCTGAGTTTATGGGAAGTACTAGTTCTATTTTGATGATCATCACTTCATCAGTCAGTGAGTGTCATTAATGCGAAACTTTGCTGTCCCTTAACATTGGAACTAAATGACCTACAGACTTGATGTTTTGGATTTGAAGTACGTGATTATAGCTTACTGGATGACGAAAATTTCTGCGTTCTCGCCCTATCCAGAGGTTCTCAAATAGGAGCCTGAAAATGTGGCGAAATGGTTCCAGTAAAGATGGTACGGCAGCGTTTGCTTAGCGCTCGACTTGGCGGGGTCACTGCCGTGGCCCCCGATCTGTGGTTACTTCCTTTTCTTGTAAAATCTCCGCGACAGAGAATATTTTAATGGACGTTTATCGAGAGTTTTAAGGATGCGTGTTTTTATAAGCAAGACTTTGGGAAGAGCATGATCTTTTTATTGCCTTCTTCTTTACGCCTTCGGTAGAGGTACTGGTCTTCAGAACTTCATAGCCTTCGTAACTTCGTTCGACTGCCTCATTGGTTTAGCGGTAACATGACTGATGACCATGCTGGAGGTCGTGGGTTCGATTCCTACTGGGGGCCGTCGTACATTTGCACACATTAGCTCAGTCTTTGTGTATTTCCATGTATATGATGTCTTGGATACCATAGCTCAGGGTATCCTAGTTTGGGACCAGGGCAAGTTTTTATATCGTGTATACGTAATTTTTTTTTTATATTCACCTACCACGTGAGTCGATGAACGATTGAACTTGAAGAGAAAGTGAAAACATGAATGCCTTACCTGTCTCAGAAACGGTGAGAACGGACTGCGTTGTCGTGACATCCTTACTAATAAAAATACGTCTGTTAAAACAATACTACACAAAATGCGGCCATGTCCATCGATTAGCACCTCTCGACTTTGAATCTTGAAGCAGGTACGTGATACGAGTATCATCTACCTGTTAGGTGTCGATGATGGTGTTCCGATATTACGATAAGATAGCCCAATCTATTAGCTCGAGCTACGCAGATTTGATGATACTGTTTATTATATATTGTATTTTATATTGAAGCGCTCGTGGCCTAGCCGAACCGGGTGTTTTCTCGTGGTCCCATTATTTTGTCCCGTTAACGGGTCTAAGAGGGATAACTACCTCGTGGTCCCGTTATACGTCATCAACGGGTCCACGAAAAATAGTTTATCCCTCGTGGACCCGTTGATGACGTATAACGGGACCACGAGGAATAGTTATCCCTCGTGGGCCCGTTAACGGAACAAATTAATGGGACCAAGAGAAAATACCCGAACCGAGTGATTGGAATCAATCAACAACAGGCGCGGTCAGGTGCAGTATGGGTGACCATCCCGTGACTACCGCTAGACGCATTTTTTCCGAGTGCTTCCGTGCTTCGCAAGGCACGTGAAGCCGTTGATGCTGGCTGTCATGTAATGGCAGTCGTTAAGCCATGTCAGAGGCCGTATGGGCGGCTTGATAACTTCTGACAGTAAGGCCCGCCACTGTCCCACAATCCTCCACCAACCCGGACTTGGCCCCCGTGGTGGAATATGGCCTTAACTTCCTGCGATGCAGGAAGAGACCCGTGCCCCAGCAGTGGGGACATACAAGGGTTGATATCGATATTAAAACAGGCTGACTCTGCAAACGTTGTTTTGCCTACGAGGTATTCTCAGACCTCACAAATACAGTATTTCTTAATGATTCGCGATACTCATACATAGTTATGTATAAAACATAGTTATGTCACAAATATACAGAAAAATATCATAAAAATTGTCAAAACAGTTTCGGACGAGTTTGATAACAAACAGTGTGACACGAATTTTTTTTAATATTAGATAACACAGGTAAATGAGCGGCCTCCAGTAGAGACAGAAACAGATAGTTTGGAATCAAAAATAGTTTTTGTGTAGAATGACCTGATTTTGAAATGAATGAAAATTAAGGATTTTCTTGCTGACTGTAGGTACCTACATTTTGTCCAAAATCTGTGAAGGTATCCTCATCCTAAAAAAATATAGATAGTCTCCTAAAAACGTTTTTCTGTAACTGTAACGGTTAAGTACCTGCCCTGACTGTGCCGTCTCAAAACTTCACCCAGTGTCAGTGCTTCTAAGACTTTTTAGTCATAGGGGCAGTTTTATCAATTTTGTGTCTTGTCAGGGACCACCTAGTCCGTTTATTGGTAATATTCGGTACCTTAATGTAAATAATAAAGGATTGTTTGATCTATATATAGATAAAACAAGCATACTTTTACGACTAACACTAATTTAATTATTATTTCGCAATAATGGCTTCGCCGACCACTCGATTTTTAACCGAGTGGTCGGGGCGAACCGAGTGATTGGAATCAATCACTTGGTTAAGCAACAACAGGCGCGGTCAGGTACAGGATGGGTGAGCGTCCCGTGACGACAGCTAGTGGCATTTTCCGAGCGCTTCCGTGCTTCGCAAGGCACGTTAAGTCGTTGGTGCCGGCTGTCATATAAAGGCAGTCGTTAAGCCATGTCAGAGGCCTTATGGGCTTGATAACTTCTGACAGTAAGGCCCACCACTGTCTTACAACCCTCCACCAACCCGGACTTGGCCCCCGTGGTGGAGTATGGCCTAACCTTCCTGCGATGCAGGAAGAGACCCGTGCCCCAGCAGTGGAGACATACAAGGGTTGATATCGAACGATAACGTTTGATCTATCTATAAATAGAACAAGAATAATTTTACGACTAATACTCATTTAATATTTTTCTCGCAATAATGGCTTCGCCGACCACTCGGTTTTTAATACCGGTTGAGGACCTCTGCTGTGGATCTACGATAACTCGCCTGTAATGTATACTCATTTAAGAGAAAAGTCTCGCCTGTGATACCAGCATTCGAGAAGGGCTTCATTGTAATTCGTTTTTTCTTGTTGTGCAATGAAGTGTTCTCTATTTATCTATCTATGGTTCTTACAGAGAGAAAAATTAAAGAATCGACGGTTAGGCTCCCGAGGCGAATTGTGACAGAGGTCAGTTGTGACAAGGTCAATATCTCGGAACCTATAATCGATAGAAAACTGGCAACACCGCGTTTCATTTATGTTTTGACATGCCATTTTTTCGTTCAGTTCGCGCCCAGGGTGTACGAGACGGGGTCACGTCCACACGACAGCGGCGTCAAAAAATTTGCCAAAAGTAAGTTTTTAATCAAATTTTCACGATTATATTGTTGTGCACTTGTTGCATTAGTGTAATTAAGACGTATTTTATTATATGAACTGATTCTTTAAGTTTCAATGCACGATGGCATTTTTGTGGTTCGGCTTGGAGATTTGAGGTTATAAGGCATTTTTCTAACACAGGCACGTGTTTAAGCACCTAGGTGGGTTGTGACAGGTCGTCACAACCCTCCTATTTTCACTATTACTTCTCTTTTCTAACAACACAACTTCTTGGAGTGACTTTGCATGCTGATTTTGTTATTTTATTGTTTCAGTATGCCTAACAAATATGATAGAAAGTCGGAAAGGGGCATGGTCAGTGTTGAAATATACGAACTGGCCTATGAGAAAGTAAAGTTAAGAGGTGAAAGTCTGAGAAGTGCTGCATCCTCTTATAATTTGAACTACATGTCTTTGCAGAGATTTATTAAAAAGAAAGAGATGAAGAAGATGAAGAAAATGACTGCTTCTGCCTGTGCTGCCTTGAACCCTTTTGTCGGGACGCCCCTTTTCCTTTGTATGAGCAATCGGGGGTTACAAATGGGCGTCTCGATTGTGAGTCAATCGTATCACATACCTGTTGTATCTCCGGTATCCCCTTCCTTCAGTCCCTTCACGAGCTCCTAGCTCTTTGCTCTGCTCCGCTGTTTGTCGAGTGCTGGCAGGTGAAGTCCACGCGCTTGCTGGCACCGTCCACCTCCTGTTAATGATAGGGTCCCATGACACCGATGATCTCGGTGTCATGGGCACCAAGATCCACAGTACCTACCATCCGAGGGACATTGTCTCATTACATATAAGGAAGGCATATGTTAGTATAGTAATGTGCACTAGGTTGTTTTTGTCCACCCTAAAGGCGCCGCCATGGAAGTTCGGTACAGCCGATGATAGCCGTTTTTGTCCACCCTAAAGGCGCCGCCATGTGATTGCGGTACAACGAGCATTCACTTGGGCCTTCACCCTTACAGTCGACTGTATGCCTGCACTCTTTGCACAGGCCGTGTGGTTCCCAGACATCTTCTGCCCAGGCCTCGGGTCTTCACACCCAGGTCCTACGACCTGGGTACTCGCCTACCCACTCATACCCTTCACTTACCTCGTATGAGACGATCTTCCTCGATACCTAGAGGAATGGAATACACAAACACTTGGGTATTTAGACCCTATGCGCTTAGATACTTAGGTAGTTACTTAGGCAGGTACTTAGCTTTCATATTCTCTGGACACAGGACACTTCTTTCACACTGTACTCTGTTCACGTCCGTTCACCTTTCGCGCCACATCATCAATGTCAGTCAGTGACAGTTAGATTAATATAAGTTGCTCACTATAGACAGGTTAAGATGGCGCTGGCTGGTGTTGCCAGCTACTGAGGTCGTTCCGTTTCGCGCTTGTCGCGACACCTTTAACAACAGCAAACCTAAAGAGAAGTGGGTGCAGTGCATAAAATGCACAAAATGGTCCCATGAGGACTTGCACTGGAGGCGAGTTTAGATACATTTGCCATAACTGATTTTCGGACTAAATGCTGCAAAATGTATGTTTTTATTGTTATTCAGTTCAGTTGATCTCTTAAATACCAAAAAATGTGATTGTTATGATAAGTAGGTGGTTGAGAATAACTTTAAAGTTGATTTTTATGAAACGTTACAATTTTCTTTTTAGTTTTTAAGCAATGACTTATTAGTTGTTTTAGTTGTTTATAATTATTGTCACACTTAAGACGAACATATTCGAATGAAGTTGATTATTATTATAAAGGTCTTTTTTATCATCCAGTCCTGTAAAATTATCCTTTTTTCCCCAAATACACAGCTGTCACAACTTACCTTGACCACTGTAACAACTAGGAGAGTTGTGACAGAAAGAACTGTTTCAGTTTTCTTATTTTTTTTATAGAAGCTGATTATTATTATTCAATTTTATATTTGATTCCGATAGTGACAGAAAGATCATAGATATAGGTCTTTATTTGACAGAGTTACAACAAATAGACTAAAAATTGTCACAACCCTCCTCAGGGAGACATACGAAGTTCGCTGGGTCAGCTAGTATAATATATATGCATGTATATTTTTAAGAAATCATGGTTGTATTCTATTTTCTGGTTGTGCAATAAAGTGTTCTTTATCTATCTAATCTATCTATCTATATATTTGTTTCGATCTATCTATATAGGGTTTCGTAGCGACATTGAATCCTTACAGTTTCGCCATTTCCGCCTGTCTGCCTGTCTGTCTCTCCGCGGGCTAGCTCAAAAACGATTAGTACGATTGTAAGTAGAGAGTAATTAGTTGACCAACTACTAAAAAGAAAACTTGGTACAAATTCCATGGAAAATTACATCGATGAAGTTGGTTAGTTCTGTAAAGCTAGTAAAAACCTTACCTTCTACGGAAAACGAAACGAAAAACCCCCTACACTGCGTGGCTTGACACGCACTTGGCCGGTCTTCAATTCTGACAAAGATTGTAAATTACGCATTACCTACCTACTAATCGAACATGAAACAGCGTTGAGTACGTTTACATTTTACAAATCCGTATTCTTATAATAAAATGTTCTTTATTTAGTTCCTAAACTTATCAACGTCAAATATCACGAATTCACTAAAACTATACACTAAATAGCACATGGTTTCGAAGTACCTTGCATTATACACTGTAGTTTCTTAACCTAGATTCTCTTAATTAACAAAATATTATCAAAGTATCATATAATAAATATTTAACTAGTAGGTACATAATACTTGTTAATAAATACTATCGTTCATCGCAAGCAGGAAGGTACCTAGTAGGCATCTGTAATGTGGTATGTACTTAGCCCTACTGTCGCGCTAGGTAGACAGGGGTAGCAATAATAATCTTGCTACCACTGTCTACCCGAAGAGATACTTACAATATTTACAAAACTTTATTTACAAAAAGAAAAGAAGTGGGTTGTGGGAAAGTTCGTGCCCTACACCAATGAGTTTGGTTCAGTTCACGCTGCCGATAGGTACTCCCCTTGGCTGGATGCGATGACGCGCCGTGTCGCCTCGATAGCGGCGTAGAAGGCCGGCGCCGATCCCTCCGGGAAGCCACACCAGGGCTAGGCTAGATAGTAGGTAGGGGCGGCAGTCTGTAGCGGCCACTGTGCTTCTTTTAAAATGAGTCCGGAAGAAGCTAGTCCGGACTCTGTAGTTTAAATCCGGATCTTAGATTTTCAGAGGGGATCTTGAATTTTCAAAGGGGACCTTGAACCCTGGAACCGATGTCCAGTATTAGAGTATGGCCATCACAATGCCCCTGTGCATCGCCACCCAAACCGGAAAGCACCAGAAAGGAGTTTGAAGGTGGCGGTACACTAAAATGGGTAGAACGGTGGATAGCGCACATGCCAAGCCTAAATATGAATAATATTGATATGATATGATAAATTATTTATTTAAACTATTTACACATTTATAAAACAGAAATATGCAGGAATACCCGTACAATTTATTAATAAATAGAAACAGACAATGTTCACACTCACCGTGGTAGGAAATTCACCAGAATGGTTTCGCATCTTCCTCTGTTGCCTGGCAATCTAATTAGAGACTGCTGGATGCAAATCATAGATGAATGTGTTCCAATCGAAGTTGGGCCGCTAGGGCGGTTGGAGACTGGCGGCGTAACAGAGCGCACAACCAACTCCTTCCGTGGTCAAATTTCAATAAGTTGCGAGCGTTGCGAGAGCCGACATGAGTGAGTGAAAAAAAATCTGAATGAAAGTATTGAATGAGTGATTGCCACAGATAATCACTCATTCAAAGATAGCTCATAATAGTGGCCAAGAACGAGTAAAAGAAGAAATAAAATGAAAATAATAATTTTGTGAAACGTAAAACGTGAAGTTGGAAAATAGAAAAAATATTAATTTTAGTAGCGTATTTCCTTAAAAATAAATAACGCTACACTACCGAATTTGGCAAAGATCCATCTGTGCTTTCCTTTCACACATCGCAGAAATTGTAGAGGTGTCGATATTGCATCGGGTTTAGTTCCTTCAAGCTATTATAGTAGCAGTACTTATTTTTCTCTCTGACATCTTTCTCATATTGCCTGGATCAGTTTGTAGCAACTACCTGGCTTCTACTTCTTCAATGCGCAAGGGGCGGCCGCGGAACTTATCCTCAATCTGCTGCAACGTTCGCCCCTTTGTCTCCGGCAGTAAGAACCAAATGACTAATAAAGTATACGCCAAAACACCAGCAAAAACAAAGTAGAGACCATCTAGACCTATACTCTGCAACATTGGCATAAAAGTCTTCAAACAAAGGAACATAGAGACTGCTACAGTTATAACACTCATGCTACCAGCTATACTCCTGTATTCCAAGGGAAATATTTTTCCTGCTATCACACTGGGCAATAGAACCATTCCCAATCCTACACAGAATACCTGTATGTTCAAAAGCGTTATGGGAATCCATGCAGCGGCCATGTTCATCGATTAGCACCTCTCGACTTTGAATCTTGAAGCAGGTACGTGATACGAGATGATGGTGTTCCGATAAGATAACCCAATCAAGGAGCTCGAGCTCCGCAGATTTGCAGATACTGATTATTATATATCATGTTGTTTTTTATATTACTCGTAAAACTAGCCCCGCAAACGTTGCTGCTGTGTGGTGTCGGCCTCGAGAATAGCAATTCTTCCCGCGGGTGTCGTAAAAGGCGACCAAGGGACCCAAAACGGGAGGTGGGCAGCAGCGCCCCCTGCAGTACAATTCGCGAAAGTAAGAATTTGTTACATAGGCTTAATCGAAAACCATTTCGAGGTTTTTATCCAAATAGCAGTATTTTCAATGTTAGAGCTAATGAAATCAAAAGATGGGCTTTATTTTCTGAAATTTAAATTTGTTATCAAACTGCTGCGTGACGTCATACGACGGTTACAGTATCTGTAGGCAGCAGACCAAAATATATAGGTATTCTGCCAGATCGAGCTGTCAAAATTTGCTGACAGACACGTAGTATCTCTATGTAGTCTGTGTGACTGACTTGCTTGACTGATCACGTTTGGTTGTTGTGGATTTGCTTTAGTGGGTTTAAATTTTTCTTGGCAATTTTTATTTGTATACCTAACACCGACGATTTCGCATACGCCCTGGATACTGATTTATACCATCATTTCATATTGACCCGGCTATTTGAGTCTGTGGCTTTTTTGACAGACTCCTGACTTTGACTCACTCTTATGCTAACGCAATCGCGTGATACTCTACACGGTGGGCCGCCGTATGACGTGATATTTAAAAAAAATATTTCATTGTGATAAACTTAATTAATCGGAAAAAAAAACGAAATTAGTTTCTTAAAATAACGTCTAATATCAGGAAAAAAATTAAAATACCTACAGCTATCATAAAAAGTTTCCTTCCCGAATTCCACCGAACTGCGATCCCCAACCCGCATGCCCAGTGATTATGGGCTTTACCCCCTATGATAGCACAACGTGGCGCTCTTTAGGAGAGGGCATGTTTTGTGGTGAGGGTTATGTGCAGCCAAATAGTATATAACCACTACGTTTTATGTGCAGCAGTGAACTAATATAGCCTGACGACGACGACGACGAAACGTTGTTTTGCCATAATAGCCTACGACCTATTGTCAGATACACACAGATACACAAAAAAATCTGTGAAGCCGTTTCGGAGGACTTCGATAACAAACTCTGTGACACGAGATTTTAATTCAGGCGCTGAAGCACAATGTCTTTCGAATATTGTATGGAATCAGGCGTTACTTTGCGGAAAGTCACTTACTTGTGAGCCAGAGGATGCCTCGTGTTAGAGGCGAAACGCGTCGCGAGTTTTCTCACACGAGTATTGGTGTCGGTGGTGGTGTGTTCGTGCCTTGCTTCTGCTTGAAAAAGTGGGAGGGAGGGGGCGGTGCATTTAACCGCATTGTGATTTTTGGCGAAATTTAGCAAAGTATTTTTCACATTTTAATGCTACAATGTTTTTCGTCACTGTTCCGTGTAGTGGGAAGTGTTATAGACTACATAAAATAAACGATATTAAGTAAGCAAAGTGTTATCTAATATACAAAAATCTTAACATATTTTAAACTTTCGCGACTTGTACAAATTGTTAGAATATTTTCGGGGCTTAATCGCGTAGTAATTTATTGCTATTTTACCTCGACGTTTCGACGACGTTACAGTCATCGTGGTCACGAGAAGACTGATGGCTGGCACCCGTTCGCATCTTCGGCTGATGAGGTTTCAGACTACCCTCAATCAGCTATCACAAAGCACTATTAGGGTTGCGACACACTACACTGACAATGTCGGACGATAAGCCATGCGACTTTTTTCCACTCGGACACATCTTGATGACCGGATCCCACGTTTGCGACAGTTTGAAACCACATTCCCGATTAAAATTTTTAACCGACTTCAAAAAAGGAGGAGGTTATCAATTCGACCCGTATATTACTTTTTTTTTTGACTATGTTTTCGCATAACTTCGTCAAATCTAAACCGATTTCGATAAAAATGTTTTTGTTCGATTAGGTTTAGCGTCCCATTAGTCCCATTTTAATTTGGCGAAGATCTGATGAAGACCTTCAGAGCTGGAGAACTGAACTCTTCAATGGACAGCAGCAATAAGGCCTAATGAGCCCTATCCATTAGTATTATGTATATGCTTCATAACATATAGCGTGAAATTGGTCCCAGGGTAATATGGTGAGGTTCTGATGAAGACTTTCTAAGATGGAAATTAAGAAATTCAAATTTAAAGCAAAAAATAAAGTTTAGTTTTGATGTTAAAAACACCTTGTTCATCAATTATTTTCATTCAGTAACTCTTTCTCTGGTGTCTGGTGGACATTGTTTCGTAGATCATCAGCTCTCATGTCGGTCTTGAGAGGTTCTAAGCTTCTATTCTAGATAGAAATATGCCGTTTTCACTAAAGTATTTAATTTCACTGTCACTTTCTATAGCCGACGATTCGGAGGTCTGATGATGACCAGCTCAAGGACACTCAGATCTAGGGCACCGTTGCACCTAGAAACCCGGAATTAAAGTTGAAATGTATAGTTTCATTATCACTTGCTACACTAGGAATATTAAGAGTCATATGCCCAAGATCATCAGCTCAAATGTCGGTCTTGAGAGGTTCTAGTCTTCTATTCTAGATAGAAATATGCCGTTTTTACTTAAATATTTAATTTCTCTGTCACTTTCTACAGCCAAACGTTTGGAAGTCTGATGATGACCAGCTCAAGAACACACAGATCTAGGGCACCGTTGCACCTAGAAACCCGAAGTTGAAATTGAAATCTATGGTTTCGTTATCACTTGCTACACACCTCTGGCAAACTGTGCCAGCGCTCTTCCAACTGAGCTAATGGGCGACTACCGACATCAGTGAAATTTTGAACCTCTTTAAAATACTCTCAGTATTACGTACAGGCAGCGAAATCTGGCTGAAGTAATTTGCAACACTTGCAGCCGCGAGTATCGAACCCACGACCTCTGGCTAACCGTGCCAGCGCTCTCCCAACTGGGCTAACTGAGCTGTACGTAATACAGAGAGTATTGTAAAGAGGTTCGAAGTTCCACTAACATTGGCAGTCGTCCCGGCATGGGTGGAACTTTTAGCCTCTAAATAGATTTTTTTTTTTATTTATTTATGCCAAAAAACTTTACGCTAACATTACAGGGAGCCCCTATTGCGGTAGCAAGTTCCAGAAATATACTTAGTTATGTGCAATTAACATATATAAATAACAAAATGGTAGAAAAATATCTATTTACTGTAACACAACACAAAAAACGTAGCTCTTGTGAATTCGCTCAGAGGACAGACAAATAGGTCCACAATCTCGGCAACGCGATTAAGAGTGCGTAAGGCTCGCGTGAGAGGCGAGTTCTGCAGCAGACAGGTGCGTGCGCGCGGCACGGCCAGCAGCGGCACGCGGCGGTGCCGCCATACGTAGCGCTCCGGCACACATAGACCAATAGTCTGCAGCACTCCAGGGTTGCACAGCATCCCACGCAGCAGATTTTTTAAAGTATTTAATTTCGCTGTCATACCAATCATCTGTCAAATTCCACACAAATGGCTATTAACACCGTAAAATATTTACTTTTAAGTTAAGTATATTTTCTAGCCTTTTACATAAAAACTTTTAAAACATATTTCCTTTTATCTCGACCTCAGGGGCATAAGTAATACGTCTCATGTTTATTATCAAAATCAATAAATTAAGTTTTATGTAGAAAATAAACAATCTCCTAGGCACTGCAGCGCCCGACTAGTCCCTTCGCCAGTCTTGTGTAAATGAAGGTGCCACTGGACGCTGGATAAATCATCTCATTACGAAGATAGATACATATAGGTACATACATAACCTCACGCTTGTATCCCAGAGGGGTAGGCAGAGACCAGGGACTGCCACTTGCCACGATCCTGACAGATCACCTTCGCTTCATCAACGTTCATAAGTCGTTGCATGCACGCACGCCGGTTCCGGGTACTTTTTATCTTTCCCTTTGCTAATACATCCCCTATTTGGTCGATGTATGTCCACCTGGGACGTCTCTTACCAGCCGTTCCACTTACATTCGCAATATATATTTGTTTCGTCGATCTTTCTTCCTTCATCCTCTCCACATATCCAAACCAACGCAACATTATTTTTTGAATTCTAGTCACTACATCCTCTTTCAGCCCACAACGTTCTCAAATCATTACGTAGATGCAAAGGCCATGTAGGTACGTAAAAAAAGTATCTTCACGGAATAACTTAGTAGTGTTTTGATAAACGTTCGTTCTTTATCAACCCTTGTATGTCCTCACTGCTGGGGCACGGGTCTCTTCCTGCATCGCAGGAAGGTTAGGCCATACTCCACCACGGGGGCCAAGACCGGGTTGGTGGAGGATAGTAAGATAGTGGCGGGCCTTGCTCTCAGAAGTTATCAAGCCGCCCATAAGGCCTCTGACATGCCTTAACGACTGCCATTATATGACAGTGGGCTCCAACGGCTTAACGTGCCTTGCGAAGCTCGGAAGCGCTCGGAAAAATGCCATTAGCGGTAGTCACAGGACGCTCACCTATCCTGTCCCTGACCGCGCCTGTTATTGCTTAATCCAAGTGATTGACTCCAATCAAAATCAAAAATCAAAATCACTGTAGGTACGAGCGTTTTGGTAAACATGTTAACTAAAAGTGATGAGACTAGAATTGAGAAAGGAATGTTGCGCTCGATTGAACATATGGAGAGCATGAAGGGGCGTTCGGGCAAATATATTTCGATCAAACAGGTGATTTATTAGCAAAGGCCAAGATAACAAATATCCAAACCGAGCGCGTGAATGCAGTTACTAATTGAATGCCTATGAAGCGAATAAAAAATAATAAAAAAACATATTGTAGGCACGCGTAGTTATTAAAACCACATTTGTTATGCACTAAAAACCGTGAAATAAAAATTTTAAATAAAAAATAAAAACCGACTTCTGCACCCTGAGGCACTAAAAACGTAGAAATAATTTAAACGAATGTGATCTATAAATTCAAAATTCGTGTATTTCTAGGTATTGTAGAAGGATAACTTGGAGTCGGTGCCAAGTTCCAGACCATCACATACATTTTCGGCACCGACTCCAAGATATCCTTCTACAATTCCTGACAATGACACCCAGTACAAAACCATTATCTATTCAGATAAATTAGGTTTAGGTTTAGGCAGTAGACTACAAAATAACTTAAAACAACATGTTGAAAATATATGTATGCCCTATGCATCTTACATGCAAATAGTTAACTGCATGCTTAGTAAGGAGTATGATAATAATACTACTGTTGTGTTATTAATAGGGGACAGCACAGGAATACAGCAACAAGATTTGACAAATTATTTTGATTCTATAGTTGCTCTTCAAGCAAGAAAAATTGTAATTTGCGCTTTCCCTTACTCAAAAACTCTGTCAGAGACACAAAATGCCCGGTTAGATAAGTTAAATCGGCTATTGTTTAATATGACCTTTGGCCATCGAGACAAAGTATTATATTTTGATACGAATAATTTTATTCGAAACTTTATATTGACTAGGGACACAATGCATGTGCCTCTTTCTTCGAAACGACAGATTGCCAAATTATTGGCATTCAATATTTATGACCCCATTATTGTTGAGACAATAAAACAGGGACCAACTAAAGTTGCTAACTGTAGAAGTTCTACACTCAAACCTCTGTATTCTGAGGTTTTGAAAAAACCTAGTATAAGTAGGTTAAGCTTGACTGCTGATTTAAACTATCAGCGCAGACAACAGAAAAGCCCCCCTTAAAAAAACTTATCTTAGCTAATCAAAATTTACAGGGCGGGTTTTCTGGTAAATTACTATAATTAGAGTTATTTCTAGAACAACATAGAGTAGATGTACTCTGTGTCACTGAGCACTGGCTACTAGAGTCCCAAATGAATTTTTCTGTAAATAATTATGAAATAGCCAGTTGCTTTAATAGAAAGTCTGCATTGCATGGTGGATCTTTAATAATAGTAAATAGTAGTTTGAAGTATAAAGAACGAAAAGATATTAGCAGACTTTCTGTTGAAAAAGTTGTAGAACTATCATGTGTTGAACTGGCTAAGCATATTGTAGTAAGCGTATACAGGCCCCCCGCCAGTGACTACAGTTTATTTGAATCCGTACTAGAGGATGTTTTAAAGGTAGCTTCAAGTAGTAGCAAGAAAGTTATAGTATGTGGAGATTTTAATATAGACTTGCTGGTAGACTCCGTTTTAAATAACAAATTAAAACTTATTTTCAAGTCTTTTAATTTAGTTAATATTTTCTTAGAGCCTTCTAGGATTACCGAAAACACAGCCACCTGTCTTGACAATGTATTCTGCGACTGTGAATTTTCGCATTGTTCTACAGTTACTTGCTTAAAGTCAGACCACAATGGTCAAATTGTCCACTTTGAAGCAGATTTAAAAAAAAAGGAGCAAGCTATAATTTATCGGCCCATTACAGCAAAAAAGATGGAATTATTTAGAAATTACATACAAAGTAGCTTACCTACACAAAATAATAAGACCCTTAATGCAAATGCTCATTATGGAGATTTATTCAAAGTTGTTTCAGGTAGTTTTGAAAAAGTTTTTAAATTAAAAAAGTTATCATCAAAAAGAAATAAAGTAGCATTTAGTGAATGGGCTACTGCCGGCATCCGAAAAAGCAGGGACACACTATATGCGCTATATGAGAAAAAAACATACACATATGACCCCAGTTTTATACAGTATGTTAAACTATATTCAAAATTATTTAAGGCCGTCTGCCACAAAGCAAAATGTGAGCATATAAAATCAAAAATCCTTCAATCGTCTAATAAATCCAGAACAATTTGGGCTATTATAAATAAGGAAACCGGTAAATCCAAATCAGGAGATCGCGAACTTTCACTTAAAATAGATGATAAATTAATAACCTCAAATGAAGACATTGCTACGGCTTTTGAACAGTTCTTTACAAATGTTCCAATTGTAACGACAGCTCCTTTAGACTCTTCTCCAGCTCTTGCTGAAAGTATTTTGAAAGACAATGTCCCCCCATGCCATCACGATTTTTCGTTCGACTATATTGAAGCCCATACCGTGATTAAATCGTTTAAAAAGCTAAAGCTTAAAAAAACTGAGGACTTATGGGGTATGTCAGTAATAGTAGTTAGCTCAGTAATCGATACCCTAGCACCCCATTTAGCCAAAATCTTTAACAAATGTTTAGATGAGGGTATATTCCCTGATCTAATGAAATATAGTAGGCTCGTTCCTTTATTTAAAAGCGGTGATAAGCAAGATCCCACAAATTTCAGACCAGTCTCAGTTCTACCCGTTTTGAGTAAAATATTCGAGAAGATAGTTCTAGGTCAGCTGCTTACACATTTCAATGACTATCAACTTCTCCATTGTCAGCAATTCGGCTTTACGCAAGGGCGCTCTACAACGGACGCCGGCGTCATGTTAGTTAAACATATATTTAGTGCATGGGAAGAGCGCAAGGATGCTATAGGCGTATTCTGTGACTTGTCGAAAGCATTTGATTGCGTTGACCATAAAACACTTCTTTTAAAATTAAAGCACTATGGTATAAACGGGAATAGCCTAAAACTTATAACATCATATTTAGAAGGGAGAGTTCAAAGAGCTGATATAAATAGAACTAAATCTTCAGGGTCAGAGGTCAGGATAGGAGTGCCACAGGGATCGATTTTGGGGCCGTTCCTCTTCCTCGTATATGTAAATGATTTGCCGTTCATGGTTCAAAATATGTCAGAGATAGTATTATTTGCAGATGACACGTCTCTTATTTTTAAAATTAAGAGACAAGAAAATGACCTTGACAATACAAATAATGCTCTCTCTCGGGTACTAAATTGGTTTACTTCTAATAACTTATTGTTAAATTCAAAAAAGACGAAATGTATAAAGTTCACTCTTCCAAATGTCAAAACGGTAGACAGCAATGTTTTACTGGGGAATGACAAATTAGACCTTGTGAATGAAACTGTATTCCTAGGTATCACAATTGATGCAAAGCTTCAATAGGGTCCTCATGTAGAAAAATTAGCAAATAGGCTTAGTTCAGCAGCATATGCAGTCAAAAGAATTAGGGAACTAACTGACGTCGCAACTGCTAGGCTTGTTTATTTTAGTTACTTCCATAGTCTTATGTCCTATGGCATACTACTGTGGGGACGGGCAGCAGACATTGAGACCATCTTCGTCTTGCAGAAGAGAGCGATCAGATTCATTTATAGGCTGGGTAGTAGAGATTCGTTAAGAGATTTCTTTAAAGAAACTAACATCCTGACAGTTGCCAGTCAGTATATATATGAAAACATTATGTACGTTAGGAAAAATATCAGTAACTTTAAAACTTTAGGTAGCCAACACAATGTAAATACTAGAAATAAACATAAACTTTTGTTCCCACTATTTAGGCTGGCAAAGGTTAATACATCCTTCATGGGGCATTGTATACGCTTCTATAATAAAATCCCTGAAGATATATTAAGCTTGCCTAAATCGCGGTTCAAAAAATATGTTAAGCACACTTTGTGCCAAAAGGGCTACTATAACATAAAGGATTATTTAGATGACAATGAGGTCTGGAATGAAAGCCAGTACAATGTATGAGTTCTATGTTCAAAATAATTATGTAAACTATGTTAATTAAGGACTTTTGAAAAGACTAAGTTAGGAGTTTTTTTGTCCATTTTTTCTCCTAAATGATCTAGATTTTGAAATGGACACCTAGTTTGAATTGTAACGTTCATTAAGCCGCAGTTTCTGTGCTACTTTGAATAAAACCTTTTCATTTCATTTTCATTTCATTTCATTTCATTTCATTTCATTTCATTCATTTCAATACCTAGAAATATACGAATTTTGAATTTATAGATCACATTCGTTTAAATTATTTCTACGTTTTTAGTGCCTCAGGGTACATAAGTCGGTTTTTATTTTTTATTTAAATTTTTTTTTTTTTTTTAAATTTCAACCGCTTCACGCACAATTCGGCTATAATAATGGCGATCGTTGGAAAGCACCGATGGTTTGTGCAATTCTATCCAGTGGTTTGATCCTGATTCAAGAAGATGTTCCGTAGTAGTCCTTTAAAACGGGGGCTGTTTTTCAAAGGAGTATGTGTGTGGGTCGCAATCTCCGAAATCAGAAAGCGATCAAGGAGCACAGTGAGCCAGGCCAAGTTCTCGGACGACCCACACCGTGCGTATGTACGTATACACCAACCATTTCGAGCCATTTTCGACCCCGCTCTATCTCCAAGCCAGTAATGTCGAAGGACTGAAAATTTGCTGACAAAATTTGAAACCTTGATCTAAATTTCATGTTTCCAGTTTATCTATGTATTTTAAATGATGCAAAGAAATCATTTATATGTTTACACGAGAAATTGTACTCTTTTTCCATCCCTGTTTTTGGTGGGATTCAGTCTTACCGTGAAAAAGCATTGCGCTATTTATATTGTAAATATTTAGGTACAGAGCTAAAAAAGAGTAATAAAAAAGCTTGGCCAAGTGCGAGTCTGAGACGCGCCCGAGGGTTATTATTATTGTTATTAAAATTCTTTATAGCATAAAATTTTGCACATAGGCGAGCTTAATGCTACTTAGCGTTATCTAGCAGCTAACTTAAGTTTTGGAGTCATTAGCAGGTTTTAATGTGCAATATTAAACAACATAAAATTTACCAATTATATCTCTTTTACTTTAGGAGAACTTTAGGGTTCCGTAGAAGTAGAACATAATATGATTGTAATTAGGTTAAATCGCGGCGGACACGCGTGGTAATTAAGCCTATACTCTCTCTTTGAGAGAAACCGTGCGCCTTTCAGTGGATAGTAAATAGGCTTCATAAAAGAGCAACAAAATGTGTTCCACTTTCGGGGCCCTTAAGGGTGTTCTTACGTCGAGCATTCTGTCTCGCTCTTTAACAACTTAGTGATTGTAATAAAATTTGTATTCATTGGATAATAATTGTGGTCTGAGGGTTTCTTAGATAATAAAATGGCGGACATTCAGGACCTGGTTTCTTTACCCTGTACCTATTTTTTGTTTTAATAATTTGATATCAAATATTAATAATTATGAAAACAGTTTTTATTATTAAAAACTTCGTAAAAGAAATCAAAAATATATTTGAAATATTTTATGCATCAAACCCTCAGACCATATTTATCTACCATTAAATAAAACTAAAAGACGAATTTATTTAAAATTGACTAAGCTGAATTGCGCTTTGCTAAACCATACGCACGGTCACTATGAAAAACGCCCAAATCCCCAATCACCCAAATGCTTCAAGTGTGCCTTTAAAATTAGAAGAGTTCCCCTGATTGCTCCAGGGCCCCATCATCAGACCTTGACTTGGTCATTATGCGAATAGCTGTCAAGTCCACGCTTAAAATACAACAACGAATTTTCCAAATCGATCCACGAGTCTTCGAGTAAAAGGAGAACATATAAAAAAATAAATAAGATTTTATTTTATTACAATTACTAAAAAAACTTACATTTTGCGAGCAAGACAGCGTTTTTGATGTAACGGCAGCCTGTGAAAACTTCAACAAGCTACCTATTAAAGTTTCAAAGGTGACAATCCTTACAGGTCAGATGGACAGGCAAATGTGGTAGGAGGTTATGAGAGTTCCTTTGGCACGTTTCCGGTGCAGAACCCTAAAATAGAAAAAAACCGTAAGACAAAAACTTTATCACCGCTATCACGGCTCATTGCCTGCAAACCTATAGGCATTTCATCAAATAGCTGAAATGATCTTGAATTTAACGCTAAGGACTTATACACACTCCTCCGAAAAATTTGCCCTTTGAAATTTGGTATCCGGTAAAGCAATAATTATAATCGTGGTGCTGGTAATAAATCCAGCAATGTAGAGATGCTGGTCGCGCGTTTTATAAATGATTTTTCTTCATTGAAAGTAAAACAGAAAGCGCGTTTTAATGAACGTTGTAAGTTAATCTAGGTGTAAACTTCAAAATCTAGATCATTTTGGACAAAAAGTGGACATTTTTTTCCAAATTAGTCTTGTCAAAGTCCTTAATTTTCTAATGCTAACTAATAATTAATTAAGTCACAAATGAAATGGGATGAGATGAAATGAAATGAAAAGGTTTTAATCAAAGTAGCGTAGAAATTGCGGCTTTCAAAATCTAGATCATTTTGAAGAAAAAATTGGACAAATAAACTCCAAAGTTATGTATTATTTTTAAAAAACTTTTTATAATGATCTTTGATTTTATGAGTGTTAGTACATAAAGTATGTTAATACGTTGGTAAGATTAAAATGCTCACCTTTTATGGATATCCTCTATCACAGTATTCATAATTTGATCACTACCACTTTGTTTTGACCAATCGGTTTTGGAGATTATTCAAATCGGATGCTAAGCTTCCGTTTACATGATTACTATAGACCGTTTGTTGAGATAAAAGCTCCATATTTTGCATCGGTGTATTTATAAAACTTAAGAACGGCTTTTATATAATTTTTAATCTCTAAATTCAAATTTGGATACTAACCTTAGATTTAGATTTCCATTTAGACTGAAATTCATGACTCTTCGGCAGATTTCAACTGATTTCGGCTCTTGAAATGAACACCAAGTTTGACTTGTAACATTCATTACGTAATTAAAACTGTTTTTACACGAATTTATGCTCGTTTATTACATTTTTACAATTTTCCGACGTTTCGGCACTTTTTCAGGTGCCGTGGTCCCGGATGACTGATGATGATTCATTACGGCCGCAGTTTCAGCGCTACTTTGAAAAAAACCCTTTCATTTTATTTTACTGGTTTTTAATTAAGAGAAAAATGTGTTAGTATAATTATTTAAACAAAACATCTAAAGTAATACTAAATTAATAACTAAACTAAAATCTAATTAACATAAAGTAAATAAGTAAAAATACCTATAATTTACAAATAAAACACTTGCCCCAGGTCGGTGTTCCTCGGCAGGGAGCCCAGAATGCTGGCAACATTCCCCCGATTTTATTTTACTTTATTTTATTTCAAAAAAAGGAGGCGGTTATCAATTAATCCGTATATATTTTATGTATGGTCAGCGATAATCCAACTGACCAATAATCAAAATCCCGGGGTGACAGCTGGGAATTTTCCCAGCTGTCACCCGGGGGACAGGGATAGAGGAAACTATGGGCACAATCGCGATAATCGCGTTTAAATTCATGTTGTCTGACTTCATTCAGACTTCTGACTTCTTTTTTTTAGAAAGGGAGTACCTACATCGTGATTCCTTATATAGACAACCAAGATCTGTGATGAGATCCATGAAAAAGTCTCCGAACATTTTTTGTGCCTGTTTTCTTGAATTTAATTTATATTTACCTAACAAAAGATGTACACCGGTACACAGTAGGTGTAGTCAGTTTCTCGAAAAAAATACTAGATCAGTAATAATGAAATAGATTGTTTCGGTGTGGATAAGGCCTTAGTAGAGCGTTACTAGTCTATGATGGCTCCTGATCCGCTGGCCGGAGACAACGTTACATCAATAAAAGTTCACCAAAAGCTGTGGAGTAGAGAACTGTTTTTTTAAACTTTTCGTATTTAAAAACCTATTTAGAGGCTAAAAATTTCACCCATGCCGGGACTCGAACCCGCAACCTCTGGCTATCCGTACCAGCGCTCTACCAATTGAGCCAATGGGCAACTCACGGCATCAGTGAAATTTCGAACCTCTTTACAATATTCTCTGTATTACGTACAGGCAGCGACATCTGACTTAAGCAAATTGCATTACTTACAGCCCCGACTACCTACTTTGCAGTTAGGTTTTAACATCGGAACGATATCACTGTACCCACATGATTACACTATTTTTATTTTTAATGCACTAACCCGTGCTAAGGAAAAAATTTAAAAACCCATTTAGAGGCATGGGTGAAATTTTTAGCCTCTAAATAGGTTTTTAAATTTGTTCCTTAGCACGGGTTAGTGCATTAAAAATAAAAAAATAAAATAGTGTTTTCGTATTTAACTCAAAGCTTTTTTTCAGTGCTAAAACTGCCGTCTGTAAAGTTTCATTTTAGTAAATTCATTACTTTGTTGTTTTTCATTCTTTTCTATTATCATTAACTACCTACTTCTATTTTGAATAGAAGAAACAATATCGTAAATGGGGCAGGGGTGTGCTGTGCGACCCCAAAAAGCAATGATTTCAAAATACTAAGTGACGATTAAAATGCTCCTCAACAGGAACATAGTATTTCTCAAAATATTACTTATTTGAAATATTCTGTACGACCATTCAGAAATCAGAAATCAATAATTTATTTCAATGTAAAGAGTTTATTTTGTTTGCTGAATGTCAATTTTCCTTGTTAGTCTCTGCATTTAATTTTGTTAGTGGAGAAAAAGACATCAGTTTATTTAGAAAGGAGGTAGCTATAATTGGAATATGTATGGCAGAGATAGCCGTTAAAACAAAATGACTTTTCTCCTAATTTCTACCAGACCTTATTGTAACACGTTGTACTAAGTTTCTATACGTATTGTAATAAGATTTCGTAAGTAACAGTCACGCAAACCCTCGATCGTAAGCTCGATATCAGTTTCCGATACCGATGGTGACATTTATTAGCTAATACAGAAACAATATGTATGCTACATAGCTACATTATATTTCACACAAATGCAATTTATTGTTTTCCAAACTAAGTAAAGTAAATAAATATATTAATATTCATGGACATATTACACAGATCTCGTTAGCCCTATACTAAGTACAACTAAAAGACTTGTGTTATAGGTGCTAACTCGACGATAGATTTGATACAATAAATACGTAGATAACATCCAAGACCCGAGACAAATTAGAAAAGTTCGTTTCTTAGTTTGACCCGGCCGGGGATCGAACCCGACGCCTTCGGTTTTACAGTCAGCGTGCCAAACCGCTGTGCCACCGAGGCCGTCAATATTCTCGTTGCTCTTTTCCAGATTTAGAGGATGTACTCTGCAGACTTTTTCTGGGATAGAACCCGAGACCTTCGGTTAAAGTAAGAAAATATTTAATTAAAAACCACACAAGTGATAAATAAAGTTAAGAAACAACGTTGAGTACCCTGGCTCTAAAGGCGACTCCACGCCACCCGCCGCTGAGCCATCAAAAGGCGCGGTCGCACGGTCCAGTACGCAGTGTCGCTTGCGCAGCAAAACCGGCCAGGCCGCCGCCGCCAGCGCAGTCGCAGACCATGTCCCTTGCGGAAGGGGGCTCCGACATCGACAAAGACAGGCCTGACGGGGACCGCGGCCGCGCCAATTCCACCGCCAGCCAGGGGAACAAGACCGACAAGTCGCCGGGGAGGAATCAGGTCAGAGAATCTTTTGGGTCTTCACGTGAGGAATAGTAGCTTCCTAGCACAAATGGACTTATCCCCGATTTGTACCGTTCCAGTCTTTATTAAGGGCAGAGATAGTAAATTTACGTCTTACAAAAGTGGGATTCTTTGGAGACTTTAAATGAAGTAACACACTTTTTGGAACCTAAAGATTTCTGATACTAAGGGTCTGTTTCACAATTTGCAGATGAAGTTCCGGATAAGCTATCCGCAACCAGGGCTGCCGTTTGGTCTAAATTTGAAGCATTAACGAACACACGCAATATAGAAAAAAATAATTAAATTTAGAACAAACGGCAGCCCTGGTTGCGGATAGCTTATCTGAAACTTTATTTGAGCATTGTGAAACAGACCCTAAATGTAATTTAAAAAGTGCTAAATAGATGTTTTAAACTGTTTCTGGATCCCAACTCTTCCATTCAAAGCTCACAAAGAGTGAATCGTTCAGGATCCCAGCTTTTCAGTAAGAGTTATGAAGAATTCCACATCAAGCTCGAAGGTAAGGAATTCAAAACATCCTTCTTCTTATTCAAGTGAGGGTGATCATGCCACCGTTATTGATTTCGTCGGATAATTACATGCATGTATCTCGCCACTTTTATCGCACTGGTCGTAGCCCTCGTAAGGTCGTCCCGGGTATAATCTGTGGACATTGCATCACATGCATTGTGGTGTGTGTCAGGTGGTAGAAATCCCCATTTCTGAAGGGTATCTTTCGATCCTCCAACGCCTCTAAGGCCTAAGCCTATAAGGGTCCTCCATACAGCGCCCGCGTTTCAAAATAGTTGTAATTCTCGTAGCAAAATCGTTTGGATTCCAGGCTGTAGATTATTTCGGGATCCCTATTATTCCGATTATAGTTCGAGAAGTGATTTAGTCAGATTTCACCAGATTTAGTTCTTCGAGAGTCATAAGGAATCGTACATCAAGATCTCGCTCAGCCCTATAAATCAGCTTCAGCCACTGGACTGGCTGAATGGCGCTAGTGAGCCAGATTTGAATCCCAGGTTCTTCTGGCCCTATCTCTTGGTTTGACTTAGCAGTCTAAGATTGCTCGAGTCGGTGCAGGGGCACGCAGCATTGGGTTGCACGAAGACAGCGAAAAGTACCCCGAAATTGGACTTTTAAGACTCGGAAGATCTACACTTTTACGTTTACTATATTGTGCATGTTCGTGATAATGAATAAAATTATTACATTTGTCACATCTAACTATGCAACATGATTTATGCGTCTTCTTCTAATTACGCTGCATACTTCTACATAGTTATAGGACTGCTATGAATTTGGTCTTCCATCATTTTAAAGAGGTAGGGGAATATTATTCAATATTCATGGACATATTACAGAGATGCCCGCACATCTTCAATGACTTTGTTTAATTTCAAAGTTACGTACATTTGCGAATTTGCAGTCGCAATACCACACGCTAACTGTGAAGGAAAACATCGTGAGGAAACCCGCGGCTTGGTTGGCTCCGCACGTATTGACTAGTCTTTCCTGTGGGCTAGGCTGACTAAGCTGTCTGGATGGTATAGGTGCTGGGCAAGCCTACACCATCTATAAAACCATGACCCAGGCACTACAGCGTTGGAGTGGTCCCTTCACCCATCTAGTGTGAGTGAAGATACCACTGGACGCTGTATAAATCATCTCATTAAGTAGATGCAAAAAGGCCAATATTATATTATTATTACAGAGATGTGGTTAGGTTAGGTTCTTAGGTGCTAATTCGACGCTAGATTTAATACAATAAATACATAGATAACATCCAAGACCCGAGACAATCTAGAAAAGTTCGTTTCCTAGTTTGACCCGGCCGGGGACCGAATCCGAGACCATCGGTTTTACAGCCAGCGTGCTAAACCGCTGCGCCACCGAGGCCGTCGCTGCATAATGTCTGCACAATAAATTCATCTTCATTCTATAGTTAAGAAACAAAATCCAATTCCATATAATTTTCAGCTTAAAGCTGACCTTGAAACCCCACAGAAGGCGGAATTGTCCAATTAATCCATCGATCTAGCTTCGAACAATTTATAATTGCCCAAATTTGGCCACTTTATTGGCGGTGGGAACAATACGACACCAATTATCCGAAGCAATTTGACTTCATTCCGGCTGTCCGCCCACCTCCAGCCTAAGCGTGATTATACCCAGTTTTATTACTCTACAGTACCTAAGTAGATTTTCGGAAATATTTCGGCTTGTATCTAGGGTTACTGCATGAGACTGCAAGATCACTCCCGATAGAGAAGCGGGCGTTTTACCGTTACGCTACCACTTATTACCTATACCGCTTATTTACATAAGGAAATAGTACAAATGGTACCTACTACATGCAGCAGTTTGGGGCAGAGGTTCTGTCAGTAACTTTGGGTCTAATATCTTCTGTCGGTGGTTTAGAAACAAAAAACTCGGGCAAGCTATACTTGCTTCCAAGAAACTATTACTAAAGAACCCAGTTTATGACACACTCTTGACTAGATATTTTTTAAATCCATATAACTGTATAAGCTATAAATTTAACGGTCCTGAACTAAAATTGCAAGAACGTTAATTTTACAATTTGATAAGATCTGTAAAATTCCTTAGATACGCCAACGCTCTGTATCAATATAAATATCTGCCTGCTTCTTAGAGAGTAGAATGGCCCACGTACAAAAAACTGACCTTTCTCAATTGTTCTAATAAGTTAAGAATATATGTATTTTATTGTCTGATCCGGTTGTGGCCTAGTGGAACCGAGCGATTGGAATCAATCATTTGGGTTAAGCAACAGCAGGCACGGTCAGGTGCTGGATGGGTGACCATCCCGTGATTACGGCTAGTGGTATTTTTCCGAGCGCTTCCGTGCTTCGTAAGGCACGTTACGCCGTTGGTGCCGGCTGTCATGTAATGACACTCGTTAATCCATGTCAGAGGCCTTATTGGCGGCATGATAACTTCTGACAGTAAGGCGCGCTACTATCTTACAATCCCCGATATCATCATCATATTTTATTGTACACCGTACTCCACCAGAACACCAGAAAACAAATTACAGACACAAAAGTTACAAAAGAAGAGGTACAATTGGCGATCTTATTCCTGATAGCAATTTCTTCAAGACAATACAGTCTGTTGGCTTTTAGATCATTAGATGATTTTAGATATTGAATATATTTCCGAAAGAGAAAGTCACACGGGTAGTAGGTAATCAAATATTAATACGAATCGAATGTTAAGTTACTAGTTGCAACTTTATTACTGTATTAAAGTCGAATTATCTAGAGCCGATGGACAGAGTTCTCAAGATGCTTGACATTTATGCAGTTGCCGTGGTCAGCTACGAAAATATTCTTTCAAGTTTCAACTGGTACTAAAATTACGTGGATAAACTAATAATTACGTGGTTGACAGGCTTGACAGCGATACAACTTCTCTTTGGGTAACAAAATGTTTTTGGACCACTGAATATTTACTGGATAGAGCTTACTCTTGGATAAACACATACCTAGGTATGCTACACGCATTATGCTTGACAGCGATACAACTTCTCTTTGGATAACTCTACAAATGTTTTTGGACTACTGGATATTCACTGGATAGAGCTTACTCCTGGATAAACAGATAGAACTTCTCTTTGGATAACTCTGCAAATGTTTTGGACTACTAGGTATCTACTGGATAGAGCTCACTCCTGGATAAACAGATAGGTATGCTACACGCATTATCAGGATTGTAGCCAGGATCCTAGTCTCCGCCTACCCCCCCAGGATATAGGCGGGAGTTTAGGCATATATTTTTGTAAATAGTGTCAGATAGAGTTGGCGTAAGCCAGCCTAAATCCAAACCACCCGGAAATGTAAAAGGAACAATACAATAATTAAAGCTTCCGACCAGTCGAAGAAGTTCAGTAGATCAAAAAGAAGTCCCAAAGGCGGCGCTCGCGCACTGAATGTGCGCCCAAGCGTGCCGCCATTACTGTCATTGAATTATTGTTGCGTCGGCGCAGATGGCGATTCATAAGTAATAGGTTAGAGGTAGGTAGGTCCTTTGTCTTATTTTTACTGGAACGGTCGATCAGGGAGAGGCTTGAAATGGTAGTATCTAATAAAAAAGTACAAACTAGATTGAACTCCACAATAATAATGGTCTTATACAGGATTAACTAAAAAAAGGGAATTTCCTGAAATACGTCAATTAGAATTCATGAATGAAACCTTTAAAGTGAAGTATCATTAATTTGTTTTAACCTTCTTAATTAACCTTCAAAATTAAGGACAATGGCCATTTCATAAAACGAGGGAGAACCTGTTTGTGTATCTATTCACAGAGTAATGTTATCTTCTTCACTTTTCAGTATCATAACTTATACGTAAGTATTGTAACAGCTCAAGAAACCTAATAACATATTCTCCTTCCAAAAATTCCCAAAACTCACCGCAAACCCTAACCTCAGTACCAAAGCTCAGCAAAATTCATTTCCTCTCCTCAGATGTCCGACGGCTACATGTGGAAGGAGCAGATCCACACCCTGATGAAGGGCGGCGACTCAGAGTCCGATATCTCGGACTCTGAACACTTCCTCACCAAGGGAGCGTTCCTGCTGACTCCCTCGCACGGTCTTAGGTGATTTCAAATGCCATTTGATAGGCAGTCCACAAAGCCATTTGAATGCTGGCATCGCGTAAATTATCTTTTTTGACATTGGTACCCATTGGCAGCACTGTGAAGCGTCATTGTCAATCTTGCTAGGAAATATCAGAAACCAGCGATACTTCAAAAACCTTCAAAAACAGTCAACGACACTCAGTCTTACACCTATTTAGAGGCTATAAATTCTACCCATGCCGGGACTCAAACCCGCGACCTCTGGCTAACCGTACCAGCGTTCTCCCAACTGAGCTAATGGGCGACATACCGGTGAAATTTATCAGTGAAATTTCGAACCTCTTTACAATATTCTCTGTATTACGTACAGCTTAAAATTGTCCATATCACGGGTTAGTGCATTAAAAAAAAATAGACACTCAGTCTTGTTCGGGTTGTCAAACTCGGTTACAGAATAAAAGTTATTATAGATATAAAGCATTAATTAATACAAAGATATGCAAGGACTAGACGATATAAAAAACCGTTCGATTATTCAATGTTGTCTTAGGTAATAGTTCTCGAAGGTACCATCATAGATTGAGTTGTTTTCAAATTTTGTCAGAACCCTCTTCAGCGTTTTGGCTTGGTTGGATTGTTTAGGATATCCCTACTTTTTACAAAAACTACAACTGAAACTGGAATTTCCTTATCGACTAGCATGGAGAAGGCTTCAACGATCTGCGAGAAGATGGAGTTCAAGGGATGCTTCTCTCTGACGAAGACCGCAACCGGGATTCTCTTTAAGTTCTCCCACGTGGACGACTATCAGATGGTGTTCAAGAAGGGGTTCCATAAAGTGACAGGATCCAGGTTCTATAGGAAGGTTTGTAGCTTGGATTTTGAAAAGTGTTGGTCTGCTTCTTCTACTCGAGCTGTTTTCTTGTCCTCAGAAAACTAATTCTCTTAAATAATTTTCCCGCTAAATAAAAACTAAGGACTAACATTTGGTGAAATATTGGCAAAAACTTACATTTGTAGTAACTGGAATACTCAATATTCGAATATTTTCGGAACTTAATCGCGTAGTAATTTATTGCTATTTTACCTCGACGTTTCGACGACGTTAGTCACCGTGGTCACGAGAAGGCTGATTCCGGCTGATTTCGGTTTCAGACTACTCTCAATCAGCCATCACAAAACACTATTAGGGTTGCGACACACAACACTGACAATGTCGGACGATAAGTCATGCGACTTTTTCGACTCTAACACTTCTTGATGACCGGATCCCACGTTTGCGACAGTTTGAAACAACATTCCCGATTGAAATTCTAAATTGAAATTGATATTCTACTAATGTGTTCAAGTCGCGAAGTTTAAAATGTGGAATACTCAAGTCGAAATATTTTACCCACTTAACCAATACCTATTCTTATTATAGGTTCTCTATCATCTTTATCAACTTCATCGATGAGTCACTCGTGGTCTTTAAACACTGTTTAAGGAGGATTGAGCGAGCAAGAGTTACGTTTGGCTTTGTATCCTGCTGCTTAGAATGGTAGCTGTTGGCGATCCTAAATAACTAACCACCCGTTTTCTCCTCAGATAGCGATTCCATGCCGGCCGCAGAAGACGTTCACGATCTATGTGTACGACATTCCCGACGAGGTCCCTGAGGAGGACGTGCGCTGTGCGCTCTACAAATTCGGGTCCGTCGTCGAGGTAGTCCGTCTGCACTTCACTGGCTCCCCCAGAGATGGTAAGATTGGCGAGATCATTGAGCGTCGACTTCACAATGACTTTTTTAAGTGGCCTAAACTTCCACTCCAGGGTAAGATTGGCGAGATCACTGAGCGTCGACTTTACAATGACTTTTTTGAGTAGTCTAAATCTTCCCCTGCAGGGTAAGATTGGCGAGATCATTGAGCGTCGACTTCACAATGGCTTTTTTAAGTAGCCTAAACTTTCCACTTCAGGGTAAGATTGGCAAGATCACTGAGCGTCGACTTCACAATGACTTTTTTAAGTAGCCTAAACTTTCCACTGCAGGGCATAGGCCTTCTCAGAGAGAGAGAAAGAAGACGAGCTTAATCACCTCGCCCGCCCACCGCGGATTGGAACAATTCAGTCACTCGGTTTTCTCACGATTTTTGCTTCCCAGTTAGTAAGTGGTATTGCCACCACATCTTCACAATTATACGTCTATCTTCACAATCTCTACTTCATAATATTTAGTACATAAAACTGGAGGAAAAGGAGCCATGACACTCGTCCGTCATCTACAGACCATAACGAAAAATCGTGTCACTACTAGAACAAAACCATGCGACTACGATGAGTATATTTTTGAATTTGTAGTAGGAATACCACTCGCTATGTGAAGGACAAATATATCGTGAGGAAACCTGACACTTTATATGCGATCTAAGCGGCTATGGTGAGATGCCCTTGCGACCATTTTGCGGAGTTGCCAAGAGATAGCCAGGAAGTAGGAGGAGTGAGGAGCTAAAGGGAGGATTTCAAATTAGGTATTATTTTGTTTTAGCCTAGTAGTGAAATATAATTGAGCATCCATAGAATCTCTCTTTAGAGATGTATGTAAAATTAAAGTGTCATAATTAAGCTTCTAGTATAACCCCATAACCTTCCATCGTACTCAGGAACATCCACTCCCAAACCGCTGGAGAAGACACCGCCGCGCGCGCTGACCACCATCGACGGTGAGCTGGTCTCCAGCATGGTGCCCAAGGAGGCCACGAGCGTGCTGCGTGTGACCCTGGCCAGCATTGAGGAGGCCAACATCCTGTTGCAGAATGGCCTGGACTTCTACGGGGCCACGTACTTCCCCACTGAGCTGGCCACTCCACAACAAGCGGCCAAGCTGATTAAGCCTAGCAGGTGGGTGTCTTTGGTCCTTCAAGAAATAGAGTAACTTGTGTATCTTGTTCTGCTTGATGATGATTAATTTTAATTAAACGACCTTCCTTCGAATACTTTTAGGATGTAGGTAATTATTATAAAGAGCTATGACAAAGTGATTTATCTTAGTAAGACTCTATTAAAAGACTTTGTTTTGTAACTTATGCACATTTGAAAAGTTATAGTAGTAATACTACTCGACAACCGTGAAGGGAAATTTTGTGAGGAAACCCTAGTGCCTCAAATGTTGACGTCATTCAGCGGCTGCTTGCAATGGCCCAACTATGAGTCTAAGTACGCATATTTCAAGTTTGACTAACTGACTATGGCCTTCTGTAAACTACGCCATCATATAGTTTACATCGGCAGGAGGTTTCATTGTACATATTCTTCTGTTGTTCTTTTGCATTGTCATTACATTTCTACGTATTTTCTCGTTGGCGAACCTAATTATTGAGCCTTTTATTCCATGCACGGCTTAGACCAGTTAAGAAGACGATATAATCTAAACAGTCCACTTAACACCACCTCTCGACGGCCTTACCACCTTCTGAACCTTGCTAAATGAAGTTTGACTAACTGACTATGGCCTTCAGCACCTTGTGTAAGCTTGTAACATCCACTTTTCCAGGGTGACAGGAGGCACTCTCTCGGCTCGTGTCAGGGACCTCTTGCCGGTATTCGACCAGTCAGGATTCGCCAAGTTCGCGCCACCAGCGTCACGTCTCGTCAAGCCCAGAGGCAAGTGAGCTGATGAAATACTGAGACCTTAGAAAGCGGAGACTGGCTGAAGGGCACTTGACCGGACGATTTCCTATTGGAGAATAAAGGTGACGATGTTTTTTTCTTCCGGCCGTTCAAGGTAGTTAAAGAATGAAACTAGATGTCATATCGTTACGATTATTCTCCAATGTAAAACCGTCTTTTCCTTGACTAATTTACGATATTCTCCTGCTGTTTAGATTGTAGGGAAACGGCAACTAAATTATAATTGTGGTACTTACTTAATTCTTTGTCTTGTTATGTGTAGTAACATCACTAATCTTCAACCTTAATTAATGGGATTTAAATAATTTTAGTTTTCAAATGCGTTTTGATAATTGTTTTGGTTAATTGTTAAGTTCGATTAGGTATTATCTTGCGCCGTTTATCATTCATACTGTATTGATGGCCCTAATGGCATTCTCATTTAGTTTTTCGGAATAATTTCAAAGTTCTTGTGGTTTGTGTGGGAATTTCGAGTTGCGCGTGTTTTCCTAATTGTTAATTTAGGTTACTTTCCTAACATTTTAAATCGGTAAGAACACGTCACTTTATGGAAAATGAATTAAAAGTTGGTTGACATTGCTTAGTACAACATTTTTCTGTTTCATAACTAGTTTCGTTGTACCGTAATGCATTTATTATTAACTTGTGCCATTTTATTTAAGCATAAAACACCTTAATAACTGTATTTTTTAAACAACTGTTTATATTTTTTGTTACATTTAATAAAATTATAATTAATTAATATATTATGTATTTTACAAACATGTACCTACTTAATAAGCTAAACTTATCATTCTATAAACTTACAATCTAAATTAAATATCACAGGTAGGCTGAACAAGTAGATTGGTTGCTGCTACTACAACTGGTGCCAATCATCTCCGTTAAATAATTAACGGCGATCGAACAACAAAAATTGGTTACATTTACTATAATATGAACCAGCTATACCCTTAGCTGCTTCACACCTTCAGATCATTCTTTACGTTACCTGTCCTAAACTTCTCCTCAATTTCCTGCAAGCTCTTACCCTTTGTTTCGGGTAGAATGAAATACATCAGAACAGTCCCCAGCGCCGCTATGATCCCGTAGATCAAGAACGTAATCTCCTCCCCCAACCCAGACATCAATCCTGGTGCCGTCTTAACTACAACGAAGAACGCAGTGAAGGCTGCCGCGGAGCTAATCCCAGAGCCTACACCCCTAGTTTTAGTGGGGAATATCTCCCCACACATGATCCATGGCAGTGGCACAAAACCTATGGTAATTGCGCAGATGTAGCTTACTAAACAACACAAAGGAATCCAGGCCAAATGCTCCGCAGATTTCCCCGCAGTAAAGTATAGGAACATTGACAATCCCATCATTGACAGTGCTGTCCAAATGCCGCTCACAAAACACAAAGGTCTTCGGCCATATTTCTTGGAGACCACACACGCCACTGAAGACATTACGAGTCTGATAACATCTATGACGATCATAGCAACGTAATGGTCCATGCCTTTACCAACGGATTTTTCCACTATTTCTATCGAGTAGAACGTTACAGCATTGATGCCAGACAACTGAGCTGTGACAAAGAACATAATCATTATCATTAATGGCTTGATCAGCTCTGGACTCTTGAACAGGCAGAGCTTTTCTTTAAAGTTCAACTTCGGTTCTAAATTAGCAGCCTTTTGCTTATCAACTATTCCTTTTAGTTCTGCGTTAGCTTCATCACTGAAACCTCTCAGCCAACCGAAGGCCTTCACCCCTTCTTCTATCCTTCCCTTCGCGATCAACCAGGTCGGACTTTCAGGTACCAGCGTTAGGACTAAAACTGATATGATTGGGAAGGCTGTACAAATGGTAGCCGTCCATTGCCATGTCAAAAAGGTGCCAATTAATTGTACAACAAATATTGCAGCAGCTATTGCTAAGGACACGCCGGCTAGAAAAAAGCCTCTGTAAGCAGGTTCTGTGACCTCCCCAATGTAGACTGGTCCTAAAGGTCCAAGGAGGCCAGAACAGAGGCCAGTGAGGAACCTTCCTAGGAGCATCAGCGTGATGCCGTGAGCGCAGGCGATGAGGATCCAGCCAAGGAGAAGAGGGGCGCAAATGATTATCTGGGAGTTCTTCCGGCCGCACTTTTCCATCATCCAGCCGGAGATCAGGCAGCCCAGAGCCATGGGGAGTGCGGCCATGGATGCTGTTGACATAAAAACGTATTAGTAGAAGCTGGATAATCAGCTGGCACAATTCTTTTAGCGACACCTCTTCATAAAGGTATGTCATGATGTAATTTAATTTCTGTGAGGAGACAAAAATATGACAATGAAAGTTTTTTTTTATGGGGTAACACACAGTAATATCAGCGGACTTCGTACCGCCTAACAGACGATTCTTTTTTTCCCCTCTGTAAGAACCATCCTCGTACTTCGAGGAATATTCTAAAAAAAAGAATTAGCGAAATCGGTTCAGCTGCTCTCGAGATTTGCAACACATTCAGCGATTCATTTTCATATTATAGATGAACTTAATTGATATGGCTGGGTCTACAGGCACTAATGGGGTACAACAGGTTAGTGAAATTCTGTGGACAAGCTTACCGATCCAAGAAGCCGTATCATTATCGCCAGGGATGGGGCTGTCCTGGTGCTTAAGCTGCGGCAGCAGGATGGCGGAGTAGCCAGCTGCTACACCTGATGCGAACGTCAGGAGGATCGCCGCCGCTGCTGCCAGGGCCTGGAGGCGAATTGGTAATTTAGGGCTGGGTTGGCTATTTTTTAAACGACTCCCAAAAAAAAGGAGGAGGATTGGTAAAAAAGAGAGTATATCTCGGAGTCGATGCCAACTTTTACAATACCGACATGTAAACTTATTTTGAAATTAGACGTCGATATCAACGATAAGAAGTTATCAAGCCACCCATGACATGACTTAACGACTGCCATCACATGATAGTCGGCACCAACGGCTTAACGTGCCTTGCGAAGCACGGAAGCGATCGGAAAAAATGCCACTAGCGGTAGTCACGGGATGACGGGACGGTCATCCATCCTGCACCTGACCGCGCCTGTTGTTGCTTAACATAAGTGATTGGTTCCAATCACTCGGTTCGACTAGGCCACAAGCGCTTCGTAGCCAGAACGTCCTCTTAAAATCTTGCCTGCGACCTCGACATTGTAGATAGATAGATAGATAGATAGAGTACGATACACTTTAGATACACTTTATTGTAATAAAGTCCGCAAGGCACAATCGCGTGTCCTGCAATTTAATTATTCTTAACGTGTCCTTGGCGATTTGCCATTGTATAGACTACTAATTAATATAATGGGAAACGAGTATAGCAAAAAAAATGTTTTTCGGGGTTTTACAGGTTTCTAAAAATGCAAAAAATCAAGTTACTAGTTACTATATAGGTATACCTATAAAAATTAAAAAAATTAAGTAGACCTACGTTTAGTCTTTTCCATAAAACATGGCTACCAATTGTTTTCAATAGTTTAACCACTATCTATACACGAATTATTGTATTATTAATTAACTGATAAGCTGTCAGTTTTTTTTGTATGCACTATAGCCAAATGACAGCGGTAACAACACGGGTCTGATCGCGATTTATTAGGTAATTACGTTTTACCTAATACATAATCGCGATTAGTCCCTTTTAATATATAACTATAGATGTGAAGAAGTAACAAAATACACACCCATAAACTTTCGCCTTTATAATATTACCTAATTGTGATGTGATTCGGAAGTTAGAGAAGTAACAAAATACACACCCATAAACTTTCGCCTTTATAATATTACCTAATTGTGATGTGATTCGGAAGTTAGAGAAGTAACAAAATACACACCCATAAACTTTCGCCTTTATAATATTACCTAATTGTGATGTGATTCGGAAGTTAGAGAAGTAACAAAATACACACCCATAAACTTTCGCCTTTATAATATTACCTAATTGTGATTTGATTCGGAAGTTAGAGTTGGTTAGATTAAAACAATTGAGTATCAGAGTATCAATGAAATAACCCCATTGACATTGAGTCAATGGCGTTATTTCATTAATCCTAAGATTTGATAAATATTATATATTATATATGATATATTGTATATTATATATTATATATTATATATTATATATTATATATTATATATTATATATTATATATTATATATTATATATTATATATTATATATTATATATTATATATATATTATATATTATATTAATATTATGCAGGAGACAAAACGTCTATCTATCTTTATTTATTTACTACTTGGTATTGTAATTAACTTAAACTAATTAAATGCTCCTAGCTGATGTTTACATTTGACTTTAAAGATCAAACTTATCATGTTTGCTTATCGAAAGTAGATCAAGGCGTTCTAGTTAGGTTAACTGTAGAAATTAACTGAACAAATATTTGGGTCTTTCTCACAAAATATTGCTACGTGAATGAGATGCAAATAATTTTCAATCACATTTTTTACGCCATCGTGCGTGACATAATATATCTATATTGTATGGAATCAGGCGTTACTTTGCGGAAATCCATAATAGCATTAAAATGTGAAAATTACTTTGCGAAATTCCACCAAAAATCCCACAAGCACCATGCGGTTAGTTAGTGCATCGCCCTCCCTCCCACTTTTTCAAGCAGAATCAAGACACGAACACACCACCACCGACACCAATACCTACTTGTGAGAGAAGATACGCGACGCGTTTCGCCTCTAACACGAGGCATCCTCAGGATCACAAGTGCAAGTGAAGTGCAAGTTATTGGCGGAATTTAGCAAAATAATTTTCACATTTTAATGATAATACCTATAATATATAATCTATCCAATACGCTCTGTTTGGAAGGGTTTAGGCGATGCTATCTCGCGCCAGCAATGAAAAAAATCATAGGTATGTTCGTTTATAACGCGTCTTTGGAAAAAGTGAAAATCATAAATCTTAATAAATATAGCAGCTCCTTTTGGAAACTACCCTCAAGAACCTAGGTGCAAGAGTCTAGGACTTTACAGCAGGTTAGCCAAAGGCGGCCGCTTTTAGCGGAAGTCGACTAGAGTCCTAGCGTGTTGATACTAGGTCTAGGTACTAGATAGTAGGTTCTAAAAATATCTGTCACAGTTATTAAGATTTATTATTTATTATACTATTTTTATTTTTAATGCACTAACCCGTGCTAAGGACAAATTTAAAAACCTATTTAGAGGCTAAAAATTTCACCCATGCCGAGATTCGAACCCGCAACCTCTGGCTATGCGTGCCAGCGCTCTACCAATTGAGCCAATGGGCGACTCACCGGCATCAGTGAAATTTCGAACCTCTTTACACTATTCTCTGTATTACGTACAGGCAGCGACATCTGGCTTAAGCAAATTGCATCACTTACACTTACTTATTTTTGGCCTCTAAATAGGTTTTTATTATTTATTAACTATTTTATTATTATTTGTAAATAAATGTACACTTATGAAAAAAAAAAACCGTATTCTAAAACATGTAAGGATTTTCATTCCATTTGAAGCGCTTGTTAGCATCGCGGCGCCTTTAGCCCCATAGACAACTCTCACCTAAAATACCCACACGTAGAACATCTCAGATGATTTTACTTTACACCGGCGGCCGACACCGGTGTTCGTCATCACATCACCCTTCGCCGAACGACGAGTGCCCTCAGCCCCAGGTAAAAGTTGTTTTTTTAAGGCCGATGCAACGTCTTGCCAAAAAGTATTAAATACCTCGTTGACTAATTCCTTTATTCTGTTATCCGTCTTTTGTTTTTTTTTGTTACGAAATATTAGAGCATGCAATTAAACAAAAACGCAAAGCCTTAAAGAAAAATTATTCCTCAAATATTCAAACAACGCTCACTACAAATATAGTCTTTGTTGGAGATTTTACAAGGAAACGTGAGACTGATGATTTATACAGCGTCCAGTGGCATCTTCACTCACACTATGGGTCTTAGATGGTGTAGACTTGCCCAGCATCTATACCATCCTGACAGCATAGTCGGCCTAGCCCACAGGAAAGACTAGGCAATACGTCCGGAGCCAACCAAGCCGCGGGTTTTCTCACCATGTTTTCCTCCACAGTTAGAGTGTGGTATTGCGGGAAACAAGGAAAATACTTAACCACAGACTAAATAGGTAAGAGGCTTCTAGGAGCGTTTATTATTAAAAGCAAAAGGTACTTATTATTCTTGAAACACGATACTACTAAAACACTCCTCAGATGCAGGGTAAACAGAGCATGGCACCTTTCCCTTACCGCGGACCGTTTAAACTGTATTTCAGGAAGGTTTTAGGAAATCTTTTTTTTATAAATGACAAGAGGAAAAAGAGGAGTGGAAATCTGAAGGGGAGGCCTTTGCCCAGCAGTGGGACACAGCCATGGCTAATAAAAAAAATTACAAGATTTCACCGGAAACTCTTCGTAATTCTGTATACACTATCTACCTATATTGTATTTTCTAAGGTTAACACGAGCACTAGACATAAATAAAACTGTTACTATCCGGATTTATGCTCGTTTATTAAATTTTTACAATATTCCTACGTTTCGGCACTTTTACAGGTGCCGTGGTCTCGGATGACTGAGGTGGTAGGCGTCTTTTTGTAAGCATTAACTGTTAGTTTATTACCCTCGGCAAAAATATGACAAGCAAGCTAATACAAGCTTGACTGTGAATGTGGTTCCTCGTACATTGGTCAAACCAAGCGTACCATAGCTGAACGGGTGAAGGAACATATCGCGGACGTGAAACATAAGCGCTCTGGTAGATCTGCAGTCAGCGAACATACATTTAGCGGTACCAACCATTTTGTCCATTTTGATAAAGTTTCAAAATGTATAAAATGTTTGTAGATAGTAAGACAGTTTTAATTACTAAGTATCTACTGCTGTGTCCGAGTGGACGGTTCAACTCTGTAGTATGAGTGAAGGTGCTGTATAAATAATATCATTACTTTTATGCAAAGGCCAATGTTCTGAATACACTTCTACGAGGATGTACGACAGTAGGTATATTCTTTTCTTTAAACTCACCTGTTTCCATAGGGGTGAGAACCGTTTGACAGTGTGCGAGTCCACTATGAGAGGAACCTCTTTGATAGGTATCTTAGGCGTTTCTGATCCGAGAGCTGCAGGCGCAGATATCTTGATATTATTGCAGTAGTTGGAACTGATGTGGTCTTGAGTTTGCGTTCCGCTGTCAATGCTTTCTTTGTCAGCAGTCTCATCATCACTAGACTGAGTTGTTGGAGTTTCTTCTGGCTCTGCAGCTGCTTCGGTTACTTCACGAGTTGCTCCCATGGTTCTGGAAAGAGAAAACATGAATAGTAATTATACTTAGTAAATACAAATCACGCGCCTTATCACCGGACCTGTCTGTGGGCGTAGTGAGTGTTGTGTGTCGGCCAGCTGCGAAAAACTAAAAGTTACTACCCACAATAATTGACTGTACTCGCCACTTCAGTCTACCCGAGACCACGACAACTGTAACGCTGCTGAAACGTCGGGAAATAAGGTAATTACGTTTTACCTCATAAATAATCGCGATTAGACCCGCTTAATATATAACTATGTAGGAAACATGAAGATTTTGAGCGAATTCACTCCAGGCGAATGTCCTATAAAAAACGGTTAATAATTTCTTTATCGCTCGCGACCCCGGCTGCCTAAGCGACCTTAAGCGATCACGAAGGTTAAACAACATAGGGCGCATACAGTGCGTTGACGGGTGACCGTCTATGACTAACGCTTGTGGCATTTTTCCGAGCGCTTCCGTGCTTCGCAAGGCACGTTAAGCAGTTGGTGCCGGGTGCCGTCGATAGATGGCAGGCGTTAAGCAAAGTCAGAGCCCTGCAGTGGGACGTATATAGCTTGAATTACTATCTTTTGTGCCAAAAGAGCTACTATAATATTAAGGATTATGTAGATGACAATGATGTCTGGAATTCAAGCATGTAAAATGCATGAGTTTTGTAAAATTTGTGTACTCTGTTAATTAAGGAATTTAAAATGACTAAGTTTGTAGTTTTTTTGTCCATTTTTTCTCCAAAATGGAAATGTTTGACTTGTGACGTTCATGAAGCCGCAGTATCTGCGAAACTTTAAATAAAACCTTTTCATTTCATTTTGTTTCGTTTCGTTTCATTTCGATTCGTTTCCTTTCGTTTCGTTTCATTTGAGTTGGGTAGAATTATTTAAAAAAAATCGTTTGTTGCACCAAAAGAACATTTTGTATATAACAGTAGGTAAAACCGATGATAATTGAATTACCTCATACCACATCTAAGTGCCAATAATAATAATAATTAAGGCGGGGTGCTAAAAGGAGGGTAATGTGTTTAGTTCGTATGATGTATGTATGTATGTATGTATGTATGTATGTATGTATGTATGTATGTATGTATGTATGTATGTATGTATGTATGTATGTATGTATGTATGTATGTATGTATGTATGTATGTATGTATGTATGTATGTATGTATGTATGTATGTATGTATGTATGTATGTATGTATGTATGTATGTATGTATGTATGTATGTATGTATGTATGTATGTATGTATGTATGTATGTATGTATGTATGTATGTATGTATGTATGTATGTATGTATGTATGTATGTATGTATGTATGTATGTATGTATGTATGTATGTATGTATGTATGTATGTATGTATGTATGTATGTATGTATGTATGTATGTATGTATGTATGTATGTATGTATGTATGTATGTATGTATGTATGTATGTATATAAGTATGTCCGATTCTATGTTCCCTCATAACATAACTCCTTAACCACTGGTCAGATTTCGTTAAATAAGGTGTCATTCGATTCGGTTTTTTATACAATACGTTTTATATTAGAGGTTTTTATGGATGTGAGAAATCTGAACAACGGTGACAACGATTTCAAAAGCTATGGTCTAGGACCTAGGATCAACAGCCTAGAACGTCGCGGGTTCGAATCCCGTTTTTAAAAATTGTCCTTGGCACGGGTTAGTGCAATAAAAAGAATATAACGCCTTAATTATTATTATTATTGGCACTTAGAGGTGGTGCAATGTAATTCAATTATCATCCGTTTTACCTACTTGCATTATCATAGGATTACTTATTAAATTAATAAACAAACAGTTTATAATCACTCGACTGTCATTGTTGGGTATCTACCGACTTATGAACGTACTTAGCTATTTACTAAGCAGGTATTTACTTTTAATGAAGATTCAAATGGATTGATAGGCTAGTCGAGGGAACAATGCATCGCGTGACATACAATGCTTATTAATTTGTACAGTTCACAACTGATCAGCCTTTACATTTTTGTTGCAATGTAACCCGAATCATAACTGATTAGAGGTGCCGTATGTAAAGGTTCAGGTGATGCCGACTGTATTAGCTTTTGCTCCAGTCATCTTCGTTTCATTTATTCAAGTAATACCAAGAATCGCTCGTTGAAGCGCTCGTGGCCTAGCGAAGCACTCGTGGCCTAGTCGAACCGAGTGATTGGAATCAATCACTTGGGTTTAGCAACAACAAGCGCGGTCAGGTGCAGGATGGGTGACACGACCACCGCTAGTGGCATTTTAACGAGCGCTTCCGTGCTTCGCAAGTCCGGCTTTCATGTAACGGCAGTCGTTAAGCCTTATGGGCGGCTTGATGACTTCTGACAGTAAGTCCCGCCCTATCTTACAATCCTCCACCAACCCGGACTTTGCCTCCGTGGTGGAGTATGGCCTAACCTTCCTGCGATGCAGGAAGAGACCCGTGCCCCAGCAGGGGGACATAAAAGGTTGATATCATCAGGACTTGGCCCCTGCGGTAAAACCCCAGCAGTGGGGACATACAAGGGTTGACTAGATTATGCCAAACCCACGTTTGATAGTCCTATTCACACTTGAACGGTTTTAAAACAACGATTCGCGATACTCATAAATATAGTTATGTTTTAAACGAGTCTAATCGTTAACTGTAACGCTACCGAAACGTCGGGAAATAAGGTAGGTAATTACGTTTTACCTAATAATTAATCGCAATTAGACCCGTTTAATATATAACGAATACGTTAATGTCTATTTTTTGGAAACCCAATGTAGTCTTTGACGAAAAAATTTCCTCTTTCGAAATTACAGAGTAAAGAGTAATTTGCTCGGAATCAAGGCTGACATGATGAGAAGATAAATACGAGTTTGGACCGGGAATCGACTCCGGAACCGGTCAGCTGATGGCCCTTCCGGTTTCCACTCAACCTTACTCGATAATTAAATTCGCCAATGCAAGAGACAGTTAACTCACACCAAATTTCATAAAGCTTTTTTTATGTAGCCTATATATACCCACTGCAGGTATTATGATTAAAACTTTAAATGACAATTTTAACGCGCACTGTATTCAATACAACATCGAGTGCGCTTTGTGCATCGAGAAGTGCTATTTACCATAAAGACAGTCTAAGTAACTTGTGTTATTATTAACATTTATTTGTTGATAAATTGTAAAAAACCTATTTAAAGGCTAA
Source organism: Yponomeuta sedellus (assembly GCA_934045075.1). Lineage (NCBI taxonomy): Eukaryota > Metazoa > Arthropoda > Insecta > Lepidoptera > Yponomeutidae > Yponomeuta > Yponomeuta sedellus. The sequence continues at coordinate 910,998 of OW203746.1, forward strand.
AAATTTAACCCATGCCAATTTAGCTTAGCCCGTGCTAAGCTAAATTGGCATGGGTGGAATTTTTAATGCAATTAGTGCATTAAAAACAAAGAATATAGGTAATCATGTGGGTACAGCGATATCATTCCGATGCAAAACTGCATGGTACGAGTAGGTGCTCAGGGCTGCAAGTGATGCAAATTACTTCTGCCAGATGTCGCTGCCTGTACGTAATACAGAGAGTATTGTAAAGAGTTTAGAAATTTCACTGATGCCGGTAGTCGCCCATTGGTTCAGTTGGGACAGCGCTGGCACGGTTACCAGAGGTCGCGGGTTCGAGTCCTGGCATGGGTGGAATTTTTTGCCTCTAAATAGGTTTTTTAAAATTTTTCTTAGCACGGGTTAGTGCATATATAAGTTGATATTAATAAATTTCCCAACAATAAAACAGTTGTTAAAAAAATCGTTGTACAATTAAATTTTTAGCCTGTAGCAAAGTATAACCATGTTCTAAATAGACAATATTCAACACAATTGACAAAATAGCCTAATAAGTTCGATATTTTACCTCACCATGGGTCCCGATATTACACAGAAATATTTTTTAATGCAGATAAATGCTAATTGCTGTGTGGTGTCGGCCTAGAGAAAGCACCAACCCAATTCTTCCTGCGGGTGTCGTAAAAGGCGACTAAGGGGCACAAACCGAGGGGGTAGGCAGCAGCGCCCCCTGCAGTACAATCCCACCGAACTGCGATCCCCAACCCGCATGCCCAGTGTGGGGATTATGTGCATTACCCCCTACGGTAGCACAACGTGGTGCTCTGTAGGGGAGGGCTATGTCCAGCAGTGGACTAGTATAGCCTGACGACGAGATGCTTATTTAATACCGTAAGTGTATGTAGGAAGTAATACCTGAAGCTGCTTTTTTTCTTTCGAATACGATTTCAGCTTAGAGTGTTTGGAGAGAGACAGACTTCTCTCTCTGAGAGTAGTCCTGTGCCTGTAGTGTAGCGACGTATATAGGCTACGTAACAAAAAAATGTTTTTGAAATGAACTTTGAGACTGGGCATAGCCTTATGTGATTGCCACGCAAATGAAGTCGTGGGAACTACTAGTATTCCATAAATACATAGATAATACGAAATTTACGGTTCGCGAGTGCGACTTGCACTTTATTTATTTATTTTTTTATTAATACTTTATTGCACCATAAAACCGTACAATGCGGCGAACTTAATGCCAGAAGCATTTTCCACCAGTCAACCGCAGGAGGTATAACGAAAAAATTGGCAGGCGTGCAAGAAAAGGAAAAAGAAAACCTTACAAATTAATTATATACTTACACATATAATACACTAAACATATATACCGGTTACCGGTTTATATGTTTACCGGTTTTCGTTCACCCTGTATAACATTTTGTTGTGGTTTTTTTTATCTTATCTTATTTTGTGATCGAAAATAATCTCACTTAGGGCAAGAACCCTGTCTTAGGAGAATTGCAGGTCTACATCACACCACACTAATATTATAAAGGCGAAAGATAGTGAGTGTGTATGTTTGTTACTTCTTCGCGCCTAAACGGCTGGAGCCGTTTTAATAAAATTTGGTATGGATATACTATTTTTATTTTTAATTCACTAACCCGTGCTAAGGACAAATTTAAAAACCTATTTAGAGGCTAAAAATTTCACCCATGCCGGGATTCGAACCCGCAACCTCTGGCTTTCCGTGCCGGCGCTGTTCCAATTGAGCCAATGGGTGAAATTTTTAGCCTCTAAATAGGTTTTTAAATTTGTCCTTAGCACGGGTTAGTGCATTAAAAATAAAAATAGTATAATCATGTGGGTACAGTGATATCATTCCGATGTTTAAACCAAACTGCAAAGTAGGTAGTCGGGGCTGTACGTGATGCAATCGACTTCAACCAGATGTCGCTGCCTGTACGTAATACAGAGAATAGTGTAGAGGTTCGAAATTTCACTGATGCCGGTGAGTCGCCCATTGGCTCAATTGGAAGAGCGCTGGCACGGATTACCATTTAAAAACCTATTTAGAGGCTAAAAATTTCACCCACGCCGGAATTCGAACCCGCAACCTCTGGCTATCCGTGCCATCCGTGAAATTTTTAGCCTCTAAATAGGGTAACTTAGTCGGTTTGCCGGCCACCTTCAGTTTTCGGCCATCACGCAGTTTTTACGAAATAATAAGAAAATAAAATACGCCCGAGTAAAAAATCTATTGTTACCGCATAGATTTTAATGATATCTTTGCCTACATAATTAAGTATCTTAGTAGCGTTTCATTTGTTTCGTCAATTTGCCCTCGCGGTTCAAGCAGTGTGAGTGTGTGTCGAAAGCAGAGAAAAAAATAGTGCGCGCCAATTATTTGCATGGTAAGTTACGACATTGTGTATTGATTTATCCAACAAAATATTACTATAATGCACAGTTAATATGTTAAACTGATGTTATTTTGATGAAAATGTCTATAATACTTAGTACTTTTAGTAAATATTAGGTGGACGGATAACTAAGTTCAATTTTGACGAGCCAGTTGATTCTCGGCCGCCTGGCCGAAATCTGACACCGATCCTACGATTATAAATTCATTACCTTACCATTGAATAATCACTTTTTCCAAATCATATTGTTAAGATATAATTTAAAAAGTATCCTGATTTATGCAGTTAGATTTCGGCCGCATGTTTACTAATTGCATTCGTGCTTAAAATCCATTTTAATTGTTTTGTATAACGGTGGCCGGGAGAGGGACTTCGTAAATCAACTTTTCGGCCTAAGTGTAATAAAATGACCGAGAACTAAGGATATTTAGGTTATTTTTCGGTCATTTATAAAAGCGGTGATAAATACTAGTAAATCTATTTATTCCAATAAGTTTCTCTTATATTAACTAAGATCCTGATCTAAGAGAACTCTTTCATCCTTGATTTGTTCGAAAGAGTTTAATTATATATTGACATTGGCGGCCGAAAGTTAACTCCTTCAAATTAGGTTGTCGGCCATTTTATGCAAGGTGGCCGAAACCCGGGTTGACCAATTTTGTTTATCGGCCATGATTTATTGAGATTTATTGGAAATTGGTTAATGTTTTAGTTTTAAGTAAACAATATTAAAAGCTCTTTGATTTTTACTCATTTTATTGTTATTTAAAAACGATACACCACCATAAAAATAAGAGTTATTAGAAAAAACTAAAATTGGCCGAAAACTAACAAAACAAGTGGCCGTAAACTGAAATAGGTGGCCGGGAAAGGACAAAATCCACACCTCACGATATTTTTATTTTTTTCGGGAAAATATCGTATTCCCATGGAAGAATCGATAAGCCGCGGGTAACACCGCAGGGCACGGCTAGTTTTGTATAAACATAACATAAACTCACGCCTGTATCCCAGAGGGGTAGGCAGAGACTAGAGACTGCCAATTACCACGATCCTGACGTTCATTACTCGTTGCATGCACACACGCCAGTTTCGGGTACTTTTGTCTGGCCCTTTGCTAATACATTCCACATTTGGTCGAATTATGCTTGCCTGGGACGTCCTTTACTCGCCCTTCCAACCACACCCGCTGCATTATTTATTTCATCAATATTTCTTCCGTCATCTTCTCTATATGTCCAAACCAACACAAAACTCGCTTCTAAATTTTCCAAATTTTGTATATAAATAATATTAATAACTTCCACATAACACAACACTTGTCTGGTTCCAAAGTGGAATTCTCTGGTAACCAATGACAAAACAAACATGAAAATACATTCAGAAACATAAAAAAAAGCACTTGACTTACGTCAAGTTACGGCACGTTTCCAAAATTTAATAACGTAGAAATAAACTAACTATTACCTATAAATAAATAAATAAAAGAAAACCTTTCTGTCAGCCCCAGACTCCACGGAGGGACCAAAAAAGAAAAAAAATACTATGGCACAGCACAGTACCTTAGAGAATAATTTCTATGCACACTACTTACATTCTTTTCTCAAGCCAAACCAAACTCAATATAGGCAATCCTTTTGTTGACATTCACATGACATTAAATAAATTTAAATATGTTACCGAACAAACAAATACTTTTGGTATTATTGTTGCCCCACTCGGCTTTAAACACTGACTGATAGTGAATTCAGAACACAGCAAGGGACATCGCCCGGTGACCGGTGATAGTGATGGGAAGTATTATCGATAAAAATGTGTCGATAAAAATTAATGACTAAAGTTTTGATCATTTACGTGAGTAATAGTACGATTCCATTCAATTTTAATTCATAAAAAATTACGTTCTACTGTCTAGTCATCTTCATATTCAAATTTGGACTGGCTACCCGTCTTTATAATTTCCATCGTAAGGTTGTCTGGAAGAAATTGCTTTTAACAATAAGACCGCCAATTGTACTATATACATAGTAATTATTTTGCACTTAAGGTTTTTCCAGTGTACAATAAAGAATATTCTTATCTTAAATCTAATATATCAGTTGCCATCTACACGTATAAGTTTCCATCATTGCCATCAGTAAGTTTAAATGTCAAAGCATTTGTTAATTGTTTTACAAAAGTAGGAAAAACATAAGTTCTGCGGCCAGACACACGAACAGCACTCGTTTACGAGCATAACGAATATACAGTACAATCGTTCCATTATTAAGCTATTACATATAAAATTGCCATGTTAATTTTAGTCCAACATGTTTTACCGAGAGTAGCGTCCTATTAGGAGATGCCTGCCATCAACATTAAGATATTAAAAGAATGTCAAGCTTAAAAACAGAATATAAATTGTGGATTTGATTCCCGCTAGATGCCGCAGTACTTGATTTGTACGAGTGACCTTAATCTGAGTGTATTTTCATGGTTGTGATGACCTTGCCATGGTTGTGTTACCAAAGCATAGGGTATATGTAAGTTCATTTTTATTGCTTAGAAAGTCGTCTGTCCAAAATTAAGAAACCCAAAACTTGTCTCCAATTTTTATGACAATTTATTAATAATTTTCCTGAAACCCGAGTTTTTGAGCTCTTTACTTACCTCAGCGCATGAAATCGCTATACCTCGATATGTTTCACTATAACATGTTTGGAATTATTCTAATCCCGCTAATAGTTTGTAAATTTAAATGGTGGTGGTGGTGGAACTAAAATACATAAACCGTTTACTAAAATTCTGGTTTTGAACTGAAACTTGTACTACACATTATTGGATAAGCCTTAACTTAAAAAGCCTAGTAAGTTTATCCGGTAACAATCTAATATTATAGTACCCACTGTTTATGAAAAATAATCTATGGTAATTTATGAACATAACTAGCTGTGCCCCGCGGTTTATTAGGAGATAAGATATTTTCCCGCAGTAAAACGTTGCTTATGTGTTAATACAGGGTCTTAGCTAACTCCATCCCAAATTTTATTAAAATTTCTCCAGCCGTTTAGACGTAATGAAGAGAGAGAGAGAGAGAGAGAGCCTTTATAATATTATATAATATATACAATATATTGTGTAATTCTGTATGATAAAGTGTTCAAAGGTACAGTAAAAACTTACTTTGTAAGTTTGGCAGTCTCCAAATTAGCATAATTGGACCCCGCTATTATCAGTGAAATTAATTTCTGTCTCGATTTACTGAATACAACAAAGGCTCTATTAACGTTCACTGACCTTCTGATTGAATTCTATGTTTTATGAAATAAATTTAATACTACGGGTCCAAGACCGAAAAGAGGGGCAGCGAGAGAGAGAGAGAGAGTAAAGAAAAAGAAACAGAGATACCTACCTACTTTGCAGAGCTTAACATCGATGCTTTACTAGGCTATTCTCTAAATAAAATCAAAATGCAGATGTGCGCTGTTCACTTACTTTAACTATTCCCTTTAACTAAAAATATCTACGAAGCTAAGGTAATAAAAGCATTACATAAGGCATTTTTTATGATCTTGGTACTCACCTGGTAGTAAGAGGTAATTGCATTTTTTATATATATTGTCTACTCTTTAATAGTTTGCAGTTCCTTAATTGTAACATAGCATTTAGACGGAACTGTTGGTTTAAAATATAACTTTTATCTCGACTAATAAGTTATTTGCAATGTTTTGTACATGTACAATAGAATTACCATTTGAAATCAGAACTATTCATCTAACATCATCAACCCATTATGTTTCAGTATAACCCATGTCGCCACCGAGGGGCACGGGTCCCTTCCCTAAGGAAAGTATACGTCAATTAGGTCATACTCCACCACGTGGTAAAGTCGGATTGGTGGAAGCTGGCAAGGCTAGTTGCTGGAAATATTATTAGAAGAAAACTTTGAGCTAAGCATGAATTAAATAATTGTATTAGATATTCCACGAGAGATTGCAAGCCGGTATACCGATACCACAGATGACCGCACTAGCGCAATAATAAAGAAATAAGTTTAATCATTACTTATTAAATGTATCAGGAAGTGATAACAAAACAACGTGCAACAATTATCTGAGCTGAAAATAATATTAAACACAAGTCTTTCCACAGAAGTAGTTGCAGCAATTCATCACGTTGACAGAATTGTTGTAGACCACTATTAAAATAGAAAATAATTGATCTACTAATCTACCTTTTGTAACAGTTGTCACCAGCGCCAATAATTATATCTTCTCTAGTAGACCTTTTAAACACTTGTTGTCACGGTGTGTAATAACCACTTAATTGTCTATCTATCTAGGCCTAGACAATCGTGATTAAACTCGAAACTAACGAGATAGGGACACTCCAATGTCAGATAACTTCTCTATTGCTATGACTACATTTCATTCGACGTGCAGACTTTATATTCAAACTACAAATTGAAGCCAGTTCTATTTATGACGCACTATAATGAGTGGTTTACGTAACAATTAAATCTCGTAAAACAACCTATAAACTACCGTGGAGATAATTCATAAAAAAGAACCTAATTTGATCTCTACGTCAAAATTCGTTATCGATTTATGAAGTAAGTTTTTTCATTTCAACAGCGAGAGGATACTACTTCCTTGTGTTAGCTAAAATGAACGGGACTTCATAGAATATTGATCTTTGAGCTCTAGGGAGTAAGAGTGAAGGTGCAATTCGCTATATAGTCGACAGTACGTGCTTCGAGTGATATTTTGGAGTCGTGGTCAGTCGTGCAGACGTTGTTATTTTTTCTCTTAAGATGTAGGATTTCCGCGATTATGTATATGTATTGTACTAAAACGTACTTTATCGGAAAAGTGTTATCGTTCGCGGAACGAACAAATGCATGTTTTGGATGCATGGTTAACTCACAGATAGTGGTTAAAGTATTGTAAATGAGGAAATGTAGATCAGATAGTAATTTGATGATATGAGATACGTCCGATTTAAAAACAAGGAAGGGCTTAAGTTGGGAGCCTTTTAACATAATCGTGCTTACTATTTCTATAATAAAGAATGAATTTACTCATATAAAAAGGTACACTTGAGATTTTTTATTTCCGTATTTCGCACTTATCGAAGTGATTTTTTTTCAAATGTTAATGTACCTACTGAAGTACACTCAACTGCATATACAGCTATACATATGCGCACTCGAACCAATAAGTTTAAGGACGACTTTGCAACAAAATTTAAAGGTAGACTGGCTGTCTACTGTACTAAATATTCCAATGTGTTTTTTTGATAGGCAACTCAGTCAACGCTGGGTTTCTCATTTAATGACACTTGACTTTCGTATTTGAACACAACTATGTAAATAGATTATGTTTGGTTAGGCGCTCCAGGAACCGGTCTATTCACCACGTGTTATGTACCTATAAGTTCCAAGTATATTTTTTTTATGCTTACTTAATAATTGAAGACATGTAGCCGGTTTATATGCGCACCAACTGAGCAATTTCCTGAGCAATTTCAATTGTCTAAGTATCAAATTCTGACAGTCAGACCATTAGAATCGCTCTGGATTTGGTGAGCTTAATACAGGGGCAGTTCAGACAGGTAATGTCGATAGACTTGGTCAAATTCAGCTGTGGTTGTTTCTTTTACAAGTAGTCCTTGATCGAGACAGGCGTCTTTCGACTGCCCAAGGGGGTGTATTACTATACGTAAGTACTTAAGTTTTTGAGAAATTGTCGTCAAGCAATTATATGCCATAAAAAAACATGCGTCAGTCTTGACTGTTAACCCATAGAAGGCCACCACAATACATGTTTGACCGAGCGTGGTGACCGCTGTGAACTATTCATCTTTATACTATTTTACAGTGATATCATTCCGATGTAAAAACCTAACTGCAAAGTAGGTAGTCGGGGCTGTAAGTGATGCAATTTACTTAAGCCAGATGTCGCTGCCTGTACGTAATACAGAGAATAGTGTAAAGAGGTTCGAAATTTCACTGATGCCGGTGAGTCGCCCATTAGCTCAGTTGGATTGCTGGCACGGATAGCCAGAGGTTGCGGGTTTGAATCCCTACATGGGTGGAATTTTTAGCCACTAAATAGGTTTTTAAAATACTTCTAAAGAGTGTAACCAAATCCTCGCATCTGTCGAATATCTTGAGAAGAACTTTTTACTTTTATGTTTTATTTTAGTTTTAAGTGAAAGCTTATCTGGTCAGGTGTGCAATGCAATTTAGTTATTCTAAGATAAGGTAAACGTACCAAGAGTATGAGTAAATATGTAGGTAAATATATAGATATGTATGGCATTTTGAGGTATGAAGTTATCTAGGTATTTATTTATTAATAACTAGCTGACCCAGCGAATTTCGTACCACCTACCATCGATTCTTTATTTTTTTTTTATTTTTTCTCTCCGTAAGAACTATTCTCGTTAAAGTACGAATATTCTAATAAAGGAATATTCTAAAAAAAGAATTAGCAAAATCGGTTCAGCTGCTCTCGAAATTTGCGCTTACCAACACATTCAGCGATTCATTTTTATATCATAGATATTTATACATTATACACAACTAACCCCATACGATAGTTATTGACCTAACTATTACAAGAAGTAAAATTTATTTTACCCTAGGATAGATTTATTGAATTTAGTCCACTGTATCGCCTCTCTTGAATTCCTGATGGAATAGGACTCAGTATGACTCGCAGAAGCTTTAACCTCCTAAGCCCTGGCGTCCTAAAAATAAGACATCACGAATAACTTTTTTAATTCACACCCAATGATTTAGTAGGAAGTCCGGAAAACTTACTGTTCCAGGTTCAATATTTTCCTCATCATTTTTTGGACAACAAGAAGAAAAAGTTCTTCAAAAGTAAGTGTTACTTCCAGGGCTTAGGAGGTAAAGTATATTTAAAGCTGTATGGCAAAGTATCGTTAAAGTTAATCAAGAGCCGTTCAGCCATTCTAGCGTGATTCAGTAAGGCTAGCCACTAGCCTCTACCAATCCGGACTTGGCTCCCGTGGTGGAGTATGGCCGATGCCGTCCTCAGGGAAGAGACCAGTGCCCCTCGGTGGGGACGTAATGGGTTGATGATGATGACGATTCTAGCGTCATTGAATAACGAACATAACGTCCATCCAAACTTTTCTATTTATAATAGTGCCTCTGTATATTATATATTTTGAACACTAATTACCATACTGTTACGTGAATTGGTGACTGGGATATCCCTTCTGGCCCGTTACTGGCCTTAACCGCGTTAATTGACCAGTTAGTAAACAAGCCGGCAGGCACTATACTCTGTAACTGTTTAGCAATCGACTATTGTTCGGGTAGGTAAGTAGGTTAGGTAATTTCATGGTGATTCATAAAAAAAAACTTGCAACTCACCGAAAATCTCTTTTTAGAATTACGCTTTTTATTATTACTTCATGTATTACCTATCTACTGTCTTCATCTATCAGTTCTATCCATCCTAAGGTTGTCTGGAAGAGATCGCTTTTAGCGATAAGACCGCCAATTGTGTATGGAAAAACTTAGATATGTAAGCATTTTGCTTTCTGGTGTGTACAATAAAGAGTTCTAATCTAATTTAATAATAAGATAAGTGAACACGTTTTGTGCTTACGAGATTAAAATCCGTGTAAAAACTAAATTTGTACAAAAAGGGCTACCAAGAATTAGCATTACGTTTATTTGGATAACATGTCTAACATAAAAACCGTTTCAGTGCACGAATTGTATGTTTTTTAAAATCAATTTAAACTCTGTTAATTAAAAACCCAGTTTTTATAGCTTGAGTACGGAGTCTTTTGTAATTAGTTAAAAACTTGAAATAGACACTTCCCTATGTTAAATTTATAACGTTTCTTTGCTACCGCGAATATAAAAGATTTTGATTTGATCAGGAATGTATTCTATTCGATAACATTAGTAAATGATGTGTTTTCGGTTATTTCATATTTCTAGAACAAAAAAACGTACTTTATTAAAATATAAATACCTTTATCCATATAGCAATGTTGTAAATAATATTAACCCTCTAAAAGATATAGGTTTGTAAAATAATAGGTATTTAGATTAGATTAAAAAAAACGCAACAATGTACCCAAACATAGGCCACCACGATTCAGACCCGACCTTGTGCGGTGGCTACTGCAAATGTCTTAGTAATAGCTAAACGTGTGCGTTAATAAATTTATTTAATTTTTTATTATTTCATTTTCAGATTTTGGAGTAAACCAATGGAACAAATATTTTTTACAGTTCTCTTTCTCAACTAGCACTTATTTTTTCATATCCAACAAAAAAAACTTATTGACTAGCGGGCCCTTAAGTGAGTAGAACACAGATTTAGAATCAAAACAAATACTCTACCTTTTTACTAAATCTGTAGACTTTCCCCAGATGTGTACTCAGCCACACAGATTCACCAATCACCTTGTGCCACTATAAAGGATTACGAAACTATACCACTAATATTAAGACTTAATATGTTAAGCGTGATAAGAGGACACTTTCTCTTGGAGGAAGACACAGCCGGCTTGGGACAAGTGTCGGCCGATACTTGCGAGTAAATCTAACCCAGCGACGCGACCACAAGCTAGGGATGTATGGAGACAGCTCCGTACAGAATCATAATATCGATTAATTCACAGAAGCACATAAACTGCGACTTAATTAGCATTACACGTTAAACTAGTTGTCCGGTGCAAAATCTAAATAGATAGATAGAGAACACTTTATTGTACATAAAAAAGGAAATTACACAGATATTTCTTATACTACTCGCTGACTGTGAAGGAAAACATCGTAAGGAAACCCTAGTGTCTGAGGTGTTAGCGTACCTCAGCGCTTGCTACGTACAATGGCCCAACTATGGGGCTAAGTGCGGAAATCTCAGGTCTAACTAACTAACCTAAGAGTACAGACCACATTACACATACATTCTACATTCCACATTCTAGATCACATTAGAAAAAAAAGTAGTCAAGAAAAACCAAAGAAATGGTCAATAAAGCTTGTTTTAGATAAGAGTGCAAAATTTTCTTCTTTTAAAATAGATAGATATTATGTCTTGTGAGAAAAAGGGCAAGACAATTCTTGCAAATTCTTGAATAATTATGAGCAATTCTATTTTTAATTGTAACGATTTATAGCGCTTGTTATAGAACGGTATGAATTACCCCATAACTTTTTTGTCTTTGAGTTCCATCTTAATGAGTGGCATTCATTTATTCAACATTATAAGTTGTTTAACGTAAAAAAAATGTTGTTTTCAATCCTCTGAGTTAAACGCTAATAGTTTTCAAATATCTCTCTTAAGATGTTAGGTCTTACATATTGGATTTTGTAGCCAGCGTCGAAGGTTTGTTTCGCTTAGCAAGAGACAAAGAAGAATATGAAGATAGATAGAGAACACTTTATTGCACAATCAGAAAAATATTACAACCACGAATGAAGATCTTATTATTCTTGCATGAAATAACTTTTTAAATATTGCTTTATAAGATGGTCATGGTTATGAACAAAACCGCCTAAGGTCTCTTACCACGTACCTCCTATTTAAACGTATCTAATACATACAAACGCACATAATTAAGTTTTAAGTTAGGCGTTCGTAGACGTAGTGGAATTGATTAATATCGATTGTAAATATTTTCTGCATAGCTTTTTCGGTTATTCGTCTCAGAGAACTTTATAACCTTGTAATAAAGTTCTAATAAGAGACCCGTGCCCCAGCAGTGGGGACATATAAGGGTTGATAACGAAAGTTCGAATTAAGTTTAAATGTACATCATTAGTTGAAAACAGGGCGCTTTATTGCTCATTAGGAGAGGGCTATGCCCAGCAGTGTAGTCTACATATAGCCTGAAGAAGAAGTACATCATTATCCTAGTATTATCACTAAGATTTTCAATGTTTTAAGAGTTTCTTCAGCCTACCAATCTTAGATATGTCTTATCACAAAAAGTTTACGTTCCAGTATAACATTAACTAGACGTTGGCTTGCCATTGACAATCACACGTTAAGAAGAAGAAAATTATCGATATGACGCACTCCACCCTATCGAGCCAATCCCAACCCTATCGCGGCCCCACGCTTGCGCAAGAGACAGCCGCTTGACTTTCGCCATGCGCGCGCAAAACTGTAAACAAACAATCATGGCGATGGCGGTGGGGTTGTCTAAACAGCTGATCAAAACAGTTGCCAGGCACGCTTCTTCTGCTTCCGTATGAGGCTGACGGGCGATCGAATAAAATCGACGAAAAGTGATAACGCGGACGGAAAGTGTAACAAACGGGATGGGTTTCCAAAACATGACTACGCGTGATAATCCGAATTAAAGCCTATACCATTTTTACAACAAGAATGTGAAAATGGTATAGGCCTCGGTGGTATGACGGCCTCGGTGGCGCAGCGGTTTGGCACGCTGCTGTAAAACCGACGGTCTCGGGTTCGATCCCCGACCGGGTCAAACTAGGAAACGAACTTTTCTAGTTAGTCTCGGCTCTTGGATGTTATCTATGTATTTATTGTATTAAATCTATCGTCGAGTTAGCACCTATAGGACAAGTCATTTAGCTGTACTTAGTAGAGGGCTAACGAGATCTGTGTAATATGTCCAGGAATATTTATTATTATTTATTATTATTATTATGTAGAGTAAAAAGCTTGAAATATAGTGTTGTAGTATTCCTAGGAATCACCTCGCGTCTTGTAAGTTACTTAACACGTTCAGTACGGCATCGGGTCGAAAGAACCCTATGCATTTCTGTCCTACGGGACGGGCGAAGAAATGCTTGTCTTTCTCACGGGACGGGAGCCATATCTATGGCAATATCTTGAGTTGGAAAGAGATACATAGTTTTTTGTGATTGTCTCGTCAAATTAGGTTAATAACGACAAAAAAAACATATCAGGTGTTTTCGACCCGATACGGCCAGGAAGGAATTTTTTTTCACTGGGTGCGGCGCGGCTATCGGGTCGAAAGGACCCGACGCCCGATGACCCGATATCCGCACTGTATGACGAGTCACTTTCCTTAGTGTTGTCATCGAGTAACGTCGTATTTCGATATAAAAATGAAGTGTTCTAGAAAAGCATTATTGCTTTGCCCAGAAAATGATGATGATTCTACCGAAAACCAAAATGAAAGCAAGAGAGGAGACAAATTAATTCGGAAAGTTTTACAACGTCAAAACGCCGTAAGTCCTTCGATTTTTACCAGTCCTACATCAGGCCAAACAATGCGAGTTCTACAAAATGTCACTCCTGTACAAGAGACAAGTACGTCTCCAAGAAACAAACGTATTGAAATTCTGGAAGATAGAATCCTTTCGTCTAGCGATGTTGCAAATTCTTTTTCTACTCCAAAAAGAAAGAGACTCTTGGTAACAGCCAATACTCCCAGTAACATTTTCGATAAGGGCACATCGTCAGCGGCAATGAGCAGATGTGAGTCTCTCAGCGATATTTCGGTATCAAACATGGTTTCACTAAATTCATCTTTTGATGAAGAACAGATTTTTGATTTACTATCGACGCCTTCAAGCAAATGTAATATTGCCAAAAACAAATGCTCAAAGTCGTTGACACAACCTCGTTCTTCAACGCAATCGACAACAGCTAACATTGAAGCCCCGCAAACCAAACAACCATCAACATCATCAAACACAAATGTGGCCAACAGCAGAAACCTAAAAAAACACTATGATTTGGTTGCTGACTCAAGTTCTGATGACGAAAACTTAATAATGCCTAACCTTGAGACTGTAAAACCCGAACAACAACGAGTATCAAAGTCGTCAAAAGCAAATGAGATCGCCAATCAAAAACCAAGAGAAAGAAATTCACGTGTACCGATTGATTCAAGGAGTGCGACATCACTGGGAGGACTTTCTGACGATGGATTTAGCAGCGAATCTTCTTCAAATTCATCTACTGAAGCTTTTAATTTGTCAGATGATGAACAAAGTGGAGTTGATTCAGAACCAACTCCAACAGAACCAGTTGTTGAAGAAGACAACGAATGGCAAGATATTACAGATAGTGAACCCAATTTCGAAGAGCACGTGGGGAGGAGTGAAACCTTTGTTCCTTCTAACATTAAAGATCCTGGTGATTTTTATAGACTTTTTTTGACAGATGAAATCATTGATGAAATTGTCCTCGAAACGAATAAATATGCGGCCAAAAACATACAATCTGAAAACCTAAAACAAAAGGAGATTGACCATTTTTGTATGAACGTTGGACCAAGTGCTGCCCAACATTGAACCATGGTACATAATGTTCCTTAGACTAATACCAGACTGTAATCCAAAGCGCTTTAGAATCTATCCGAGGGGTACTGAGAAAAATAATATTTTTCATGGGATTTACATTGACGAAAAATTATAACCAACAGCTGTTTTTTTGAAATAAAACACGGTATATTGTGAACAATGGATTATTTATTACTATTATAACACTTGCTAAGGATGGTGCTTTAATAAATCAATCATTTATTCGTTACATGATCATGATGTAAACATTAATGATACCTAATCAATCATCCTCATCGTCATCTATAATTATTGAATCTAAAAATAAAGCAGGCCGCCTCACAACGTCTTCGTGCCTAGCCCACCCCAAAAACCAAACTAGGCAAACAACGTGAGCACAACTGCCGATCGTTCCGAGCAGGTACAGAGTAACAGGTATACTCACTCACCGTGCGCGAAAGAGACAGACACATACACATCTGAATATTAGGAAGCGAGACTTTTAATTTCTCTCAAATCTCGCTGTGATTTTGTACCGTACCATTCGATCAACTTGTCTTGGAATTGAAAAAAGAGACAGCGCTATACAAAGCTTTCAACATACAAAAAACTTGCTTCGAGCGATACTAGCGAGGTCGGGACCTGACTAGAGGAAGAATAAATAAGATAATAATATTAAACAACAACGTAAATATTATAAAAAAATTAAATATCAAAAGTTAAAGTGCTACAAAAACCATAAGATATATTATTAGGTACTACACAACCTCGTGGATGTTTTTTTTTTAAATTATTTTTCTTAAATACCCTTTTATGTAAGGTAAAATAAAAAGCTACTCCCACGCCTGGGCAGCATTTGGTCCAAAATGGTCAATCTCCTTTTCGTGCAAAATTATGGAAGTCAACAAACAAAGAAGAGATGATGACTTTTTTTGGGATCATGCTGGCAATGGGTCTTGTAAAGGTTCCTAACTTAAAAGACTATTGGTCTAAAAAGAAAGTCTACAGGAATTACTATATTTCGTCGTTGATGAGCAGAGATCGGTTTTTGCCACTGTTAAAATTCTGGCACTTCACCGATGACACCACAAACGATGCAAATGACAAACTAAGCAAAATTCGGACAGTCTACGAGATGTTGTTGCAACAGTTCACAGAAGTGTTAAAACCCGGGACAGCTGGTGATAGATGAATCTATGATCCCATGGCGAGGCAGACTACGGTTTCGTCAATATATTAAAAACAAGTCGCATAAGTATGGTGTCAAGCTATATAAATTATGCACACCTGAAGGATACACATACAATATCATTATTTACTCGGGAAAAGAAGACAGCGGTCGAGAAGTCAACCACGCAACGAAGGTTGTTCTAAAACTTATTAAAAATCTTGAGAATGAAGGCAGAATTGTTGTTGTAGACAACTTTTATACTTCAATTGGGCTAGCTGAAGCCTTGCTCAGTAAAAAAACATTCATTTGTGGCACTCTGAGAGCAAATAGAAGAGGATTGCCAAAAAAGGTTGTAAGCACAAAACTGAAGAAGGGACAGATTGAAGGCAAAATGAATAAAAAAGGAGTGCGCGTAATAAAGTGGGTTGATAAACGTCCCGTTTTGATGATGAGCACATGTAAAAATCATGACACTACTATAAAAGACACTGGACGAACAAGAAGAAGTACTAATGAGAGTATAAAGAAACCAGAATGCGTCCTGAGTTATAACAAATATAAAAAAGGTATAGATTACAGTGACCAAATGTCATCGTATTACTCTACTTTAAAAAAAGGTTTGAAATGGTACAGAAAGGTCATGATGGAGCTAATATTCGGCACAGCTTTAGTAAATGCGTGGATTGTTTATAACCTTAAAAACGAAACAAAAATGACCAAACTACAGTTCACTGAATGTATCATAGAAAAATTTACCAAAGCTCCACTAAAAATCAACCCCGGTATACCCACAACTATTGCACCCACAACAACAAGCTCCGAAGAAGACAAAACTGGCCATAATTTCAAAAAAGGAGATAAAAAACGAAATTATTCAGGTTGTTATGACAAACTTCGTGAAACGTTATCAAGCAAAGACGCAGCTAATAAGGTCAAAAAAGTACTTACTTATTGTAATGAATGTAAGAAGACTCTGTGTCGCGAGTGTTATAGTCAAAGGCATGTTTCTAGTAATAGGTAATTTTAATAAGTAACTATATTTAGTAATTTAAGAAAACTCTGTGTCGCAAGTCGCGAGTATTGTGATCAAAGACATGTTCCTAGTATTTTTAATAACCTATATAATTTCCTTAAATTGTTTTGAATCTCTAAAAATTATGGTTCATCTAATATTTTTTTGTTACCTTTATCTAATCTATGTCTATCATCTAGCATAGCTAGCATCTAAGTTATTGTCTACCATCTAAAATAAACAAATATTACGAAGCGGTCGAGGTTTTATTGACATCACTAGATTTTTGTCGATAAATGTTTCGTTGAGTGCTGCTATCGGGTCGTAACGACCCAAAAAGTCTTAATAATTATTTTCATACCTTGTAGCTGTCGGAATTAGGGACGAACTTAGCTTTACACTAAGTATTTATTCAAAAATATGTCTAAATTATAAGATGTGCATAAAACATAAACAATGATTAGATTGATTACTCTTCAAAGTGAAAAAGGCGAACAGGTCCTTTCGACCCGATAACGTCCTGCAGCAAAGTCTATCAACATGTCTAAGCGACCCGATATAGCACCAACTGAAAGTAAGCAAAATTGGCCGCCGCGCTGAACGTGTTAATTAATAATGTATTAGATGTTATTACTTCTAAAGAGAACAGAGAATAGTGTAAAGAGGTCCGAAATTTCACTGATGCCGGTCAGTCGCCCATTAGCTCAGTTGGAAAGAGCGTTGGCACGGTTAGCCAGAGGTCGCGGGTTCGAATCCCGGCATGGGTGGAATTTTTAGCCTCTAAATAGGTTTTTAAATCACGTATATTTAAGTTTCTCATTTATAGGTGGTTCAATCGATTAATTAATCGGTTGAACCAGCTATAAATGAGAGCAAAAGGTTGATAGCATCATGAATTATATTTATGCTGAATTCATAAATACATAAATAAAATAGGTTTAAATAGGTTTTTAAATTTGTTCCTTAGCACGGGTTAGTGCATTAAAAATAAAAATAGTGTATACGTGATTTGTATAGAAGAAACCATCTTTTTTTAAACTCTGCGAATCAGAGCGAAATCTGGTCGGACTCTTCCGCCAAAAATCAAATAAGTTAATCCGGATTTAAATCAATAATACTTCGGAGTTGCTTATGCATTATATTAAACAACATACATAGCTATATAAGCTCACGCATGTATCCCAGAGGGATAGGCAGAGACCACAGGGACTGCCACTTGCCACGATCCTGACAGATCACCTTCGCTTCATAACCACCGGTTCCGGGTACTTTCTATCTTACCCTTTGCTAATACATCCCCTATTTGGTCTATGCCTGGGACGTCCTTACCAGCCCTTCTGACAATTCTTATCACTACATCCTCTTTCAGTCTACAACGTTCTTTAGTCAGACTATTGCGTATCCTGTCATTCAAAGTAACACGACACATACTTCTCAAGGACCACATTTCTACTGCATTAATTCTACTTTCTTGCTTCTTTCGCCACACCCAAGTCTCGCTACTATACATAAGTGTTCAATCAATCAATCAATCAATATATTTATTTGTGAACATAGGTATGTTTGCAATAAAGGTCTTACGGTATAGTTTAGAGCGCTATGTTCTACCCAAAACAAATGTAGGTATACAAATATGTTTAAGCATGCACATGCACAATGAACGGAGTAATGATTAAATTTTTAATATACTCAATCTAGAAATGTCATAGTTAATAGTTAGGTAAAATTATATGTCATACAGTAATGTCATGAAAGAAATGTCAAAAATGTATTACAATAAATTATATAATAACGTCATTCAAAAATTCGTCTAAAGTATAATAACATTTGTCAATAAGAAATTGGCATAGTTTTTTTTTAAATTTCGATGAATTCATATCTTTCATCTCGCTAGGTAATTTATTATAAATTTTTGGTGCCATACAGAAAAAGATTTTTGACATCAGAGCTGTTTTCATTTTGGGAAGGCTGAGCTTATCAATGTATTGTGACCGAATTAGTCCATGGCGAATTTGGGAAACCTTTACAAAGAGATCAGGATTTGTTTTTACGAAAATGGCCGTTTCATATATGTAGAGAGAGGGGAATGTAAGGATGTTGAGCGACTTGAAACTTGATTTACAACTCTCTTTGCTCGTAAGGCCACACATTGAACGAATGCATCTTTTCTGTGCTTTAAAAACGGTTTCACGTTGCGAAGAGTTACCCCAAAATATCACTCCATATCTTAGAGTCGACGCTACAAGACCATGGTATGCGGTGACCACTGCCCTGCGATTAAGTGTTTGTGCTAATTTAAATAAGAGGTATGCCGTGCAACTTAGTCGTTGGCACACAGCTTCGCATTCATATTTCCATATAAGTTTATTATCAATTTTTAACCCGAGGAATTTAGTTATATCGACTGAATCAATTTTGGTTCCTTCGTAATTAACGTTTATGTTTTCAGCTTTATTAACGCGTCGAAAAAAATTCATATATTTTGTTTTGTCAATATTTATAATCAAGTTGTTATTATTAAGCCAAGTTATAATATCTTTTACAGCGTCATTAATATTATTTTCATAATTGTCATAATTTTTGCATTCAATTGTCACTGTGCTGTCATCAGCATATAGGACCATAGGATATGCAATATGTTTTGGAAGATCATTAATATAGATTAAAAAGAGGAGCGGTCCCAATATACTTCTCTGAGGTACCCCACAATTAATTAACCGACTTTTAGATTAATAAGTAATTTCTTTTTTCGTTTGCGGGCAAATTTTTGATATTTCCGTTGATTGATGGCGATTTTCTAAGTATGATTCAATAAGTTTAAGTATATTTCCTCTTACTCCGTAAAATTCTAATTTTTTTAGTAACAATTTATGATTCACATAGTCAAATGCTTTAGACAAGTCCATATAAATAGCGCATATTGGATTAGATGCGTCTAAATTTTTCATTACAATACTCATCAAGTCAAAGATTGCTAAATTTATAGTTTTTTTCTTCCTAAATCCCTTTTGTTCGTTGGTCAAAATAAGTTTTTTTTCGAAGTATGTTTCGAGTGCATTGTATATAAGTTTTTCGAATACTTTAGATATGATAGGTATCAAAGCCACTGGGCGGTAGTTGGTCATAATTTGTTTATCATCTTTTTTGTGTAGTGGTTTCACTATAACAGGTTTAAGTCGGTCTGGGTATATGCCTTGAATTATGCACTGATTAAAGATGTAGGATAGGATATGAGAAGTAACTGTCGATGTATATTTTACCACTTATATTTTACCAGTGTTGTTACCACATTATGAATAGCCAATCTAGCTCTTTTGGAGATAATTAAACAACATATTTGCAAAGAGCCTAGATGCTAGAGCTTAAAATCGATGGTTTTCACTACAAAACTCGCTATGTTTAAGCATTAACAACAAATCACTTATGGCTAAAACAAATTGCCGCGCCCTGCTCTACACCCACCTCACTTAGCCGCGTATGACTTATTAACACCAATGACTAGATACTTACACGAGAAAATGGTAAACTTCCTAATGGAATGGGAAAGCCCATGTTTATCCTCATAGGGGGACGCTAAATATAAAACGACACCCAATTACACACCGCACCCTAATGACCAAGATATGCACTGTGCCAGATACACGTTCTCTGTATACATACAACCCAAAAAATTTCATGTCGGTATATACAGAAAATATTGGAATCACTCGTAGCCCGAGTTGTCTGAGTGATCTTAAACGATCACGAAGGTTAAGAAACATTGGGCGTGTTCAGTGCATGGATGGGTGACCGACTATGACTAACGCTAGTGGCATTTTTCCGAGCGGTTCCGTGCTTAGCCAGGCTCGTTAAGCAGTTGTTGCCTGTTGCCGTCGATAGATGGCAGTCGTTAAGCCAACTCAGACGCCTTAGGGGCGGCTTGAAAACTTCTGACAGTAAGACAAGCCACTAGTCTTACAAGCCTCCAGCAATGCAGATTTGACCCCCGTGGTGTTGTATGACCTATACCTTCCTTAGAGAAAAGACCCTTGTCCCTCGGTGTGGACATAATGGGTTGATGAAGATACGGAAAATATACTTGGGTTAAGCAATAGCAGGCGCGGTCAGGTACTGGATGGGTGACCAATGTGACCATCCCACGATTAGCACTAGTGGCATTTTTCCGCTTCCGTGCTTGGCAAGGCACGTTAACCCGTTGGTGCCGGCTGTTGTGTAATGGCAGTCGTTAAGCCATGTCAGAGGCCTTATGGGCGGCTTGATAACTTTTGACTTTTGACACAGTACGGCTCGCCTCTGTCTTGAATGCCCCCGTAGTAGAGTATGGCCTAACCTTCCTACGCTGCAGAAGAGACCCGTGCCCCAGCACTGGGGATATACCAGGGTTGATATCATCATCGTCAATTAATCGCGTTAGACCCGTTTAATGTATTTAAAAACCAGTTAACGTCGTAAGCATTAAGCACTAAGATCCCGTGGGCTCTCTCCGTGTATAGAGCCCTAAAAATGATTCGTTTGATAAAGATAAATTTGCACATGGGAGCCTGAGGATGCTACGTGTTAGAGGCGAAACGCGTCGCGTGTTTTCTCACACAAGTATTGGTGTCAGTGGTGGTGTGTTCGTGTCTTGCTTCTGCTTGAAAAAGTGGGAGGGAGGGCGGTGCATTAACTAACCGCGTGGCGCTTGTGGGATTTTTGGCGGAATTTAGCAAAGTAATTTTCACTTTTTAATGCTATTATGGATTTCCGCAAAGTAACACCTGATTCTATACAATAAAGTGAAATTGTGTCTGACACGGAGTATACGAGTACAAGGTATGTGTTTGGTTCAAATCGTGCGTACCTTCAGTTTTTCTTCCAAACGGATACGCACCGGTCGTGCGTCGTTCTTAGTTAACTTAAAAACATTAAGTTTATAACAAATCGATTCTACTGATATAAGTACTCTTAAAGTTGAATTTTAACGGGTTTCTATACAGGAGGATTTAACTAAATCATTATTTCACCATCATTATCAGCCCAACACTGCCCACTGCTGGGTATAGGCCTTTTCCTCCAAACGCCATTTTTCACGATCTCTTGCCAGCCGCATCCACGGACCCTCCGCCGACTCAACGACGTCGTCCGACCATCGGGCCGGCTGCCCTGCACACTGATCGTCTTCCCGTCTTGAACGGTCTCGAGTTTCAGTCTCGAGGCCCCCCTGCTAATGTCGTCGACTTTTGTTCGACGACGGATTGCGATATTAGGTACTATTTGTTGGGTATCTTCTCTATAATATAAAAATGAATCGCAGAATGTGTTGGTAAGCGCAAATCTCGAGAGCACCTGAACCGATTTCGCTAATTCTTTTTTTAGAATATTCCTTGAAGTATTTGGATGGTTCTTACGAAGGGAAAAAAAATAAAGAATCTCCTATTAGGCGGTACGAAGTTCGCTGGGTCAACTAGTTTATTTAATAAAATCACGACTCCACTAAAAAAACTCCTTGTCGTCAGGCTATACTAGTCCACTGCTGGACATAGTCCTCCCCTAATGAGCGCCCTGTCTTCAGTTTGCCGCATCCAGCATCTGCCCCTGGCGCCATGGCGTCCTGCACTACGTTTGCCGAGTCGCGGTCTCCACTCAAGAATACGTCGTTTACTCCAACGGTTGTCGGTTCTTCGCGAGATAAGGCCAGCCCACTGCCACTGTCACTTCAGCTAGCTGATTCTCTGAGCTATGTCGATAACTTTGGTTCTCGGCCGGATGCAAACACTCCTCGTCCCCCACCAAAGGCTTAATAATATTTATTGATAATGTTATAAAAAATATACATTTCATTCATTTACTGCTCAGTTAACCCCGTGGTTTATCTGCGGTTACGTCTTGTCCTTGTAAAACCTCTACCACAGATTTAAGTGAGCGTTTTGGACTGTTTCAAGGAATTGTGTAGTTAAAAATAAGGCTGTTAGCATGCTGTCCTGCACCTTACGCCATAAAGTTATGCAAACTGTTGCAATGATCGCCTATTGCAGTCAACTTGACCTTCAAAATGTAGGACACATTCAATGGCCTAAGAGTGTTTGCACAAAAAAAGCTTCAAGTGTTTTCTTTGAGTACAAATAGTCTTCGAATAGGAAAATGTTTCACGGATGAATGGCCATTCTTGATCGTATTATTCGTTTCAAAGATACTGTGCACTTTATCAGACTTCGTGAGGTGTCGATGCCAAGCCATCGTGGTGAAAGGATTTACCCATCAGCGTATGGGCCTCGCTGATTGTTGCCCAGGGGGCGCTAGACGTACGGGCTCAGTGAGTACGTCGTTCGGGGAGGCTCCTAAAAAGTCACGAAACCCACTAAAACATGAATGTAAAAAACTGGCCAACTTCTCTCGTCTCGTTATGTAAGAACTTGACAAGTTCACAGAGTTAAAAGTGTTAATCATAAACGAGATTTTTTTTGTTGCATTTTCTTATTTTACAGAGGACCGAGGTGGTTGATTATCGAGGCCTATGACTTATGATTTTTCATAAGTGACATAACATAAAGATTTTTCACACAGTGGATTGACATCAGGTTGCCTTATTACAATAATAAGATTCGAGTAATTCAATAGTGCAATCAGTTTATCTGTGGCCCCACACTAAGCAAGTTTAGAGGATGGCGGCGTCAATAACGTCAGTCTCTTTACAAAATTAAGGCTTTTATTTCACACCAGCACACAACAGCAAATACAATGACAATCAGAAACAGTTTCCTATTCACCTGAGGTTATAGCGTCTCTTTATAACCAAAAATCCCACGAGCACGTCCTGCTGTCACAGACGTAGCGGAGAGAAGAACGATTGACCGAGTTACCGAGTGAATGATTGAATTGAATGAGTGAGCGGTCAATCGATGGAAATCCATCGTGCCCGTGAGTGAACGATAATTACAATGTTGCCACAACCACCCCCCTACGGAGAATGGTAAGTGGGATATACTATAAAGGTTACATTGCAAATGTTTACCTAGACTTATGTGGTAAGTATACTGGCTGTATATGGCAAACTTAATATTACAGAAAACATAGCAATACATATTATTTAGAATGGCATAAAAGGTATGTATGACTATAATGTAGCGAGCTTAATATTACCTTAAACACAGCAAAATCAGGCATACAGCCTTGCTTAGACACAGTAGGGAGTTAAACAACATGACATGTTTAACTTACTATAACATATCCTAACTTAATATATGCAAGCCTATTATTAAAGACCTCTTGTGGATACAAAAACAAAATTATTAAATATTGTTCCAAAATTATACAAACTTTGTTTTATTTACCTTTGAGTATTTACATAACTATACTCCTGCACAACATGTGTTACACCTTTGTGAAATGAAAAGAATACAAGATGCCTAATTACTGTATTTACCAATCTTTTATGTTTTTAAACCTAACCTGTCTCCCTGAACGGGTGCGTTTAATGAATGCAGGTAGGGTCGGTACAGGCGAATGGACCACAGGTAGAGGCGGCGCTACCTGGACCGGGGATGGGTCCATGGTAGGCTGCAAGAAAGGCGAGCCCACCTGGGTTGGTGGCACGAGTGACTGCTTGGCAGAAACCGGCTGCGGGGGAGGCTGGTCCCCATGACCTGACTGCGGGGTCCGTTCCAGGAACGCTGGCTTAACACGGTCTACGCTAACTACTGTTGTTTTACCTTTTAGACTGATAGTAATGGTTTTACCATCTCTGGAACGCCCTATAACCGAGTAGGGCCCTGTGTATGGAGGTTGCAGGGACCGGCGGATGGTGTCATCGCGTAAAAAGATGTGTGTCGCCGTGGCCAGTTCCTTAAAAACGAATGGCGTTTTTGTGGTATGATGTACAGCAGGTACCGGACGAATGGCAGCCATTTTCCGCCGTAGCTGTACGACGAAATCAGCTGGGTTGTCGACGGAGGTTGGGTTAGTTTGTTGAACTAGTAGCTCACCAGGGAGGCGGATGGGTTCGCCATACAGCATCTCAGCTGCAGTGGCTTTCAGGTCTTCCTTGACGGCTGCACGCATACCCAGCAGTACCAAAGGTAGGGCCTTGGTCCATGCGCCTTCGTGGCACATAAGGGACGCTTTAAGTTGTCGGTGCACGCGCTCTATCATGCCATTGGCACAAGGATGATATGAAGTGGTTCTTACCCGTTTGGTGTCAAACTGGACCATGAGGCGGCGGAATAGATCCGACTCAAACTGCGTACCTTGGTCTGTAGTTAGTGTCACGGGGACGCCGAACCGAGAGACCCATTCCCGGGTGAATGTTTCAGCAACCTCCTCTGCTGTGATGGAGCGCATGGGCCATGCTTCCGGCCATCTGGACGCTCTGTCTATGGCAGTGAGGAGGTAGCGGAACTCGTTGCTAACTGGTAGGGGACCTACAATGTCTATATGAACCTGCATGAAACGCCCAGATGGTTGGTTAAAGCTGCCCATCGGCGTTGAGATATGTCTCGACACTTTGCTGCGTTGACATGCTAGGCAAGACCGGGCCCATTCTCTACAGTCCTTCCTAACTGATGGCCATACGTACCGCTCGGTAACCAGCTTGGTTGTTGCCCTTGCGCCGGGGTGACTCAGGTTGTGCAACTTGTCGAACACCGCACGGCGAAACCAGGGAGTTAGGTACGGGCGAGCTTTTCCCGAGGATACGTCGCAAGTGACATAGACATTGGTTCCTGGAATATTTACCTTAGTCAAGCTCAGTCCAGAGGAACCAGTCAGTGTTGCGAGCTCGGTGTCAGTCTCCTGTGATTTTGCTAGGGCTTCGTAGTCCTGCTCGAGCGCGATGGCTTCTATACGTGACATCGTATCAGCTACCACATTGTCCTCACCTTTTATATACTTGATGTCCGTGGTAAATTGGCTGATAAAGGATAGCTGGTTAAGCTGTGGAGGGGGTAGCTTTTCTCGCCGCTGGACGAAAGCGTACAGCAGCGGTTTGTGGTCAGTGAAAATCGTGGCATGCTGGACCTGCAGTATATGCCGGAAATGTTGCACGCTCTCGTAAACGGCGAGCAGCTCCCGGTAGTAGGCCGGCCACTCAATTTGCTTCGGTGTAAGCTTCTTGCTGAAGAAAGCTAGAGGGACGTACTGACCGTTAACCAACTGTTGTAGACAAGCACCAATGTGGATGCTCGACGCGTCAGTGAAAAGACCGAGCGGAGCGTCAAGCACGGGGTGCTGCAGCAAGGTAGCTTGAGCTAGGCTCTCCTTGCAGGCCGCAAAACTCTGAAGGAGGTCAGGTGTCCATATGAATGGCTTCGCACCTTTCCCTTGGAGCTCCGTGAGTGCGTTAATCAATGGTGCTTGATTCTTAGCAGCGTGAGGGATAAAACGACGGTAAAAGTTCATCATTCCCAGAAATCGACGCATGCCTTGAACAGTTTTGGGAGGGGCATAATCTACAAGGGCTTTTATGCGGTCTGGGGGAGGACGAGTACCTTCTGCGGTGATATGAAAACCTAAGAATAATACCTCACTAGCTCCTAAGATGCACTTAGCTGGATTTACTACGACCCCATAATCCTGCAAACGTTGAAAAAGAATTCGGAGATGCTCTATGTGTTGACTTTTGTCCTTTGAATAGACTAAAATGTCATCGACATAAGGAAAACAGAATTGCAGTCCCCGAGTAACCTCATCAATAAATCTCTGGAACGTCTGGCCGGCATTGCGCAGACCAAATGTCATAAAAGGAAATTCAAAAAGCCCAAAGGGGGTTGTGATAGCTGTTTTGGGAATATCAGGGTCGCTCACAGGGATTTGATGATAGGCTTTAACTAAATCTATCGTGCTGAATATCGTGGCTCCGGCTAAATTGTGAGAAAAATCATTAATGTGCCGTACCGGATAGCAGTCAGGGATGGTCCTGGCATTCAGGGCGCGGTAATCGCCGCATGGACGCCAGGCGTCTTCCTTCTTAGGGGCCATATGCAATGGAGAGGACCATGAACTCTTGGAGAGCCTCGCTGTCCCGGAACTCACCATGTCCTCGAACTCCTTCTTGGCCTCAGTAAGTTTCTGAGGAGCCAGGCGGCGGGGACGGCAGGAGACGGGTGGGCCGCTAGTAGTATTAATGTGGTGTACAGTCTCATGTTTGATCACTCTTGGGAGGCCGTGCGGGCGAGTTATATCGGGGAACTCGGCTAGCAATTGTGTGAAACTCGAGTTTCCGGAGATTATGGACTTAATACTGGCCTGGTCAGTTGTAGCGCTGGTAGCAGGCGAGGAGAGTCCAGTAGAAGCGTCCACTAACCTCTTGGTACGGCAGTCCGGCAGAAGATGGTAATGAGCCAAGAAATCTGAGCCAATTATGGCAATGTCAACATCCGCTATGACAAACTGCCACACAAACTCGCGTCGAAGACCTAAATTGAGATGTAGGGAAACCAAACCATATGTTCTAATGCTGCTGCCATTCGCAGCTGTTAGGCCATAGTCCTGCGACTGCTTGCGACCTGGGAACCAGCTGCGAGGTGCGCAGCAGAGGTCCGATCCAGTATCAATGAGGTACCGACGTTTAGTGCGTTGTTCGGTAACGAAGATGCGGCGGCCAGCAGGAAGACAGTCAGTAGCCGCCACTACTGACTGCTCCGGGTGTTTTCCGTGAAACTGCAATTACCAGTGCACTTTGTGGCCTTTGTTCTAAAACGTTTGTGGTACCAACACCATCCATTTCGCGTTGGTGTAGCCCCTCTGGATCGGTTTGGAGTCGCTGATGGAGATCGGTTGCGCGACCTGCTTCTCTGCAGTGCTGCCACCTGGCGAGTCAGCTCACTTACCTGGCGGGCAAGGTCCTGAAGAGGGTCCGGAGCAGTGGTCGCGTAGATGACTCTGGTAGAGGGCGAAACCTCCGCGATTCGGTCTGCAAGCTCGGCCACCTTATCTAATGGTAGGTCTGCCTGAGCAGCCAGTATGGCCTGGATATGCTCCGGCAGGCGGCGGAGCCACAGCTGGCGTACAATGGAGTCGTCCCCTATGCTAGTCCCTGCCAAGGTCCGAAGGTGTCTGAGAAACTGGGTAGGCCTCCGGTCACCCAATTCCTCATCCCCTAACAATTGTGCTAATCTTTTTTCCTTAGATAATGAGAGCCTACTTATTAGCTCTGACTTTAAATGAGTGTACTTTTTCTCGGCCGGTGGGTTGTTCACTACCTCTTCTACCACGTCTATCACGGACTCGGTGAGGCTGGCCACAATGTGGTTATATTTAGTGTCCTCCGCTGTGATACCAGCTAAGGCGAAACATGCCTCTGCCTGACTAAACCACGAGGTTGGCTTTCCTGACCAAAATGGTGGTAGCTTACATGCCACCTTGGCAACCTGCGGTCCCTCATACCTATCCCGACCGTCCTGCACACTACTGTCAAGTGATTTCGTTACTGGCAACATTTTGATTGGTAAATACACTAACTAAATAACCTAAAAATAGGATAATCTAAGTATAAAGTTAGCGAAATACAGTGAGGGTTACCCCGCGTCCGTTGTAAACGAGGTTCACGATGTCCCGTGGCAGCCGGCCATCGATCCGGGCGCGCGTGGCCGGATGGCAGGCAGGACGCGTCGCACGTCGCAGCAACGGGTGCCGGGTGCGCGTAGGCGGAGGATCAGTCGTCGACGGCGCCACTCAGCGCGGCGCGGCGTGAGGTGTAGGTGCAGGTGATGCCAGTGCTGCCGGCGCGGCACAAACGGCGCCGGCGCGGCAAGTGCTGGCACGAGCGGCACGTGCGGCGGCGCCGGTGCGGCGGACGCGGTCTTAAGCAGCGTGGCACAAGGGCGCGCGCAACGTCGGCGCAGGCACGAGCAGCGCAAGCGGTGCGAGCGTCGCCGATGCGGCGGGCGCGGCGGGCACAAGCGGCGTGGCTCAGAGGGCGCGCGCCGCGTCGGCGCGGCAGGCACTCAGCGTGGGCTTAGCAGGGCGGGCAGCACGAAAGGTCGGGCGCGGCAGGCGCGTGGCAGCGCGGTGGCGCGAGGCGGCGGCCGCGTGGCAGCGCGGTGGAGCAGGCGCCGCGTGGCAGCGCGGGCGCCGCGTGGCAGCGCGGTGGCGCGGGGCGGCGGCTGCGTGGCAGCGCGGTGGAGCGGGCGCCGCGTGGCAGCGCGGGTGCCGCGTGGCAGCGCGGCGGAGCGGGCGCCGTGTGGCAGCGCGGTGGCGCGGGCGCCGTGTGGCAGCGCGGTGGCGCGTGGCGGCGGCTGCCGTGGGCGGCGCGGTGCGGCGGCCGCGTGGCGGCGCGATGGAGCGAACGCTTGGCGGCGCAGGGCGGCGCCCGCGTGGCGGCGCAGTGCGGCGGCCGCGTGGCGGCGCGCTGAAGTAAGCGCCTAGCGGCGCAGGGCGGCGCGGCGTGGCAGCGGAGCAGCAGCGGGGCAGGGCCGATTAGCCCCATTTTCTGATGAGCGTCATCGTATGAACGCGGTGCGACGGAGCGGCGGCGTAACAAAAACCTCGCGTGACAGTGTTCTGTCAGGGGTCACCACTTTAGAGGATGGCGGCGTCAATAACGTCAGTCTCTTTACAAAATTAAGGCTTTTATTTCACACCAGCACACAACAGCAAATACAATGACAATCAGAAACAGTTTCCTATTCACCTGAGGTTATAGCGTCTCTTTATAACCAAAAATCCCACGAGCACGTCCTGCTGTCACAGACGTAGCGGAGAGAAGAACGATTGACCGAGTTACCGAGTGAATGATTGAATTGAATGAGTGAGCGGTCAATCGATGGAAATCCATCGTGCCCGTGAGTGAACGATAATTACAATGTTGCCACACAAGCTTGTATCGTGGGTACCATGACGTCTTTCCAAGGCTGGATAGATTTTGAATTTGCCGGAAAAACTGCTTTGTTTACCATTATTTCGTGAAGACGATACGATACGTGCGACACGTTAGATTCGTTGTATTTGTATCTTTCAGTACCTTTATTATATTGGTGGGTGGTTACTGTTTATTCCATAATTTATTCAATACATTTTTATTATACAAAAAACGTTTAAAACGAAGCTACTTCAAAAGAGATAAAATAAATAAAAACAAATTCATTGGTATATTTTCGAGATGAGCAACTGGCTAGTTTTTTTACATTATTTATTCAGTTTTTGATGCTAAATATGATTGATAAACGTTAGTGTAGGTACTTGTTATCAATCACGGTAAAATAGGAATTTTAGTTCCATAAAACAGGCCCCTGAGATGGTCTAGTTTTTACATTTCAACGCAATACAGTCCGAGCTACAACAATTACCACTTTAAATAAAAATATAATAAATCATGGAGCCATACATATGTCCCACTGGGTATATGCTTAAATACCACGCAAGACCACCGCGGATTGATGATTTCAAGCGATGAGGTACGTGAACATCTCAAACACTCAGGTCTTCCTTCCATGTTGGCATAGGTGCTGAGCAAGCCTACACCATCTAAAAAACAAAGTTCCAGGCACTGCTGTGTCCAAGTGGTCCCTTTACCTACCAGAGATGCCACTGGACGCAATAAATGATCTCATTACGTAGATGCAGAGGGCAATGTTTCCTTCACAGTTAGGGAGCGGTAATACTACTATATAACCGCCTAGAACTTCACAAATTTACAGAGCCAACTTAGAAGGTACATACCGGCATTCGAATCCACGACCTCGCGAACGAGAAGCCAACGTTTCACCGCCTGCTATAACATAACATAACATTTACACAAGCACGTACATTGCTTCTGGCCCCACACTAGGATACCCTGTGTCGTGGGAACCAGAAACAACGACATCACAAACATGTAAACATTCAAGACCTGGGTTTTTTTATGTCCCCAGCCGGGGATCGAACCCGGGACCTCTTGCATGGTGGGCAGATGCGCTACCACTGCGCCACAGAGGCCGTCAAAAGACGGCCGGCTCACAGAGGCCGTAAAGGCCTTTTTATAGTCATACATATCATAAAGACAACATTAAGCAAATGTTATTAAACAGATCTAGTGATCCTCGTGGCTATAAAACCATGAGTTATAAAAATGAATATGGCCTTGTTCTACACCTAACAGACGACAAGGTCAGCCCTTGACATGATCTCGCTCATCTGACATTCTCGTTAGTTTGCTGCAATCATCATTGTTACTGAATATTGTCGTCAAACCATTACACACGCTGAAATCTGGGTGTTTGAAACCCGAGGTTATGTAATTAGCCTATTACTTTTAAGTATCATCATCATCATCAGTTATTTGACGCCCACTGCAGGTCTTAGGCCTCCCTCATGGTTTCCCAAACTTCCCTCTCTTGTGCCGCCCGCATCCAGCGACTCCCCTCCGCCGTAACCAGGAGGGCTGGTCTCTAAAATGCATAGTTGTTCAATAGAGTCATATTAGTCCGGTAATAGTCGTGTCATTCACGGTAGTCTGGAAATAAATGGCATTGCAATGGTATAACCCGTGCTACTTAACACGGCGCCTCGCGCGATTCGAACTTTTTCGCAAGAGATGCCTATTTAATTTGCGCGGTTTCTACCCCTGCTCTTGCTTTGTAGACTACCAAATTGGGGCAAATAACAACTATTGTCGTACTTACATCATTCTATTGAAAAACTATGTAAGTATTAGACTCCAGGACCTGGTCGTCAGGCCCTCTGGTGGAGGGTCTGCCCACGATGCGTCGCCCGGTTCGTGGTCTCCAGGTCCAAACTTTTTTGCCCCAGCGGTTAGGATGTTTTTAAGTTCTTCGAGTTATGTGCCCCTCCCATTGCCACTTTAACAAAGTATAAACGTAAATAAAAAAAAATTGTTGAGAAATCTTGAATCGAGTTGAGAAGAAATCTTTTCTAAAAACATGCGCGATCAATTGTACCACTTCTCCGTTTACCAGAACAATAACTGTAAACCCGCGCGCGTTCTCCTGTGGCTGGCTACTAATGGTTCTAACAGAGTCGAGTTTGTGTCGAGATATTTTTGCAAAATGGCCCTAGACACCTAACCTTCGTCACTTCGACGAATACGCGACAGAAAAATTGTTCTATCCTTTTGGTAGGTGCGCTGATGGTCGTGGTGTCTCTTGGCAATACGGTGTTCGTTAACATAGCGAGAGGCATTGGCATTTATTCCAAAAGCAAACTTTGCGATTTTTTGCGAAATAATATTTTTGCGATTTTTCCAAAAATACGGTTACAGTCACAATTTAATGCGTTGAACATAAAATTGATTATTGTACTGATTGGGCGCGAAAGTGCTAAGTTTTTTTCGAATGTATACTATTTGAGTTTGCCCTTAAAAAGTAAAAGCATTTTTTTAATTCTGTTTAATATTTTTTTTGTAAAAATGTCGATTTCTATCCGTAAAAATTCGCGCCATTTTAAACAAAAGGAAAAATAAATAACTGTGTGCAATAAATACCTAACAATAAATATATGATACGTCTGATATAAAACGAAATACTTTTAATTAAAAGTTGATGAAATGACTGAGTGCAAGATAACGATTAGAGGCGAAAAGTGGAACAAGTAAGAGAATTTGTCTATTTGGGGAGCCTGTTCACGAGAACGTCAATACGTGCGGAGCCAATCAAGCCGCGCGGGTTTCCTCACGATGATTTCCGTCACGGGTGTCTAGGGTTAATAAAAAAACAAAGTGGCGATTTATTCGATATCTATTGTTAAGGCATGTTCATTTTGTTATGACTTTCAACCCAACCAAAATTCAAGCTGCAGAAGGTTCATACAAAATCCCCATATAGATACATTCAAAATGGGTAGATTTTTTGCGCGATTGGTAGGTTTCATCATGGTAGGGAAATGTTATTCGTATTGACGAATAGAAAGTACCAATTTCGCATGTTCTTTTTTGCAGCCTATATCGTCCTACTGCTGGCCATAGGCTTTCTTTCAGATAGAATATGGGCTTAATTGCCATGCGTGCCCATTTGAGGTATGTGAACACGTCAGATACTCAGGTTTCCTCACGATGCTTTCCTTAACTGTTGCGTTTTTATTGTCGAATGTAGGTTTAGGGGAAAATTGTTACACCCGGTACAAAGACTGCATGACAACCGGCAGCAACGGATTAACGTTCCTTGCGAAGCACAGAAGCACTCGGAGAAAATGCCACTAGAGTCACGGGACGGTCACCGATCCTGCACCTGACAGCGCCTGTTGTTGCTTAACCCAAGTGGTTGATTCCAATCCATTT
Organism: Yponomeuta sedellus; assembly: GCA_934045075.1. Classification (NCBI taxonomy): domain Eukaryota; kingdom Metazoa; phylum Arthropoda; class Insecta; order Lepidoptera; family Yponomeutidae; genus Yponomeuta; species Yponomeuta sedellus. Next base: position 944,016 of record OW203746.1, read on the forward strand.
TCCATTTTTCAATTCCTTTTTTTTTTGCCGCATCATGATGATAGGACGCTATGGCGCTCATTAGGGGCGTGCTTTGTCCAGCAGTGGACTAATATAGCCTGAAGAAGATAAAGATAAAAAAGATAGATAAAAGATAATTTACTCAAAAAACATTTTACAGTGACCTTATCACTAAGACAGTGGTACCCTGCTCCCTAAAAAAGGCTAAAACCTGTGGTTTAGGATAAGCAGTGCTCCTCCGAAACACATTTTTACATTATTAAGGTCAACATTAAGGTGTAAAAGTACAAGTTTATTGTACTTTCACAGAAAAAATAAATAAATATATACGAGTATTTAAGTTAAAACTAAGTGATATGAGAAAAAAACAAAGAGAATGTATGTTGGTGTGTATGTGTGTGTGAATGTGTAAAGAAAGCCTACAAGATGTCTATTTTGAGATATTTCTGCTTAGGATTTATTAGTTTTACGAAATTATAGTTAGAAGTTAGAAGAAGAAGAATTACATCATTATCGTAATATTCTCACTAAGATTTTCAATGATTTAATAGTTTCTTCGGCCTACCAATCTTAGATATATCTTATCACAAATAGTTTTCCAGTATAACATTAACAAAACGTTAGCTTGCCTGAAGAAGAAGAAAGACTTTCTTTTACTGAAAACGCCTAAACCAACTATTGCTAATATAGTTTTGGCAGGCGCTGCAGCTACTCTCTACAATGACCAGTGTCATGCCGAACGCAGGCTCTGATAAGACTATGCTGTAATAGGTATCGATTGGATTATCATATCAACGGCTAATGGGTGCGATCTCTTGATAAAATTACTACGTTTGATGTTCGATAAGGTGTAAGGATTCCGCATTAAATATTTAGGTATCAACGATAACTATCCGTGTTCCGTGGTTGTGATAAATCATGATCTGTGAGCTGTCAAGGGTCACTCTGGCCACAACGTTGTTTGAAACATTTAAAAACTTAATTTATATACATTTACTTTACGAAACGCTCGTGGCCCAGTCGAACCAGTGATTGGAATCAATCACTTTAGCTAAGCAACAACAGGCACGGTTAGATGCAGGATGGGTGACCGTCCAGTACTACCGCTAGTGGCATTTTTTCCGAGCACTTTCGTGCTTCACAAGGAACGCTAAGCCGTTGGTGTTGGTTGAGATGTAATGGCAGTCGTTAAGCCAAGTCAGAGGTCTTATGGCCGCTTTATTACTAGATACTAACAGTCAGGCCCGTCTTACAATCCTCCACCAATCCGGACTTGGCCCCCGTGGTGGAGTATGGCCCAACCTTCCTGCAATGCAGGAAGATACCCGTGCCCCAGCAGTGGAGACATACTAAGGTTGATATTGAAAGGCCAAAGATTTTTTACAATTATAGTTCAAGCTCCTATCTAGTGAGAGTAAAGATGCCACTGGATAAATCATCTCATTACGTGGATGCAGACAGTATCATCATCAACCCATTATCTCCCCACCGAGGGGCACGGGACTCTTCCCTGACCAAGTCCGGATTTGAGGAGGCTTGCATGACTAGCGGCAGACAGTATAAAGCCCAAATATTATAGTATCTCAGTATGAGTGGACGCTGCGTCCACGCATAGTGAGATACCACTTTCGAGAATTTAAAATCGGACCGAGGCCTTGACGATGTCATCGGCCTATTACACAATACAACCATTCAAACTTTTTCTTTATTACCCTATGGTAGATCGGCCATTCGTAAGTTTTTGTCATAAGTTTATTTAATTCAAGGTCGATATCACGCTAATATCACGCACGAGTGTCGTGTAACTTTGGAAGTGTACCGTGTACCTTTACTAAATTATTTTAAAACTATCAAAGTAGGTAGGTATTATAAAGCAGAAGTAAAAAATCTAAAAGTATGTATAGAGTTACTTTGAATGACAGGAAGGCAATAGTCTAATTAGAGAACGTTGTAGGCTGAAAGAGGATGTAGTGACTAGAATTGAGAAAGGAATGTTGTGTGCTTTGGACATGTGCAGAGGATGAAGGAAGAAAAATTGACGAAACAAATACATATATTACGAATGTGAGTGGAAGGGCCGGTAAGGGACGTCCCAGGTGGACATACGTTGACCAAATAGGGAATGTCTTAGCAAAGGGAGATAAAAAGGGAAGATAAAAAGTACGTGCGTGCGTGCATACAACGACTTATGAACGTTGATGAAGCGAAGGTGATCTGTCAGGATCGTGGCAAGTGGCAGTCCCTGGACTCTGCCTCTCATATCTAAGGGGTAGGAGGGGTACCTCCTACCCCTTAGATATGAGAAACTATTTGTAATCATTATTATTTCTTTTAGTTGCAATAAAGTGTTCTCTATCTAACTTACTATCTATAACAATAGTAAGGTTTAGTATTTTCTAAGGTTAACACGAGCACTAGACATAATAAAAACTGTATTTGCACGGATATTTACTTGTTTAATTTTACATTTTACAATTGTCCCACGTTACGGCACTTTTGCAAGCGTAAGCTTACGCTAACGCCACGGTAACGTGGTCCCGGAAGACTAAGGTGACAGGCGTCTTTTTGAAAGCTTTAACTGTTAGTTTACTACCCTCGGCAAAAATAACAAAAGAAAATTATGAAGTTACGTTCCACAACAGGCAAACCAATTATTATTTAATCAAGTCAACAATATTGATACGTTGGAAAATTGTAAAATGTAAAATTAAACGAGTAGGTAAATACCCGCGCAAATACAGTTTTTATTAGTAGTAAGGTTACTACAAATTCAGTCCACTGCGATAAAAAACTTAACCGACGGAATACTTTTATAACTATGTGTTTATTACTATTCTATTCTAAACCAGTTCTTCATGCATTTGTCTGCGAGCATGTTAGATTGTGAACTAATCCTTAGCCATCGGCCACACAGAGGGGCATGATACAACCGCGGAAAGGACACCAAAATTCGAAGAATTCCGCACAGAAAGGACGTTCTTCGTCCCTTCCATTCAATACATTTTGTATGAACGTATGGGGATTCTGCCGAAAGATGCTCAACTAATTTAAGACACGAAAGAAGCAGAAATATGAAAGTAAAGCAAAAGTAAAAAATGTTTATTCATGTGAAAATACATAATTACACATATGTGAGGCTTAAAGAACTTAGAATTAGGACAAATGTAGAATGGCACAAAATATAACTTCGAGAAGGAACAGTGTCCCCACACTAGGTATAGCCTCTATCGTGGGCGGCAGTTTCAGTGTTGTTTAACAATAAATGTCGCCTGTTCTTGCTTGAATTTGAGTTATGTTACGAGTAATGTAACTAAAAGAAAAATTATAACTGAAATTAAAGTTAGGAATATTGAACTTTTAATATTGAAGTGAGAACTTTGAACATTTAAAATATAACTTTTTTGTAATCAAAACTACACACTATTAATGAAATATTCCTTCTGGAGGTCCAGTCGGCACCAAATTCAGGAACGCAATGGCTTCCCGTCGCCAGTGTGCCATGTGATGCCATTTTCCAGCCCCCTTTGATTTTCGTTTCCTTTTTATCTACCCCTCAATATTTTTACTACTTAATGCATCCCCATTTAAGTAACCCCATAATCCATGACTCTTTAAATACACGGTGACTGTCGCGACTATTATTATAGAGGTACCTACTTTGAAGGGTATATACCATTACTTATGCAAAGAGTTAAACATATTTCGGAAAAGCATGACATTTTCAACTCAAACAATGTGTGACATGTCTTTTCCGCACCACCGTATCACATAGCCTCTGTGTGGCCGCTCGCTTAGAGTCAGGTGGGACCACATTCTGTGGGCGAGACAGAGTCCTAAATCACGTAGCGTCTAGCTGAGCAGTTACTGGACTTTTTTTTCAGCAGTGACTTAGTTTCGCTGTAGGAAGTAGTGTATACGGCTGACATTTGACAGCCAGATATCACAAACTCGCGAGTGCTACGAGTATTTACTAAAGTTGAAAATGCATCGTGTCTATTCAAGGAATTAATACCTATGTTTAAGCACACTCAACTGCTGATAAACACAGTGGTATTTATCGACTTTTGATGAATAAGACAGTTATTATTGATAAGTAATTCATTCCTTCAAGTACACTCCTACGGTGTTAAAACAGGTTTATGACAGAAATTCCTGTCATTAACCTGTGACAAAGTGGTCAGAGGGGTCAAATGACCAAAAATCTTGGTTTAGAAGGGGGGAGACTTTTGATCTGCCCACATTATTGAAAAAACCGGCTTTAACGCAATCTTAAGAGTGTTTTAGGTGGAATTGACTTTTTATGTTACGGTCTTATAAATAAAATAGTTATAGTATTACAGCCTTGTTTATAAAGCACGATTTCTTAGCGGGAGTTCGAATCATCATCATCACCACCATGGTGATGATGATTCGAAAAACCATGAGGGAAGCCTATGCGTCCCTCATGGTTTTCAAGCTTAGAAGCAGTTCGAATAGTCTGTGGTAAAATATTATTTAGCTGTTTGTGAGGAGTACCTAGTGTTTTGGAGGAAACATGTTTTTTTATAAATTACACGGTTAATTTCTCGGTTAATAAAAATCCACAGTAACGTCAGTTAGAACTGAATAAAGCAGATGTTGAAATTTCATGAGCTGTTAGAAAGAAAGAAACAAATTTGTTATGTGTAGTAACAAAGTCACGTCACAAAGACAAAACAAACCGATAGTTGACATAATATGAATAATAACAACTACAGTCTATTTATTCTAACTTGTCCAATTCAGTAAACAAGATTCTACCCGTAAACTGTAACTCCAAACTTTAGTCCAAAACTGCCATATTTCCATGAATGAAGTAACTTGGAACACTCTTTTAGATAACACGCTGCCAATTTTATAAACATAAATCATGATAGTTCATGAATTTGCGAGAAAATGTCTAGTTTAGGCAACTAATCTCAATTTTAGGGTTAGAATCTTCTTTACTAAATTGGACAAGTAAGAATATATAGACTCATAGCAGGGTAGATTTAAAAAATCTGCCGTAACTGCTACCGTTCATACATACTCAGTGGCCACACCAACTTAATTTTACTTTCGGATCCAAGTGGGATAGCAGAAAAGGGACTAAACCGAAATTCGACGCAGTGCGAATAAAATGTATGGGGCATAGAAAAGCTACTCGACGGAAAGCTATTCGACGTCATGCGAATAAACCAACAACAGAAAGAAAACTGAATTTACAATAGACAAAAAGCAAAAAAATACCCCAGGACCAAGGACCCCAGGTCTTGGAGGTCTTGGAGATTTCACATGAAATGAAATTAAACGAAAAGGTTTTATTCAAAGTAGCACAGAAACTGCGGCTTAATGAACGTTATAATTCAAACTAGGTGTCCATTTCAAAATCTAGATCATTTTGGAGAAAAAATGGACATGTTTGTGATGTCGCTGTTTCTGGTTCCCACGATATAGGGAATCCTAGTGTGGGGCTAGAAGCAATGTATATGCCTGTAGGTATGTAAAATGTTATGTTATGTTAAGTATCCCATGTCTCAATTTAGATCTTTACCTATCTATATGTTTGGCTTGTTCATGTTACTCCGTTTAGTCGTTCTAGCGTGATGGACATCCATGAAACATCCTAACATCTTCACAAATTTTCACATTTTAAATACTAGTAGAATAATAAGGTGCTTTTTAGAGTATTTAACCTAGAAGTAGAGAGTTATGATCAAGGTGGGACCACATACCGAGTAAAATAATTGATCATCAGTGAAAACGGTCGAGTGGTTAAACTCGTTGTTTGAAGTTTCCGAGGTCATTGGATTCAAATGTAGGGATTAGTTTATAATGCTCTGCACATAGTTTATGAATTAGCAACTGCGTGATAAAGGAATTACAGTTTTTAGTGACTGTTCTTGTTAGTGATTCTAATTAACTGTTTTACAGAACCAATTCATGCTAAATAGGTGCAACGTCCGACAAATAACTTGAACGAATTACTTTGACTGGTCGTTAGGCAAGCCGCTTCAAATCTTCTGACAGTAAGACAGTCCTGCAAGCCTCCACCAATCCGGACTTAGCCCCCGTGGTGGAGTATGACCTAAACTTTCTTAGGGAAGAGACCCGTACCCCTCGGTGGGGACATAATGGGTTGATGATGACTTTGACTGGTCGTATTTCGGGTCAGTTGACGGCGACCGTGGGCTGTGACTTACAATTCTCTATGTCTTCAGTTTACTCAAATTATCGAATAATTACAAAAAAAAAAATATCTTACACGTCCATCGCAAACTCGTCCCAACTGCGCGAATTTTTGCTCATGTTATCTGCCGAACATTGTACCTAAGAGAAACCTTATTATAAAATCATTTCAACTGAATTTGTTTAATGTAGACATGTTTCAGAGCATCCTGGCTGAACCTTTGCCAAGGGCAGCTAGGATGTTGTACACTTTTTGTAATTTTTATATTTTAATAATAATAATATAGATAAGCAGCATCTAGTATAAGAAACGATGGGATAGATATACATCGTCATTTGTGTGTACAAAAATCCCGTATTCGATATCAACCATTGTATGTCCCCGCTGCTGGTGTACGGGTCTCTTCCTACATCGCAGGAAGGTTAGGTCATACCCCAAGTCCGGGTTGGTGGAGGATTGTAAGACAATTAGCGGGCCTTACTGTGAGAAGTTATCAAGCCGTTCACAAGGCCTCTGACATAACGGCTTAACGACTGTCATTACATGACAGCGGCGGCAAAGGCTTAACGTAGTTTGCGAAGCACGGAAGCGCTCGGAAAAATGCGACAAGCGGCAGTTACGGGACGGTCACCCATCCTGCGCCTATTGTTGTATCATCATCATCATCATCAGTCCGGTAAACCCCACTGCTGGGTATAGGCCTCTTCATTTCCACGCCAGCCAGCACGGTCTCGCGCTAGTCTCATCCACTGCATAACTCAAGTAATTGATTCAAATCACTCGGTTTGATTAGGCCTCGAGCGCTTTGCCTATGAATAAAGATAAAAAAAACACATTTTACCTGGTTACTTATGAATATACTCGTCTTTTTCGACACTCCAGGTATTGTTTTTTTATAATGCGAGAAAAGAACGCGTCAAGAGTCGTATGTTGAAATGTCGCAATGTTGGCTTCTCTCCAAGATCACGGTCACGTCGCTATGGACTTCTCAAGTCAATTCGTTCGCAGTCGTAGATTTTTATCCAGACCGTGACATAGGAGAGTCAACTGTGCGTCCGATAGAATAAGGACTACGATTGTGTTTCAAATCCATAGACAAGCATCTGATAAGCATGCTATTTAATGACTGTTTTGTTTTGCATTGGTAATGGACTGTTTTTGGTCGCAGTAGAAATATAGACCAATGTGGTTTCAATTTACCTCGATTCTTTCTTCCAAATAATAATAAGATAAACCTAAAGTGTATATGTAACTCTTAACTTAATCAACCTGGTACTTTACCTTCTCCCGTCCGTGAAAACTAAAAACGTTACTATCTCTATTTAATCGACGGTGGATAAAAAACAGTGATATAAGTCTCAATAATAAATAATGCGGCAAAATTCAACTTTCCGATACGACGTCAAGGCATTTTGTGATTCCGTTCTTACGTATCTATCGGTATCGCCAATTGGAGTGGTTTGCTTGGGAGCCTCGAAACCGATGGTTGTGTAAACGCTGTTGGACAATGAATCACTGACAATTCGACGGGGAAATAAAAGTGAAGGTGAACCTTTGTGACATTGGACGGGAAATTTGGACGGACGAAATGGGACAGAAATCATGGATTACACCGTTCACAAAGCAGGTAAGAATTACTTCTTTCCATGTGCATAAACTGTAGGCAATTAGGTACGTTATATAGCGTCAACTCTACAAAGTAATTTATTTACAGCATAGTCTATTCATGAATTCGATATCTGGAAGAAGTAGCATGCTTACTACACGTGTTGCAACATTGCTCACTCAAACTCCGATTAAATTTTCAGTCAACTCTTAATAATAGGTACTCGCTGGATGTGCTAATAATGTATTCGGCATTATTCCGAAAGTCGAGAGCGTGTTGCTGTTTCAGAGTGTTGTATTCGTATGCGAGATTTGTGTATACCTACGTACAAAATGTTACATCAACTTCGCTTCATCAGCGTTCATTAGTCGTTGAATGCACGCACCGGGCACTTTTTACCTTGATTAAATACAATCCCTTAAGCACACCAATACCGCTGTCAAAAATAGTCTGTGTGGAGATTTTACGAGGAAAAACCCAACCACAGATTAAATAAATTACCTCTGGGGAGTGTTTTAGAGGGAATTGTGTTTTTTAATAGAAGGCCGTGTTTATCTATTGCCTACTTTATAGCTCCTCTGAATTAGACTTCACCCTTTACAGGCAAAGGTATAGTAATTTCCACCATAAATTAGTAATTTCTTATCACTCTGAAATAAAGTCGAAAAGTAATTAATTGAATATTGTAAATTGCACTACCTGCTAATCTTGTCCTCTAAACTTCGGTTAGCTGGTAAATAACGCTAAGTAGCATTAAGCTCGCCTATGTGCAAAATGTTATGGCTTAAAGAATTTTAATAATATAAATTAATAACAATGAAAAATGAAAGGTTAAATATTAGTGACATCGGTGATTATTAGTAGATTATTAAATTTTAAATGTTGTCTTAATTGGTTCGACCGTAGTCCGGTATACATATTGGGCTACGTTGACATGTAGTTCCTAATGTACCATAATGCAAGTATTGGTTTGTTTGATAATAGTCCTGTAACCGATGATAGATATAGATAAGCGATTATGTATATCTCTAAAAGCAGTGAAACGTTTTACGATAAAACAGTCAAATAAATATACAAAGATAACATAAAGTAAGAGGACTTTGTTAGTAATCCAGAAAACTATTATGCCTATACTGTACGTGGGGCTAAGCTTTTGAAATATTGCGTGTGATAACGATAGCAGAACATGAGTATTCTGCATAGCGGTGACACGTCTGATTACCAAGCCGGAAGCCGTGGGTTCAACTCCCACTTGGGACTGCTGTAAATTTGTACACAGTATCAGTCTGTCAGGTGCATTCTCCTGAGGTCCTTATCTTTGCCATAGCACAGAGTATCCTGATTGGGGATCAGAGTTGTGCTGTGTAGAAATTATTTATTTAATAGTCTGATGCTAGCGATCGATTCCAAGTTCAAAAAAGCTCAGTCAGTTCGTAGGTATGTCAGCGAAATAGCTAAGATATATATTTCAAGCAGTGAAGCAGTTCTAGGCCCTTCGGCCACTTTGGAGACCCAAGGTTGGAAACCAGCTTCGAAAACCGAATTATTATCCTTTTTAGGAAACCAGGTTTGGTGAAAAATTATTCTGTTTCCGAAACTGGTTTCGAACCTTTGGTTTCCAAAGTGGCCGAAGGGGCTACGTTTCTCCACATTATTGCACGTATCGCCCTCCACAAAACCCACAACTATTCTCTCCGTTATTTTGATATTGTTTCCTTAGGACATCAATGAAATTTCGACGCGTGTGAAAAAATCGAAGCGCCATTTAAACTTACGCTCTCTAGCCTACGATCGCTGAAAGTAACCATGCAGCGCATTTTTTTTTAAATTCTAAAAAATAAAATTACGGATTTTTGCACTCAATATAGCACTGAATCGTACCTCGAATCGAATCTATCAGCCAATATCAAATACAGCACACGTACATGAAAACCATCCAGACAGACCATTTGAACAAACAAAATGCTGGAATTAATCCGACCACGGAAAAAAATTAAATAATCATTTAGCCCTGGGGTTTTATGGTCTTCAGCCGGGGTTCGAACTCGGGACCAGATGGTCCCGAGTTCGTATTTGTAGGCAGATGCCTACAATGCAAGAGGTCCCAGGTTCGAACCCCGGCTGGGGACAAAAAAAAACCCCAGGTCTTGGATGTTTACATTTGTGATGTCGTTGTTTCCAGTTCCCACGACACGGGGTGACCTAGTTTGGGGCCAGAAGCAATATATGTGCCTGTACGTTAATGTTAAGGCGCTTCGGGCTGCTAACTAGCGCTAATAAAACTACAATACGTTTTTATTTAACAATATCGTGATATGACAGGTTTGCTGGAAGAAATCTCATTTAGAGATAAGCTCACCTTTGTACATGTTATTTCTTATGTAATGTCCTGTTAAATGTTTTCGTGTGCAATAAAGTATGTATAATTAATTAACAAATGTGACAACTATTTTCAGAACCTACAGTCCAGAACTTAGAATGAAAAACTAAGGACTTTAATCAGTTTCCAGCAAAAACGGCCGTTTTTAGCAAAAATCCTCTGAAGTTCTAGCCTATTGATCCTAGAATTTAGGTCCTAAAAAAATAGTTGTCACGGTTGGTAAGATTGTTCATGTTAATTTTTGGATGAAAACGTATTATCACAAGTTAGGATTTTTTTCCATTGAAGGTGCTAGTTAGCAGCGAGAAGTTCCTAATTTGCGGTACAGAAACTGTAACCCAGAGATTACGTGTCAATTTCAGTGCTTTGTGACAATGGGCGCGTCGATCAACATGTCAGCCCACGGGCTGGTTATGGGGTTCGCGGCCATCCTCCTGCCGCAACTGCGGAAGCCCGACTCCATCATCCCCATCGACGAATCTTCGGGATCCTGGATCGGTGGGTACCCTTGTACGGGCTAAGCATGGTGCATCGCTGCTTGTGCTGATATTTGCATTATACCGCTCGGCAGTCGGCTTTAACGTGGCTGAAACTATATAAACTGACTTGTGTTGTCGGCCTAGAGAATAGCACCAACCCAAATTCTTCCCGTGGGTGTCGTAAAAGGTGACTATGGGACACAAACCGGGGGTGGGCAGCAGCGCCCCTGCATAGAACTCCACCAAACTGCGATTCCCAACCCGCATGCCCAGCGTGGGGATTATGGGCAATTCCTCCCAATGATGGCACAACCCAAGGCGCCCATTAGGAGAGGGCTATGTCCAGCAGTGGACTAATATACCCTGAAGAAGAAGAAAACTATGTAACTCAGTGCAGTGAATAAACTAATATATCTATATAAATAAAATAATATATTTAGCTATTGCTATCCAATGAAACATGTATGGTAAGTATATAAATAATTCGAATTTATTCATTCGATTTTGAATTTATATACCTACGCTGTCACGTTTTATTGAGATATCGATCCTCTCATTCACTCTTGAAGACTTTACCTATATCTCTTGCGCTCTAAACAAGCAAGAAGTTTTCAATCAGAGTTTGGAACTCCTTTGTGACCCTAACTCGTTGCATCGAAACTTATGCTCTCTTCTTGGAAATAAAAACGTCTAAATTTTTAATTTGGAAGGCAAATTTTTCATTGAGTAACGTTTGCGCCCTTTGCGAACAATCTACTATTCTTCTTCTTCTAGTGGTTACATACTCTTTGTCTTCTTTCACACCCGTCTAACATACAACATCTGCTGTGCGACAGAGGGAGGGCTGCACGCGCTCTCTTCTGCTCGTACAACCCTCAATAAGGCATTTCAAATGATGTTGATAACAGAATTCAAATGAAAACAGAAGTAGAGTATAAGGATCTATCCTAAGGAGGACTCACTCAAACAACGTTTGCAGTAGAACTGAAGCTATATTGGATAAATCTAAGCAACTAACACGTACAATGCAAATAAGGCCAGCTCCATAACAAAAGACATATAAAGAGCACAAACGTAAACATACACTGAGTGCTGCCGATGAAGGGGATTACCACAACTTTATTATTGGCTAAGAGATATTACCTAGCAGTTAAAGAGTTTTGTATATTTCAAACTGAAGTTGTATCGCAGTGGTATCAAGTGCTTAGGCCCACCCCTGCAGAGACCTCCCAAGTTAGTTCTAATCGAACGACAACATTCTATTGTCAGGTAACGCTAAAACCTTAGGTAATCTCCATCGTTTAACTTTCAGATAGCTGGAGCAAACGATACTGCGTAAACAAATGCTAGAGATAAAACTAGATATACATTAAACACAACTCTTCCTGATTAGTCTTTAAGTCTAAGTCCCAGCAAAAACATTGTTAGATCTTTGACTAAAGTTTTGTAAGCCCTACACATTATTAGGTCGCTTCCGGTGAGCTAATAAACTTCGGATTTAATTACTTGATGGTTTGTCCAAGGGTCTCGATTGAGAGAGAGAGAGAGAGAGAGAGAGATCTTTAGATCTCTTTGAAACATATTTTATTTTGAACAGAGTATCGGCAGTACAACACTTGTTTGAATTCAAATAACCTAGGTCAGTAGGCAATTCTCAATAACTAAAAGGCGTTCAATAATTTTTATCACGGATCATTAGGGACTTATGTTATTAATAATAATAATATACCTACGTTTATTTCGGACCAATGATCCATAGTTATTAGTCAAGAACCTTCTAAAACATCCTTGTTATTAGTATAAGCTTAACCTATGTTAGTGAACATAAAATAATTTAGATATTAAAATTACAATGTGTGTGAGACCTGCATTTGTACCCAATGCCTCAAGATATTGACCAGAACCGTTTATTTAATTTCAGCGTCCATTCTGGGCTTCGCGCTCGTCGCTGGAAACTTCATCGTGCCCACGATCATGGCCAACTACGGACGGCGCACCGCTAACATCATCAGCATTCTCATCATGATCGTTGGCTGGTTCTGCATCATCACCGCCTACAACATCACCTCTCTGCTTATCGCTCGGTTTCTCCAGGGCCTCTCCATGGGCATGAGCGCCTCCTTAGGCCCCGTCCTCATAGGGGAATATACCAGTCCGAAAAACCGAGGAGCCTTTTTAACTACAGTGTCTTTGGCTATAGCTATAGGGGTCTTGATCGTTCACACCATGGGATCGTACATCACTTGGCAAAAGACCGCACTGGCAATTGCGTTCATAGCCTTTGCTGATCTGTTGATAGTGATATTTTCGCCTGAAACACCCAGCTGGCTGGCTGATCAGGGTAGGTATGACGATTGCAAAAGGGTGTTCAGGTGGCTAAGAGGATACGAGGAGGAAGAAGAATTGGAAAGGATGATCGAAACAAGTATTATAGTCAGAGAGTCGAAACAGGAAGCTAATATCAATGAAACACTTTGTAAGAAATTGAAAAGAAACATGGCATATTTCGCCGTTACTATCAAGAAAAAGGAATTTTATAAGCCGATTTTTATAATGATCCACATTTATACGCTGGGGCAGTGGGCTGGTGCGAACATTTTGGCCGCGTATACCATAGACATCTTCCACAATGTCATAGGACGCGACGCAAACATAGCTCTACTTATAATAACTTTAGACTCACAAAGAATTATATCGAACAGCTGTGCTGTATACGTTATTAAGAAGGTCCGTAGGAGAACAATGTTGTTCATCACTGGTAGTATCAACATGTTCGCCTTTCTGTCCGTAGCGGCATACACGTATTGCAAAGCGCACCACATGCTTCCCTTCGATCATCCTTTAGTAGGCGTCGTTCTAGTCCACATCCACATGTTTTCGATAGCCACCGGGATGGTGCCCTTACCTTTCATAATAGCTGGCGAGCTATTCCCTTTGGAATACAGGTCTTTAGCTGGTGGGATTAGCGTCCTGTTCTTGTCCACGAATCTGTTTATAACTGTCAAAACTGCACCTTTACTGTTCCGTACAGTGGGTCTGCATGGCGCGTATGTTTTGTATGCAAGTGTGATTGGGTACTGCCTACTCATGGCAGGAATCTTCTTGCCTGAAACGAAGGACAGGACACTTCAGGACATTGAGGATGAGTTCAGGGGTAGACCCTTGTCACCTGAAGAGCTGAAATCTACACAGTCTCTAACTTCATTGAAATTGTACAACAGAGACAGGAGATGCAGTACACCTGCGATTTAAAGTGATATTTGTTTGAAGAAATCTGTGTTGCCCAGTCATCGTCGTCGTCGTCAGGCTATACTAGTCCACTGCTGGACATAGCCCTCCCCTGAAGAGCGCCACGTTGTGCTATCGTAGGGGTTAATGCCCATAATCCCCACGCTGGGCATGCGGGTTGGGGACGCAGTTCGGTGGAATTGTACTGCAGGGGGCGCTGCTGCCTACCCCCCGATTTGTGTCCCTTAGTCGCCTTTTACGACACCCGCGGGAAGAATTGGGTTGGTGCCATTGTCTAGGCCGACACCACACAGCACTTGCTGGGTACGTTGCCCAGTCATAGTTCATTAATTTATTTTTATAATATCGTTACATAACAATCTATGTTATGATAGGTATACTGCCAAGACAAACATAATGTAAGTATTGAACTGTTAATTGTAAACATACTTGTATCTACATTTATTTTTAGTACGTATTTATTGCAAGCTTGCGACTTTAGCATAAGAGTTCTATCAATCATAATTTATAGCTTAGGGACCAATGGAAGTGGACAACCATGTCCACCACACGTTGACATAGAATTAAATAAATAAATAAATAAATAAATAATAAATAAATATTCATGGACATATTACACAGATCTTGTTAGCCCTGTACTAAGTACAACTAAATGACTTGTGTTACAGGTGCTAACTCGACGATAGATTTAATACAATAAATACATAGATAACATCCAAGACCCGAGACAAACTAGAAAAGTTCGTTTCCTAGTTTGACCCGGCCGGGGATTGAACCCGAGACCTTCGGTGTTACAGTCAGCGTGCCAAACCGCTGCGCCACCGGGGCCGTCAATTAGTTACTATCAAACCATGATACACTCCATTCTTATAAGCAACAGCCTGGGTGATGCTTATAAGAACAGATGACGCTTGAGGCGCGTTTTACATGTCAAAAGTCGCGACTTTCTAGTACATTTCGATGTAAATGCTGTTGAGCTGTCCACTGTGTACCTATTTATGCTTTATTTTTAAGTAAAAGACATTTTTAATTTGTAACAAAGCGAATGTTTTACGTTCCAACTAATTAAGTAAGTACCTACTTACTACGTTAAGTAAATGCCAGCCAGTTTATGAATTAAGAATTTCAGTAAATACTGCAGTTGAGCTGTCCACTGTGTACCTATTTATACTTTATTTTTAAGTAAGAGACATTTTTACTTTGTAACAAAGCGAATGTTTTACGTTGCAACTAATTAAGTAAGTACCTACTTACTACGTTAAGTAAATGCCAGCCAGTTTATGAATTAAGAATTTCAGTAAATACTGCAGTTGAGCAGCAATCAGCAAGTCGCTTACGCCGATTTGATCTTTTCACCACAGTGGCTTGCCAACTTGCCATCGATACGCTAAGAAGAAGAATTCTATAGTGCTGTATCTACATTACTTCTTAAAAAACCATGTCCCAGGCACCACAGCGTCGGAATGGTCCCTTCACCCATCTAGTGTGAGTGAGGATACCACTGGACGCTGTATAAATCATCTCATTACGTAGATGCAAAAAAGCCAATCATTATCATCTTTAAAAAAGAACGCGACAGACAGACACTAATTTATGTTGGTAGAAAGCACATAAAAAAAATTACACATTAAAAGTGAAAATTACTTTGCTAAATTCCGCCAAAAATCCCACAAGCACCATGCGGTTAGTTAATGCACCGCCCTCCCTCCCACTTTTTCAAGCGGAAACAAGACACGAACACACCATAACCGACACCAATACTTGTGTGAGAAAATACGCGTTGTTCCGCATGGTGCTTGTGGGAGTTTTAGCGGAATTTAGAAAAATAATTTTCACATTTTAATGGATATGGATGGATGGATATGGATTTCCGCAAAGTAACGCCTGATTCCATACAATATTGAAAATTACACATATTTCTTAACCTATATTATATTTCTTAAGAGCACAAAGAGCCCTCTCACAAAAAAATGGCCGTTACAGACTACCTATTTACTTAGTGAAATTCTCAAATCAGAAACCGGCGGAAACTAAGGATAGTATGTTGTTCACCTTAATAGGTAAATAGTATTTTTAAGTAAATAACGTGTAAATAAAATAATAAGTTACTTAAATGAAAACAAAGAAAACAATAAAGTAATTTAAATAAGATAAAACGGACATTTGAATTTCGAACCAAACAAAAAAAATGTATCGGGTTTGTTTATATTTTTTCTGTTTTTTTGTGTGTATTTTTTATAAGTTGTAATTATATATTGGAGCGGTGGTAGCTCAGTGGGTAGAACCATGGACTGGCAAGCGAGAGCCCCAGGTTCGATCCCGAGAGCGGGCATGTACCAATGACTTTGTTTAATTTCAAAGTTACGTACATTTGCGAATTTGTTGTCGCAATACCACACGCTAACTGTGAAGGAAAACATCGTGAGGAAACCCGCGGCTTGGTTGGCTCCACACGTATTGACTGGTCTTTCCTGTGGGCTAGGCCGACTGGGCTGTCAGGATGGTATAGGTGCTGGGCAAGCCTAAAAACCATCTATGAAACCATGTCCCAGGCGCTACAGCGTCGGAGTGGTCCCTTCAGCCATCTAGTGTGAGTGAGGATACCACTGGACGCTGTATAAATCATCTCATTAAGTAGATGCATAAAGGCCAAAAAAAATATATATATATTATATTATATAATTAGTTAATACTTTTACAGTTATACGTAAAAAAACAATACTATACACGATATGTCTCGATTAGTCGCTTAGACAAAAAAAAAACAAATTCAGTTAGTCTAAAATATGCAATGGGCATTGACCTAAAAATTTTGGATTTATTTTGAGAAAATTGGTAATATTAAAATTGGTAAGAGCCTTGTCTGAATATTTAGATTTTGGCTGCTTTGATTATAATTTTTAAAGCGAGAAAAAGAACCAGATTCTACGACACCGGAAAGAACCACACTGAAATTAAAAAATAACAGCTGAAATTCAGCTGTTTCTAGTGATTTTTTTACTTACAAGGTAAACATCAACAACAGTGGTATTTAAAAACTGTAATTTAAAGTAATTTAACTGAATTGAAACTTCAACACAATCACTTTACCTAGCCCCAAACTTGCACTAAGGTAACCACGTAAGGACGTCACAAAAAATTGTCTTTTTTTGTGACGTCTTGTGACGTTTACACGGCATGATAATTATTTATTGATTCATTATTTATCTTCTATCTTCTATAATATAAAAATGAATCGCTGAATGTGTTGGTAAGCGCAAATCTCGAGAGCCGCTGAACCGATTTTGCTAATTCTTTTTTAGAATATTCCTTGAAGTAGGCGGATGGTTCTAACCTGGAGAGAAAAAAATAAAAAAATAAAGAATCGATGGTAGGCGGTACGAAGTTTGCTGGGTCAGCTAGTTATGTTATATTTAGAGATCTATGGTAACCCAACAGCTATTACAATAACATAGAATCTTATACGGAAACATAAAGTCAATTACGTGTTCTTGAGTGGAGACCGCGACTCGGCAAACGTAGTGTAGGATGCCCTCCGACCAGGTGGGATGATGATCTGCGAAAAACTGCAGGCAGATGCTGGATGCGGCAAGCTGAAGACAGGGCGCTATGGCGCTCATTAGGGGAGGGCTATGTCCAGCAGTGGACTACATAATATAGCCAGAAGACGAAGAAGAAGAAGGTCAATTACAGGTTCACATCCAACAACACACAATTTAGACGCGGGATTTTTGGAAGTTACACTAAAACGAGTCGCTTGCGGCACTAATTATAAATAAACAAACACACAAAGACTTCTAATCTGCGCAGACGTAAAAAAGTAAAACTAGTTTTTTTTTAACGGATCACCGAGATGCAAACATAAGATTACATAGCAGATATAAAAACACTCATTATAATTTATTCAAACATTAATATTAAACCATGTTTGAAATGTTGAACATGTCAGTATTCATTCACGTATGAAGCGAAGCATGAATTAGTTACACACTTATTCACAACAACACAAGAAATCATTGAATATTATTGCTTCGTACCTAATTGTAGGTATAATTTTATTTATTGACTTTAATGCCACTAGCGGTAGTCAAGGGGCGGGACGTGACCGCACAAAGTTACAAAGGATACTAATGACGCAGTCTGTACTCTTTCTTAGGTTGAAATGTCCGGGTAATTTCTATTTTTATGTCCTCTCTCTGCCCTCCGGCCAGGTGGTATCTGCGAATAACTGCCGGCAGATGTTGGATGCGGCAAGCTGAGGTCATGGCGCTATGGCACTCATTAGGGGAGGGCTATGTCCAGCAGTGGACTAATATAGCCTGAAGAAGAAGATGTAGTCTCTATCTATCTTTAACTTTATTTTATAGGTACCTAAAAGCGCCTTAAAGATAGATAGATTTATTGAACATTAAAATGGAAATTACACAGATATTTCTTAACCCAAGAGTACAGACGGCGGCCTTAGTATCGTTTGTAACTTTGTAAGGTCCCGTCCCGTCCTGTGACTACCGCTAGTGGCATTGTTTCCTAGCGCTTCCGTGCTTCGCAAGGCACGTTAAGCCGTTGGTGCCGGCATGTGATGGCAGCCTTATGGCGGCTTGATAACTTCTGAGAGTAAGGCCCGTCACTGTTTTACAATCCTCCACCAACCGTGTCTCGGCCTCCGTGTACGGTACGGCCTAACCTTCCTGCGATGCAGGAAGAGACCCGTGTCCCAGCGGTGGGGACATTCATCACGTCCATTAAGTAAGCAAATTTATTATGAAAGTGAATTGGAAAGTCGACGCGTCTTGCCCGCGCCTCCTGCTGCACGTCCTTTCTGTGTATCCGAGGGCGTATACTATCTTTTATATTAAAAAGTAGTTATTTGATTTGATTTCTTTATTGATCCATCAACAGAGGTTACATTAACTTACAGATTATTAATTAGCTATGTATTATTATAATCATTGCTTAATGTGCCTCCAATTACAGATGGATACCACATGCATAAATAGTAATTTTCTAAAAGAGAACAATATCATGCATTTTGAGTTTTCGGATTCACATGCAAAACAAAAATATTAATTTAGTAAAACTAAAAATTTATACAAATATAAAATTTAAAATCTTATTTCATTACAATTTCATTTCATTAAACCATAAAACATAGTTTTAAAACTATACCATTGCTTTTAATTTTATTAACCATTAGATAACTTACATAATAATATTTTAATTTAAATTTAAATTTTATTTTTAATTTTATCAGTTCTATAGCATTACTAAGATGATTCTAGATCTCATAGTTGTTGACTACATCTCATACATAGGATGGCAACGACTTGGATATTTGATATTTAAATTTGTACAGTGGATCTGTCAAGCATATGTTGCTTTGCTTAGTTACCCGGTTGTAACCGCGGCACATTCGCGAAACGGGGGAGTTCTGGCCAAGATTAGTTTTTGATCTTCTTACGCGCAAAAGCTCAAAAGTTTTAGGTCTTGGTAACCTCCTTGGAATATTTATGTTTATTTTTGAGAGAAGTTGAGGGCAGTCCAAGGAGCCATTCACAATTTTGTGTAAAAATATTGCATCTAACACCTCCCTTCTGGAAGACAGGGTGCGGAGTTCAAAGCGTTCCAATCTGGAGTTGTAACTTTGGTGTGTTTTGGCTAAGTTTTGCTGATAGGTCAGGTGTCAAAGGAATCTTTTTTGAACGCTTTCAATTCGTTTGTCGTAAATTGCATAATGTGGGTTCCAAACCGGGCTGCAGTATTCAAGTCTACTACGAACCAATGAGTTGAACAATAATATTTTTGTAGAAGCGTTCTTGAATTGTTTGCAATTTCTATTTATGAAACCCAGCATTCTAAAACTTTTTGTTACAATTTCATCGACATGATTATTAAATTGCAATTTACTGTCCAGTATGCAGTGCACCCCTAAATCTCTTATTTCCTGTACGTTAAGCAGCTTGCTCCCATGGATATAATAGTCCAGATAGTGAGTTTTGTGATTTCTGGAGAATTGAATTCAAAAGCACTTTGAAGCATTTAGGGCCATGCCATTAAACTTACACCATTCGACCAGTCTATCCAGGTCTTCTTGCATAAGTTGAGCATCCTCATTTTTTACAATTTGCTTAACAATTTTTAGATCGTCAGCGAACAAATGGATGTCAGTATAAAGAAATCAAGATGTTATGTCGTTTAAAAAAATATTAAACAATAATGGCCCCAGATGAGAGCCCTGTGGCACTCCGGATACAGCTGGAAATGGATCTGAATTGTATCCATTAACAACAACTTTTGAGATTCTATCCTTCAAGTAAGATTCAAACCAAGATAGCAATCCGCCAGCTATTCCTACACTCTCATGTTTTTTCAACAATACTTTGTGGTCAACCCTGTCAAATGCCTTGCTGAAGTCCGTGTATATGACGTCAACAGGAATTCGTGCATCAACAGACTCCGACAAGTCATCGACAAAGGCAACCAAGTTTGAGCACGTTGATCTGGCCTTTATAAACCCATGTTGGTGCTGCGTTAAAATTTGTTTGACGTGAAATCGAATTACATCGTGAATTAAAGACTAAGACTCAAATACCTTACCAAATATGGAAAGCAGTGAAACCGGCCTATAGTCTTCGATATTGTGTCTTTCACCGGATTTGAAAATAGGTACAACTAGGGCTTCCTTCCAGATTGTAGGAAATGTACCTGATGCAAGAGATTTACCGTATATAAGGGCAAGAGGGACGCTCAGTGAATTGGCACATTTTTTTATAAAGACAGGCGGTATGCCATCAGGACCGGCTCCCTTTGAGATGTCTAAACTTTTCAATTTCTGAACGATGTCGCAACTCTCAAAAGAAGCTGAAGTGATATATTGTAAATTTCTTGTTTCTGAGTTAAGTTCTATAGAGGTGACCGCAACCTTACTATAAAAATTTGTAAAGCTTAAAGCAAAAAGATTACATATATCTTCGCCTGTTTTTGCGGTTTGGCCATTTAACATCATCTCGGCTGGATACGTACTTCTTTTTTGTCTCTTTTGTTTGATGAAAGACCAAAAATATTTCGGATTCCGAGCAATTGCAGACTCAATTCTTGACAAATACTGGTGGTAGCAATCTTTTTGCAGCTTGAAGCACCTATCTCTTAATAGCCTAAAAGAAATTTCATCCATTGGGTTTTTGTACTTTCGGAACTTAGTGATATTTGTGTTTTTCTTTTAAAAGCTTAATAAGACTGGGTGAAAACCATGATGGGAACTCACAATTTCGTGCTCTACGCATAGGGATATGATTCTTTATTATACCTCGTACTATATTATAGAAAGTAGTTACCTACCATTTCATTTACCGTATTGCAATTGGACAGAAAACTGTCGCTATCTCTTGGTCATCAAAAGATGACCAAGAGATAGCGGCCAGTTTTGCATTGATAGCGTCGTAGTCTGCGTTAAAGTATTTAAGGTGGGTCTGAGGTTTTGGTCTTAGTAATGTGTCTGTATTGAGATGCAGTGTAACCAAAATTGGTGGATGTAAAAGATCAATAGGTACTAAAGACGTGTCGCTTCGATTTAGACTTAACACTGACTCGGTACTAAAAAACAGATCCAGGATTTTAGATTTATTACTAAGTACATTATTGTATTGTGATAAATTGTTAACGCTAGCAAAGTCAACCAAAGCATTTCCGAGGACGCTATTGTTTGTCTCAGCGGTGGTCCTATCACCTTTTCCCCACGTTATGCAACTCAAATTAAAGTCCCCCACTATTATTGCCTTTTGACTCCCATTGTCCATTATTTTATTTGCGTTATTTATAAAGTGCTCTAAAACATGACGTTGAAGAGGAGGAGGAAGGTATACTGCACATATTAATAGTCGATCGTATTTTTTGGAACCAGTTTTAAAGTCAATGCTCAACCAAAGGTCTTCGCATTCACTCTCCATACACTTTAATCGCTTAGAAGAAATGCGCTTATGAACTGCAATGGCTACTCCACCTCCAGATTTGGACGCACCGAAACCCGCGGTTTGCCTGTTGCGACGTTATACGATATATCGATCGTCAAACAGTTCAGAATCAAAAACATTATCTCTAAGCCATGTCTCTGACAAAATTATTATATCATAGTTGTTTAAAGTTACATTTTGGTAAAACTCCTGGGTTTTGGTATTTAGTCCTCTAACATTCTGTTAATAGATATTTAATTCGTAATTTAAAGAAGCCATTTTAATTATTATCGATAAACAAAAAACGATCTGGATGCTTATAACTAATTATTAATAAATATTATTTAAAGTTTCCATATCCTTTATTAGAATATGATCCTTGTTGTCCGTTTTGCGCATATAAATACGTCCATTACGTATCCATACATATTTGTAGCATTTTTCCTTTGCTTTCAGTCTAGCGGCTGCATGAAGAGCTTTATTGGATGTTGAGAGGTGTTCTGTTACATAAATCGGTTTTTTATCTCCAGCTATTCCCAAGTGAGCCATGTTCAACCTGTTTTCAGGATTGCTTTTGTTGAAATTTATTGCGGCCGCTAGGACTTTATCGCGCTTTCTAGGTGATGTCAGATGAACAACTATTGATCGTGGACGAGGACTGTTTCGATCGGCTTTCGCAATGCGCGTACAATGTTGAATATTATCTTCTGTTATCTCACATTCTATGGTTTTGCCCAACTGTGCCACTGTTTTGTACAAGTTTTCATTCCGATCCTCCGGAACGCACTGTATCTCGATGTTATTAGATCTAGCGTATTGTTCCATTCGATTAACTTTTTCTTGTAATTGATTTATTTTAGCTCTCATGGTGCTATTTCCTGTTTTTAATATTAAAAACTCATTATTTATGGCCGTAAAACTGGCCATAGCTTCAGTAAACTTCGCGTCAATAAACTTGACGGACTCTGTCAATGCCTCCATGTCCGTTTTGATTGTTGATAACTCTCTGCTGATCGTTTCTGAAACTGATTTATTAATTGATTGCGCCAATGTGCTCAGCTCTGATTTTAATATTTCAGTTATAGTAGCTCTTAAGTTTTCCTGGGTTGAGAGAGAAATTTCAGTATCGCTATCAGTGTCCATAACCGGTGATGCGTTTGGTGCCATTCGCTTAGCTCCTCTTTTCTTTTTGCTCTTATTTGAGCGCAGCGGAGACTGGACTTCTACATTAGTCAATCATATTTATTGTGTTATCGATCATAATAAGGCAGCCGAAAAAGTGTTCTAGACAATGCATTATCAGACAATACCAGGTAATCTGTTAAACAGTGCCAATGTCTTATTGCCCGCAATTCTCATAAAAACTGGATTTTATTTACTAATGGCGTGCCAGGTCGCAGTGAAATTTTGACAATACGTTTAGAGGACTAAAATCGATATAAGAATAACAGAAAAAAAATATATTAAAGCCTCATAAGATTGCTCATGGATACTATTCTCAAGGCTATTATTTCTGTTTAATTAAGTTTATTCTGATTATTCTGATTCGGTTTATTCTGATTCAGTACGATTACACCTCGATTTATGTCCTTTAAATGTCAATCGATATCAACCCTTTTATGTCCCAACTACTGGGGCACGGGTCTCTTCCTGCATCGCAGCAAGGTTAGGCCGTACTCCACAGGGGCCAAGTCCGGGTTGGTGGAGGATTGAAAGACAGTGGCGAGCCTTACTGTTAGAGGTTATCAAGCCGCCCATGAGGCCTCTGCCATGTCTTAACGATTGCCATTACGTGACAGCCGGCACCAACGGCTTAGCGTGCCTTGCGAAGCACGGAAGCGCTCGGAAAAATGCCTTAACTCGCTTGTTGTTGCTTAACTCAAGTGATTGATTCCAGTCACTCGATTCGACTAGGCCACGAGCGCTTCTTGACTAGGCCACGAGCGTTTCAAATATATTGGGAAAGATGCACTGCGATCCGACAAGTGCTTTTTAAATAAAAACCAAACTATGATACTATGGGCATTGCTTGTTGAGAAGTCGTTGGTCCTTAAGGTAGTTTGATGCCCAGATTATTGCCATGCGACCGGAGACAAATGTAACACAAACTTGAATAAATTGTAAAAAGGTGTTTTATTAATGAAATAAACACGTGCCTATTATTGTGAAATAAGCTAGAGAAGATATACATAGATATTGATAGATAGATAACACTTTACTTATTTAAAACTTTATTTTACTTATTTTACCCTACTTTGTACGTAATACAGAGAATAGTGTACAGAGGTTCGAAATTTCACTGATGCCGGTAAATCGCCCATTGGCTCAATTGGTAGAGCGCTGGCACGGATAGCCAGAGGTTGCGGGTTCGAATCCCGGCATGGGTGAAATTTTTAGCCTCTAAATAAGTTTTTAAATTTGTTCTTAGCACGGGTTGGTGCATTAACAATAAAAATAGTATAAAAAAATATTGTGTTAAGAATTGCATTAAGTAAAAACGAATTCAATAAAAACACTCACTAAAATGAAGATTTCGATGACTTTATCATGGATCTCATCAATCCTAATTACGCAACTCAAAACTTCCCATCCTCTTACTTTCAAATTCCATACCGATTTGACAGTTAGATAACACTTTATTCTACACAAATGTATACAATACGTCATTGTGTATTATATATATCAAATCAATAATATAATTTAAAACAATAATATTCTGCATGACAAAAAAAAACTCAAATAGTACTAAATTAATAATTAATTCTAATATGTTTTAATATTATTGTAGTTCCCTTTCAAGGTGTCATGTACACACTCTTAAAATTACAAAAACGATCTATAATTCAATAAATTAATATGAATGAATGAATGAATATCTCGCTCGAAGGAATTTTATGTACAGTCTATTTATTCTTACTTGTCCAATTTAGTAAACAAGATTCTAACCTTAAAATTGAGATAAGATGCCTAAACTAGACATTATCT
This sequence comes from Yponomeuta sedellus, assembly GCA_934045075.1. Classification (NCBI taxonomy): domain Eukaryota; kingdom Metazoa; phylum Arthropoda; class Insecta; order Lepidoptera; family Yponomeutidae; genus Yponomeuta; species Yponomeuta sedellus. The sequence continues at coordinate 968,848 of OW203746.1, forward strand.
CGCAAATTCATGAACTATCATGAACTATATTTATAAAATTGGCAGCGTGTTATCTAAAAGAGTGTTCCAGGTTACTTCATTTATGGAAATATGGCAGCTTTGAACTAAAAAGTCACAGTTTAAGGGTAGAATCTTGTTTACTAATTTGGACAAGTAAGAATAAATATACTGTAAATAGAAAAATAAAGAAACATTTTTAGCCTCTAAATAGGTTTTTAAATTTGTCCTTAGCACGGGTTAGTGCATTAAAAATAAAAATAGTATAATCAGGTGGGTACAGTGATATCGTTCCGATGTAAAACCTAACTGCAAAGTAGGTAGTCGGGGCTGTAAGTGATGCAATTTGCTTAAGCCAGATGTCACTGCCTGTACGTAATACAGAGAATAGTGTAAAGAGGTTCGAAATTTCACTGATGCCGGTGAGTCGCCCATTGGCTCAATTGGTAGAGCGCTGGCACGGATAGCCAGAGGTTGCGGGTTCGAATCCCGGCATGGGTGAAATTTTTAGCTTCTAAATAGGTTTTTAAATAAAGAAACATGTAACTAAGATAATAATGATCTTATTAAGGTAAGATCATGAAATCAATGAGAGCGAAAGATTTTTCTAAAAACAAAAAAAACACTGAGTTTTTATTTGCATAACTTGTAGGTACTTGCATGAAAATTGCCCCGGCAATATTGCCGTAATGAAAAGCATTTAGCAGACTTGAGGCCCAGGCGGGCCGTTATTTGGGCTCGCTAGGTATTACTGCTCTGGCCTACATATTTTATCATTATTAGTTATCTACTTGGTTGTAAATAAGTCATTACCACTTTCTCAAGGGACGGTGACCTCAATATTAAGAATACACACTAAGTTACGTGACAAAACAAACTTACAAAACACTTGTCAGAGCCTGACACTGCGAAACAACTATAATCTTTATTATATTATTTGATATCAACCCTTGTATTTCCCCACTGCTGGGGCACGTGTCTCGTCCTGCATCGCAGGAAGGTTAGGCCATGCTCCACCACTGGGGCCAAGTCCGGGTTGGTGGAGGTTTGTAAGACAGTGGCGGGCCTTATTGTCAGAAGTTATCAAGCCCATAAGGCCTCTGACATGGCTTGACGAGTGCCACTATATGACAGCCGGCACCAACGGCTTAGCGTGCCTTGCGAAGCACGGAAGCGCTCAGAAAAATGCCACTAGCGGTAGTCACGGGACCGTCACTTATCCTGCACCTGACCGCTCCGGTTGTTGCTTTACTCAAGTGATTGATTCGAATCACTCGGTTCGGCTAGGCCACGAGTGCTATGGGATAGTAGCCGAAGCACGGAAGCGCTCAGAAAAATGCCACTAGCGGTAGTCACGGGACGCTCACCCAGCCTGTACCTGACGGCGCCTGTTGTTGCTTAACCTAGTGATTGATTCCAATCACTCGGTTCGCCTAGGACACGAGCGCTGTAACTGTCTAATATACATTAACTAATAGCTGTCCCAGTGAACTACAATTACCGCCAAATACGGCCCTCGATAGATGGCAGTCGTTAAGCTAAGTCAGACTTAGAGCAGCTTCAAAACTTCTAACAGTAAGACCAGTCACTAGGCTTGCAAGCCTCCACCAATTCAGACTTGGCCCCCGTGGTAGAGTATCGCCAATACCTTCCTCAGGGAAGAGATTGGTGCCCCTCGGTGAAGATACAATTAGTTGTTGATGACGGCCGTTTTAGCGGGAATCGATAAAAGTTCTAGCCTATTGATCCTAGGTTCTTTGGGTTCTAAAAATAGTTGTCACAGGTTGTTAAGACTTCTCATGTTCACTTTTAGATAAAAACGCATTTTAAAACAAGTTATGATTTTTCTCCATTGGTGGAGCTAGTTCTAAGCACCCGAAGCGCCCTCTTGCCTAGCTAAAAGCACCTGCAACTGCTAATGTTAACACTTATTCTTAAGCCACTTTTAAATCCGATCAGCACAAAACCTGTCCCTGGTAAATTGCGGAAGTTATTTAGTGAAGTTCTAAAACGGGGGCAAGATTTTATCTAATTATAAGGCACACTTGTGTCAGCCCGCGTTAAGCGGCTAAATCAATCATTTCGAAATTATCGATTTGACCGTTTAACTCGAGTTAAATGAGCTAACCCGGGTTGATGCAAGTGGGCCTAAGTGAAAGACGTCCCAAAAACTTTTGTTGTTAATCCATATGCTCTTTGTATTGTCTTCGAATCAACTAACTAATAGTAGGTACATAATAGATAGTAATTTTTTTAATTTATTTATTTCTAGAATTATTCTTTTCCATCAAACACTTGGCATTGAGGAACGGAATAGGTATAGTAAAATACCTACAGTTGGCGAGGAGATTGGTCTTTGGAGATATGTACTATTGGTTTATATTTTTATCTGGCTGTACTCCCCGAATGACGTACTCACTGAGCCCGTACGTCTGCCGCACCCTGGACAACAATCAGCGAGTCCCTTACGCTGATTGGCAAACCCTTTCACCACGAGGCTTGCCATCGACACGCTAAGAAGAGTTGGCAAGTTTTATTCTTTATAGATTTGTTTTAAATTATATGTAGGTATTATTTTTATTCACCCCACTGTATTGAAAATGAGTAAACAACAGAATAAATAAAAACTATAATTAGTGGTTTTAACAAATCTAACCGATTATGGGCATTTATACTCTACCTATTCCGTTCACTGCTAATAGCTCACAACAAAGCGCTGTCTTTATCTGTAAATAAATAGTAAATGTTATCAACGCGTGCACGGGGTAGGTGGCGTTCAATTAAACTGAATCTTGAAGGAGTCTGGACGTGGCTTAGAGGACAAACTTGACTTAATTTTTTTTTGTAATAAAACGTGTGAAAGTTCAACAAGAAGCAGATATGGTTTCGCCATTTCTAAGACAGGTAGGTAATTAAACAAAATATTAATTGTGTTCTCATCGCTTCGAACTGCCAATTCTTGGTGGATGCGCGTGGTATTTAAGCCCGTACTCTACCTCTGAGAGATGGCATTCAGTGAACGTTTATAGGCTACATAAAAAGATATCGTTCCGATGTTAAACCTAACTGCAAAGTAGGTAGTCGGGGCTGTAAGTGATGCAATTTGCTTAAGTCAGATGTCGCTGCCTGTACGTAATACAGAGAATAGTGTAATGAGGTTCGAAATTTCACTGATGCCGTGAGTCGCCCATTGGCTCAATTGGTAGAGCGCTGGCACGGATAGCCAGAGGTTGCGGGTTCGAATCCCGGCATGGGTGAAATTTTTAGCCTCTATATAGGTTTTTAAATTTGTTCCTTAGCACGGGTTAGTGCATTAAAAATAAAAATAGTATAATCATGTGAGTACAGTGATATCGTTCCGATGTTAAACCTAACTGCAAAGTAGGTAGTCGGGGCTGTAAGTAATGCAATTTGCTTAAGCCAGATGTCGCTGCCTGTACGTAATACAGAGAATAGTGTAAAGAGGTTCGAAATTTCACTGATGCCGGTGAGTCGCCCATTGGCTCAATTGGTAGAGCGCTGGCACGGAGAGCCAGAGGTTGCGGGTTCGAATCCCGGCATGGGTGAAATTTTTAGCCTCTAAATAGGTTTCTAAATTTTTCCTTAGCACGGGTTAGTGCATTAAAAATAAAAATAGTATAAAAAATATTGTGTTAAGAATTGCATTATGTAAAAACGAATTCAAGAAAAACACTCACTAAGATGAAGATTTCGATGACTTTATCATGGATCTCATCAATCCTAATTACGCATCTCAAAACTTCCGATCCTCTTACTGTCAAATTCCATACCGATTTGACAGTTAGACGATTGGTCGTTCAGTACATTTTTTTAAAATGAAATAAAAAAAAATCCAATCTATTACAACTTCAAAGTACTAATATATTCGTTATCAACCCTTGTATGTCCCCACTGCTGGGGCATGGGTCTCTTCCTGCATCGCAGGAAGGTTAGGTCATACTCCACCACGGGGGCCAAGTCCGGGTTGGTGGAGGATTGTAAGACAGTGGCGGGCCTTACTGTCAGAAGTTATCAAAACGCCCATAAGGCCTCTGACATGGCTTAACAACTGCCATTACGTGACCGCCGGCACCAACGGCTTAACGTGCCTTGCGAAGCACGGATGCGCTCGGAAAAATGCCACTAGCGGTAGTCACGGGACGGTCACCCATCCTGTACCTGACCACGCTTTTTGGTGCTTAACTCAAGTGATTGATTCCAATCACTCGGTTCGCCTAGGCCACGAGCGCTTCACTAATATATTAGACGGATCTAATATATTTATAACTATGAGCATCGCAAATCATTAAGATGTATAAATTCAATATATGTTTTCTACTGAATGTAAAATAAAGAACAAAAAATGAGTAGATAGATAGAGAACACATTATTGTTAAAAAAAAAAATATTTTTACTAGCCTAGATAAACAAACAACAAACGTCAAATGTGTTTCCGCTCAGCCAAAGAACCACGGGTAAAGTTTACCAATGTTTACCCAAACGTGACGTCACGTGGTGTGGTTGGTGTTCTGTATTACGTACAGCAGAATGTTTAGCCTCTAAATAGGTTTTTAAAATTGTCCTTAGCACGGGGTAGAGCATTAAAAAAATCTAATTTTTTTTGATAAAACTAAATCAGAGTTTAAATCCTTTTAATATAATGTACTTTACCCTAATATCGTTAAATCTTTGATTATTTAATACTGTCATCACGCCTATTATAAACTCACATAAGCTACTTGCACCTCAACAGACATGGACGGCCGCAGGGGTCCTCGCGAACATCGTCGGAATGGGGATGCTTTTGACCTACCCCTCCTGTCTCCTCCCTGGACTGAAGGCCCGGGACTCTCCTGTGCAGGTGGACTTGGACAGTGCCGCTTTTCTGTGTGAGGAAGCAATTTTTTTCCTACTTCCATGCACTAACCCAGTAAAACAGTTCGGACTCGAATCGGAATCCTCCGAATCTTCCGACTCCGAAGCGAGAGACCTAGCAATGACTTCTTTTCTAAGGCCAGGTTTTCACGGTCTTAGTAATTCTGATTGGAATCTTCTGATTGGACGGTTTTTCGTGACAACACCAAAATAGCCAATCAGAAGCATTTAAAAAATTCTGTCACCATTACTATTGGCACTACTACGATAAAATAACTTAACTGTAAATATTACCGTATTTTAAAGTCTCCAAGTGCTTTTAGCATAATATTAGGTCTCTCTTCCTTTTTTCATACTTTTACACTGTTCTTTTATTAATTTGTTATGTACCTTTAAAACCTTTGTTACTCATATTATTGCAAATTGGCATGTATTTTGTTTTTGATCCTATGTATTAGGAGTTAAAACATGGAAATAAATAAATAATAATAGTAATAACATAACATTTACATACAAAAACATACATTGCTTCTGGCCCCACACTAGGATACCCTGTGACGTGGGAACCAGAAACAACGACATCACAGACATGTAAACATCCAAGACCTGGGTTTTTTTTTGTCCCCAGCCAGGGATCGAACCCGGGACCTCTCGCATGGTAGGCAGATCCGCTACCGCTGCGCCACAGAGGTCGTCAGAAGAATCAGAAGCATTAGTTTACTCGGATGGCGCACTCGGTCCGAGTCCACTAGAACCGTGAAAATGCGGCTTTATGAACATTTGCTAAGTTAGCAATGCCACTCGCTAATGGGAAGGAATACATCGTGCAACCTGAGTGGATAAGATGTTCTGAGTGGAAGCGCTTGAAATCGCCAATCCGCGGTGAGCACGCGTGGTAATTGCCCATACCAGGCGTCCGTCACTCGCTCAAGGTCACGCGTTTTATACCTGCCGCTCGGCGTATCGTCCACGATACAACCGACAAAGGGCCGCTACGCCCGCCTGAGCGCTCGCACCGCACGTTTCCCGCGTTTACTAGGTACTCGTAATGCTGAAACCACGTAATTATTGTTCAGTGGATGGGTGTAAAGGTAAAAAAACAAATGAAGAATTATCATTTTTTTCACTGCCGAGAGACGAAGAAAGGTAAGTGGTATTTTAAATCTTATATTTATTTCTTTAAACATTTAGGTAGGTAGGTACTATAAAAGTAAAATAAATACATAAAGGTAACTGCTTTTTTTCGTGGACTTGTTAATTTTGATTCTAAATAACCACATCCGTTCTAACATTATTATGCGTAAGTGTCTCTGTCTGTCACGTTTTCACGGCTGTACTGTGGCTATACCGATTTTTTTTTAAAATGCACAACAATCATAGTCTTAAATTGATGGAAAATGACAAAAATATCAATTTTATAATAGATCGCTCCACGACTTTTAGCAGTTGCTAAAAGTCGTGGAGTCGTGAAAAACAAATACATGCACGACAAAGATGGGTAGTTACCATCGATAAAATATTACTACTTTAGTAATATTTTATCGATGGTAGTTAACCATATTTGTCGTGCGTGTATTTGTTTTTAATTTAATTTAGGATCAACTAAATTGGCTTTTTAGTGTTTCGTAGTAAACATTAGAAACAAAACATGTACAACAAACATGAATGTAAAATATTTACGTATTTCTCGAATTCAAACCAATATAATGTGGTCGACTCTGACCGCCACGCCCAATCCAAAAACTAAAATCAGTTTTGTCTGTCCCCTTTTTAGATATTTGTTTAGGAATAGAGAGGGACAAATAGAACCCATTCCAATTTCAGGATTAAACGTGGCGGTCAAAATCGCCCACAATGACGAAAAATTAAGTTTGATACCTTAATGTTTGCTTTTCAGACGCCGCAATTGGCTTGAGATAATAGGGAGGCCTGATCTAATAACAATTCAAACAAAGTCAGCTTGTCATTTTATATTACATATTTTTGACAAATAAATAAATATGGTTATTTCACAACATTCGTTACAGTAATAATCATCATAGGTACAACCCTAGCGCATTCGTGCGATGACGCGCTTGCACGTGAGTCGCACGGTGGGCAACACAATCTCGACTCTTTGAGCGGGTACTTATGGTATATTTCTCCTCGCTGTGAACAGTAGTTATTATTATTAAGATTTTGTAGGCTATTATAGCGTAGGTATTTTCGCTTTAGTATGGGAGTGATGTATCTGTTACGTAGTAACTATTATCTTATCTAATCTGTGCCCATACTCTCTCTGAGAGAAGGCCTGTGCCCTGCAGTGGCACGTTTATAGGCTACATAAAAAACATGCATTAAATAAACTCACGCCTTCATTCCAGAGGGGTAGGCCCGATATACCACTGACCACGAACTTTCGCTTCGTCAACATTCATTAGTCGAAGCAAAAATGGCACTAGCGGTAGTCACGGGACGGTCACCCATCCTGTACCTGACCGCGCCTGTTGTTGCTTAACTCAAGTGATTGATTCCAATCAATCGGTTCAACTAGGCCACGAGCGCTACACAATTGTCACACGCACACCCTTTTTATAGTCATTGTTATGTATGTATATTTGTTTACATTGTGACAATAAATCATAAATTAATTAATTTATTCATTCATATAAAAAACAGCTGATAGCTGCTAAATGTGGACTAACAGTGCTAAACACCTACATTTACGTTGCGTATTTCAAGTAGTTAATCCTGTTTGTAACGTCTCTTACAGCATCTTGCATCGGGATATCCTCGTGCATCGGATTCCTCGGCTCCGGGTTCCTCATGGAAGTGTACGGCCGGAAGTGGAGCCACGCCATCACCATGGTCCCAAGTTTGCTCGGCTGGGTGCTCATCAGGTTCGCCGATAACTACACTATGCTGCTGATGGGGCGGCTTCTCGGTGGTATCACCGCTGGAGGCACTGTCACTTTGGGAGCCGTCGTCATAGGGGAGTACACGAGTCCAAGAAACAGAGGAATGTTCCTCAACCTAAAGACCGCTGCTACTTGCTTAGGATCTTTAATAATGCACATTTTGGCACATTACTTCACCTGGAGAACGGTGGCGCTGCTAAGCATGGCTCCCCTAGTGGTCGCCTTCTGCAACATGCTGACGTGGCCGGAGAGTCCGGCTTGGTTGGCTTCGAAGAGGAGGTTTGAGGAGTCCGAAAGGTCTTTCTACTGGCTAAGAGGAAGGAGTGAGGAGACGGTTAATGAATTCATCGCGATGACCCAAGCGCAAAAAAAGCGAGCCGAGTTTTTGTCTGAAATGTCATGCGCGGAAACTGCAACGAATTTCCTGAAAAAATTCGGTAGGAAAGACTTTCTTCTGCCAGTCTTTATAATTTTCTTGAGCTTCCTCCTGCTAGAAGCTTGCGGGCGACACGTTTTTCCGGTGTATGCTCTCCAAATAATTGGAAATATCGGTGGTGATAAGTCCCAGACTTTCCTATACACTTTGTCCATGGATCTCATCATCACAGGAAGCGCTACCATGTCTTGTGTTTTAGTCAAGATAATGAACAGGAGATCGTTGCTGTTCTTCAGTGGTATCTCTTCCGTGATTGTTTTGTTAACTGTCAGTTTGTACATGTACTTGTCTTTCAACGGAATCGTAGCCAATGACAAGCATTGGATAACTAGCACCTTGTTAGTTGTGTATCTGATTCTAAGTAACTTGGGTTGTACGTCGATACCTCTAGCGTTACTTGGTGAGATATTCCCGTTGCCTCACAGGGGTGCGGGCACCGCTATATCAGGATTAACTATGTCGCTGACGTTGTTGGTAGCTTTACAGTTGGCCCCGAAAATGATGAGCACTATTAAGATCTACGGTACTTTCACAGTGTTTGCTCTCTTTATGATTCTCTCTCTTTCGGTGTTGTACTTCATTCTGCCAGAAACCAAGAATAGAACTCTCCAGGATATCGAAGACTACTTCAATCACGGAAGGTTTCTCGATGATAAAGAGAGAGAGGACGTGGAAGCGCGAAAGAAAATGTTGCGTAAAGTTTGATGTGATAATAAAATGTGTATGTAAGAAAGTATTGCACTGGAATTGTCATTTAGATAAGCTGGTGTTATGTAGAGCAAACTGATACGAATAAGATGATGTCTTTTATAAGTAATCTTTTTAATAGCACCTAACCCATTTTTATCAGGCGGCTGCATTGTAAAGATTAACCATTGTAACTGTAATCAGTAGGTAAGTTTACAATTAGGGAACGTGACTGATGATTATCTAATTAATAATGATGCTTTGTATGCGTGTGTATGTGTTATGAAAATAAATCATTGTAATGTATTTTTCGTTACTCTTGCCTGGAAAGTAGATATTAAGTTGCCTGGGAGCGGTTGAATGAATACTCTTCAGCTCTAGTATTAGCAGCCCATTTTCAACTGACAGTTGACAAAAAAGAAAAATAGTTCTATTCACACATTTCTGTTCAAACTTTCTATCTTCTTCTTCGCCGTTTCCTCATGGCTAAGGGACGTGACTATGGGGCAGCTTCCGCCACCAGCTCTCTCCATTTGATTCTATTATGCGCCAGATGTATGGCTGCTTGTAGGGTCCTTTCCAAGGCTTTAGTTATTATGTCTGTCCAACGCGTTGGTGCTCGTCCTCTGCTTCGTTTCCCGTTCGCTCGACTGGTGATGATAACATACTCCAGGTTATCTGGCCCGCGTCGGACGGTATGACGGATAACTTTCTCTACAGTCACTTTATTAGAGGGCGTGTTAAAATTGACATAACATTAGTTTATATTTATTACTATTTTAATTCTTTATTCCACTAATTACATGAGTAAATGTAGAAGGACGTGCTTAAAGAAAAAAAGGTGAAATACAATAATAAACTTACATACACGTAGGAAGATACATTAAGTTAGACCTACAGGCAAGGGGGAAACCAAGTCTCGGGATCAAATAAGTTGTTATCAATGTGCTATAATATTACTGAACTATTACATTACTTAGATTTAAGAAATCATGGCTGTATTCTTTTTCTGGTTGTGCAATAAAGTGTTCTCTACTAGTTCTGTATGTATGAATCTTATATGCGTAATAAAATTGGTCTAGTTGAATAACGTTAATATTAAGATGTTTCGATGTAAGTAGATACTTTCTTTAGATTATTGGATTATTGTAGATATAAGCCATTTCGTAATAACTGCATAGAGGACTAAATGTATACCAATTTCAAAATACATGGCCAAATAAGTAAGAGATAGTTTGCATATTAATTCATTTAAAAACAAATTAACAGAATGGCTTTTAGAAAAATGCTTTTCCTACTCAGTGAACGAGTTTTTTAATGAGAAAACCAACCCATTGGAGGATAATTCATCACATCACACTAGTATTCCAAATCCAAAAGTTTGTGAGTGTGTATATTTAAGTAAACAGTTGGAACGATTGTATTCAAAATTTGGTATGGAGTTAGCTGACTCTGGATTAACATAGGCTACGTTTTACTGCGGGAAAATAACTTATTCGCGGGTAACACCTCGGGGCACAGTTAGTGTAAAATAATAGGTATTCAGTAGGATGATTTTACTTTTTGTATAGTTCAAATGTTGCGTGTGAAGACTGACGGAATATGCGACCCTTAGTAATGTTTTATGATCTGTACTTATATTTATCTATGTACCACATTCTAGCTAGTCATAAAATAGCATAACTTCTAGGCCTCAAACGGGTCGCTCCCCATGTGGGTTTATGGGTCTTTAGGACCAAAACCAGCCCCAAGGTGGTGTTTCGTGAGTAGGCGCACTTCTTGTGATTCCCACATTGGCAGCACGGACCCGGCCGTGCTGCCAATGTGGGACTCACAAGAATGTTATTTATACATGAGCATTCACCACCTGCCTCCACCGTGCCCTCCGGAAGGTGCCCTTTATAGGGCAAAAAAAAGGCCCCGCGATACAGGCTTGACCTAGTGCGGGGTCTGCAATCGATCCTAAGATCCCTAATTGAGTGAATATTACCTACAATAATGATTTTTACTTGTAGCATTAGTTCTAGTTCAATAATAATAAATATTCATGGACATATTACACAGATCTCGTTAGCCCTATACTAAGTACAACTAAATGACTTGTGTTATAGGGCTAACTCGACGATAGATTTAATACAATAAACACATAGATAACATCCAAGACCCGAGACAAACTAGAAAAGTTCGTTTCCTAGTTTGACTCGGTCGGCCGGGAATCGAACCCGAGACCTTCGGTTTTACAGTCAGCGTGCCACACCGCTGCGCCACCGAGGCCGTTTTTAAGTAAAGTTAAGGATCACATTGTTTTTGTCTAAATAAAGTTTTTTGAATTTTTAATTTGTAAATGAAATAAATTGCGATAGAATATTTACCATTTATATTCCTAAGAGACAGTTTAAATAGTCTGTAGTAAAAACAAAAAGTAGTTGTTATTTAAACTTCCTCTGAAAAGCGTTTTAAAAGAATCGTGTTTTTTTATAAATAGGAGAGTAATAATATAAAAAGTACGTAAAGTTTTTAAGACTGGATGTAATGTGCGAAATTACTCAGCCTATTTCAAAACATAAATTTGGTTGGGTAATTTGGCGCTACTATGTAATTATTATAATGAAGCGCTCGTGGCCTATGCGAATCGAGTGATTGGAATCAATCACTTGGTTGAGCAACAACAGGCGCGGTTAGGTACGGGATGGGTGAGCGTCCGCAGGAAGGTTAGGCCATACTCCACCACAGGGGCCAAGTCCGGATTGGTGGAGGATGTAAGATAGTGGCAGGTCTTGCTGTCAGAAGTTATCAAGCCGCCCATAAAGCCTCTGGCAATGCTTAACGACTGTCATTAGATGACAGCCGGCACCAACGGCTTAGCGTGCCTTGCGAAGCACGGAAGCGCGCGAAAAAATGCTACTAGCGGTAATTAAGGGACTGTTACCCATCCTGCTCCTGACCGCGCCTGTTGTTGCTTAACTCAAGTGATTGATTCCAATCACTCGGTTCGACTAGGCCACGAGCGCTTCACATTTGGACATGCATGAGACTATTTTCCAATTCTTCCCGCTGGTGTCGTAAAAGGCGACTAAGGGACACAAACCGGGGGGTGGGCAGCAGCGCCCCCTGCAGTACAATTCCACCAAACTGCGATCCCCAGCCCGCATGCCCAGCGTGGGAATTATGGGCATTACCCCCTATGATAGCACAACGTGGCGCTCTTAGGGGAGCGCTATGTCCAGCAGTGGACTAGTATAGCCTGACGATGACGATAATGACGATGAGACTATTTCATAAAACTAAAATTCATAGTTTATTTATAAAATACAACCACAGTATAATTATAAAATACTCTTAACAGGGCCATGCTGTTACGAAGTCGTAACTCATAATGTTATGTCAAAGAGATTGCGCAAATGGCGGCACTAGACTGCTAAGTGTCGGTGTGACATGGATCGACTGACCGGTGCACACGATGTGGGTATTCTTTTCAAGAGAGACACTTTTGGTCGGAGAAAGGTTGACTAGATGAAAGCAAAGGTTGACTAGATGAAAATGCTACTTAGTATTAAGAACCTACGCCTTTGTACCACATGCGATATGTTTGTGCAATAAAGAATTTAATAAATACCTAAATAATAAACAACGAACAGATGGACGGACGTATTCAAGATAGATAATTAGGTGAAATTAGGCATGGTTCCAAAAAAAGAAATTGTTTTGTTTCGAGATAATTGACATTTTTAAGAGCCGAGGCTGAATATTTCTATATCGGTTCTTTAATTTCATTTTTTAGCGAAAAACGAACCTTACTCAATAAAACGATACCGGAAAATACGTCATACACGGAAGTTCGTTATCAACTGAGATCCTGCGTCCTGTCGGTTTCTAGTTTCTAATTGAACCGTGATTCAATTCTAAAATAAACATAAATAATAAGATTTATAATCTGTTCAAAAGTGAATAAGGTTGTACTTATTTATTTTTATACGGAATAACGAGATGTCAACAAATTCGGCGTTGTTTATTAAAAAAATATTAAAGCAAAATAACGCTCGGCGCGAATGTTAGAAAGTTATTATCATTATAAAATTCTTTATTGTGCCAGTAAAGATTGTACAATTGGCGTGCTTTCTACTAACGTTGAATTAGTCAAACACTTTTTCACAAAATACAAGATGTCTAACAATCATATTTACTGACCTTTTAGTTTGTGATTGAGGCTTTATAAGAGAAACACTACCACAGGCAGTTTATACAGCTTTCATGGAGGGTTGTAACGGAGTCGTGTTTTTATAAATAACTTCGTCAGTATTTATTATTAGGTTATCTATCTTAACGCGCTAGATTGTGCTAACTTACACCACCAGTGGAAAAAAATCATATCGTCTTATTTAGCGCCTCTTTAGAAAAAGTGAACATCATAAATTTTAATAAATATAGTAGGTTTCACTTTTTAGAAGCTACTGACAAGGAGCTTGGTCTAAGAATCTAAGAAAGCGGAAATCGATTAAAGTCCTAGGTTGTTGATCCTAGGTTCTGGGTGTAGATTCTAAAAACAGTTGTCACCGTTGTTAAGATTTAAGATGTTTATTCCATTGGTGACGCTAGTTATCACCACGTAGCGCCTTAACGTTTCCGAAGCGTCAAAATATGTATGTGTTTGTAGACGGTACTCGTATAGCTAGCTATCAGCCTCTCCGAAGAAAGTACCTTGTTTTTACACCTCGGTTGACTATAGGAGCTACAGACCTAAACTCGCCCCAAGGCCGATGACCTAACGAAACAGCTGATGGTTTGACAAACAGCTGAACGTCGGATACAATCAGCATGTGTAGTAAGACGTTTTAAATGTCAAAGGTCGCGACTTTCCACTACATTAATTGTCAAATTCTGACATTTTGGCACTACAAAACGCGTGACTCCTGCCCTCGGCAATCAGCAATAACATTGACAAAGTTTGATACCAGGGTAATCGTGGAACTAAATAAAAAAAGACTCCTACGAACTGAGGACCTCCTTCTTTTTAGAAGTCGGTTATAAGTAAGGCCACTCTCTCCGAGCATGCTAGAAAACGAGGCTTTACAGTTTAGCAAACAATCACTTTACCAAGATCAAAGAATCTACCTTCTAGCTTGTTATCATATCAAAGTTGTTTACTCAACTATTTACAATTCCAACAGCCTATAAGCCGTCGATCAATATTGAATTTACAACCAATATTGGCAACCGATTTGGACAAGAAATGAAAAAAAACCCTATTACAAAAGTAGTGCTGGGAAAAAGGACTTGGAAATCTGAATCAAAGAATCGACTAAACGCTACAAACATTGGGCTAAAAATAATCTAAAAAATAACATTAAGAAATTCCATTATTTTAAATACAATAATTTTACTACGGGGACCGTATTTCCCCGCTGCACTGGCCCTATATTCCTTCTATAGCGAAAGCCCTATATCCCTACTGTGGTAGTATTTATAAAAAAATATACAATTTCTTATAAATAACACACTTCAAAAGCAGTGTAAGTTAGTCTTTCACTTTACCACAGCCTATTTAAACTACATTTGAGAAGAAATGTTTTTGTATTTTCATAATTAACGTCCAAAGTTTAAATGGTCAGACTAAAGTTCAACGGTCAGACAGACCCACCGTCGTACCGACGACGTCGTAAACATATTCATAGGGTCCAAAACTTTGTCGTTCCATAGTCCATAGAGCGTTACGGTGGTCATCGAGGTACGGTAAGAATATTATTTATATTTACATTTTAACGGTTATATTTATATGAACAAGATTCCTATAAAGCACTCCTTAGATTCAATTTATTCAATTTGTGGTCACGGTTTTTCGTAGTGAAATCTTCTCTACAGAAAGTTTTTGAGAGCGCCTTTGTAGTGTTTTAAGGAAGTGCCGTTTCTTATTAAAATGTTCAAAATTTTGCGCTTAATTATCACAGTGGACACGGGTGGTAACTAAGCGCATACTCTATCTCTCTTTCTTTGAGAGAAGGCCTGTGCCCTGCAATGGGACGTTTAAAAGCTACTTTTTCTTCTTCTTCAGGCTATATTATGTAGTCCACTGCTGGACACAGTCCTCCCCTAATGAGCGCCATAGCGCCCTGTCTTCAGCTTTCCGCATCCAGCATCTGCATAAAAATGAATACAAAAAAGGAAAAGGTTATTACAAGTACAGAATGGTTGAGGGGCAGTACACGTTTCGCTATTAATTGGGGACAAAAAGTCGCAATCTCATTCCAAGAGGAAGTGTCTACACGGAAACAATGTTTTTTTCATTCTTTCAGCTTGGTTCACGGCCTTGCTGGACCTCAAAACGTTGTTTAGCTCAAGCGCCTATGTGACTGCGCAAAAGTAATAATAACAGCATCGAACACCACAATACAGGCAGCGTCGGCAACTCGATAATTAGATTTAAGGTCTAGGTTGACAGTATCGAAATTGCTGACACTGACCGCCATTGTTTGTTTCCTGTTTAATAATCTAAGTATCTTTAAGTACATTGCAAATAATTATCATCAACCCATTATGTCCCCACCGAAGGGCATGGGTCTCTTCTTTAAGGAAGGCATAAGCACTCTACCAAGGGAGCCAGTTCCGGATTGGTGGAGGCTTGCAAGACTTGTGGCTGGTCTTACTGTCAGAAGTTTTCAAGCCGCCCTAAGGCCTCTGACTTGGCTTAACGACTGCCATCGATCGACGGCAGCCGGCACTAACTGCTTAGTGCCTTGTGAAGCTCGGAAGGGCTCGGAAAAATGCCACTAGTGGTTGTCACGGGATGGTCACCCATCCAGTACCTGACCGCGCCTATTGTCCCTTAACGAAGAATAAACCAAATTATTGTACTTTAAATAGGTCTAATCGCGATTATTTATTAGCTAACATGTAATTACGTAAGTTCCCGACGTTAAATATAACGTTACCTTTTAATATATGACTATGTATGAGTATCGCGAGTCACTAAGAAATACTCTAACATATACTGATTTAAAAACCTATTTAGAGGCTAAAAATTTCACCCATGCCGGGATTCGAACCCGCAAGCTCTGGCTATCCGTGCCAGAGGTTGCGGGTTTAAATCCCGGCATGGGTGAAATTTTTAGCCTCTAAATAGGTTTTTAAATTTGTTCCTTAGCACGGGTTAGTGCATTAAAAATAAAAATAGTATAATCGACTGATTTTCTTATGAATGGCGAAACTAGAGGTCGACAGTCAATATGGATAGGAAATAAGATATAGAATTCCAAACTTTTGCTTATCGGAAATCGTTTGGTAAAAATATAGATACTGAAGGAATGTTCTTAAGATTTAAACTAATTTCAAAAACACTTAGTTTAAGTATCAGGCCAGTCATCCATACGCCAATACTTATTAGTTACGTTCTAATCACTGGGAGTAATTAACCATAATTAAGTAAATCCCATTTGCCTAATTTATGTCGTTATGGAGCCCTAGTATATATAGGTTAATTGCCTATCCATTGGTGTAGCGCATTTTTACGATAGTATTAAGATTGCATATTAAACTGTAAAATTAAGATAAAGTAAACATCACACAGAAATCGTGTAATCACCGCACGTCCCCACCGGAGATACGCGATTTCTATCGCTGAGGTATTTTAACATCAATTTCTATGAACGCTAGCCTTCTCAATACTGTGCAAAAGTTGCACTGATTCATTGGAAGAATCAGATTACAAAGCTGGAGCCTATGAGCTGTACATCAGTTTTAATCTCTTATAAGGATCTGGCAGGCGTGATGCAGATATCTACTAATCTGCCAGATCCCAAGCAGAGGTACAACTCGAGTCTCTAGATTACTCTACATCTTTCTTTTAATAGCCTATGCCATCGACGAGACACAAAGATATTCTCAGATGTCACGTAACCGTGAAAAGAGGGGCTGTGATGTCGCAACCATGGCGCTATCCATTACGGACGGTCAGTCGATGCGTGTGCAGGGAAATCGGATGTCGCTCATCGACACCGACGCTTTCCCCTCACTAAAACCCGTTCGAAGTTCAAGAATCCGCTACTTCAATACTTTTTTTTATATAAAACGCGCCGGCCAGTGTTTTTTCAGTGATGTCATTGTTTGATAGTAAAACGAATATTACGACGTAACTTCATATTACGAGACCACTATAAAATGCAAAATTGCAATTATTGAGGCAGTAACATTTAATAGATTATTCAAATTGGTTTTGAATTGCATTGTACTAGGTAACTAGGTAAGAAGGACAATAAAATGGGCGAGGAAAACTGTGTTTCTTGTGCCACACAAGGATTACTCTACCATTGAAGACGTTGGATTACCAATGTTAATATAGAACTGATTTCAGGTAAGTCTAGATAAAACCGGCCAAGTGCAAACTTACCGAACTCACGCACCGAGGGTTCCGTAATTTATAATATTACTATAATATTTATGTTACTCCGCGGTGGGCACGCGTAGTAATTAAAATTCAATTCAAATAATTTTATTTCAACGTAAAGAATTTACATTCTGTTTGCTGAATGTCAATGTACAATGTAAAGTGTAAGCCGCCGCCTTCGGGCCGTATTATAGTGAAGAAAAAGGCAGCGGAAAAAAAAATCCACTCTGACCATCTTTTCTCAAATCATCTTAAAACCAAATACATCAGTTGCCATGTAAACCTAATAAGACAACCCTAAATGCCAAAGCATTAGTCAAATGTCTCACAATAATAGGGGAAAACATAAATGCTGCGGCCAGTAATTAAGCCTATACTCTCTCCCCCTCTGAGAGAAGGCCTCTGCCCAGCAGTGGGACTGCAGGGCTACATAGAAACAATATGTTACTTATTTATCAATTAGACTGTTTAAAAAACCTATTTAGAGGCTAAAAATGCCACCCATGCCGGGATTCGAACCCGCGACCTCTGGCTATCCGTGCCAGCGCTCTAGGCTAAAAATGCCACCCATGCCGGGATTCGAACCCGCGACCTCTGGCTATCCGTGCCAGCGCTCTATCCAACTGAGCTAATGGGTGACTCACAGGCATCAGTGAAATTTCGAACCTCTTTATTACTATTCTCTGTATTACGTACAGGCAGTGACATCTGGCTGAAGTAAATTGCATCACTTACAGCCCCGACTACCTAGTTTAAAATTGTCCTTAGCACGGGTTAGTGCATTAAAAATAAAAATAGTATAATTAGACTGTTTTTTATTTACTGTCATTCATTACAATAGATATTTTACTAGAATCACACCGACTGTGTATATTGACCATTGCACAATAGAGCTACTAGAAATGAAAACGTCGTCGTAGTGTAATATTTGTTTGTGTTACGTATTAATACTTGTTCGGTTTTTATTATTTGTGTATTTTAACGCACGGATTTTACTAAAATCACACCTGTGTTAACATTTGGACGATGCATCATCATAACATTATAATAATAAACAAACAAAACTCCAAAAAACTTGACTCTCTACTCTGCTCTCTACGGATTTCCTTTTAAATTTTTTACTTTATATTTTTTTACATCATGTAACATGACTGTCATGTAATGACAGTCGTTAAGCCCTGGGCGGCTTGATAACTTCTGACAGTAAGGCCCGCCACTGTCTTACAATCCTCCACCAACCCGGACTTGCCCCCCGTGGTGGAGTATGGCCTTACCTTCCTACGGTGCGAGAAAAGACCCGTGCCCCAGCAGTAGGGACATAAAGACTAAGTTTGGAGTTTTTTTGTCTATGTTTTCTTTAAACTGATGTAGATTTCGAAATGGACATCTAGTTTGAACTGTAATAGTACATAACACAACTAGGGTGGTAATACAAAGAAAGGCTGAGATCGCAGAAGTTTGTGGCCCGAGCTGTAAGCGAGGGACGTAAATATGCGATCGAGAGCTTTCTTTATTACCTCCCGTGTTGTGTACATCTTTTTATGTCTACACTTGGCCAGAAAGCGGCTTTTTCCGTACGCGCAGCGTGCGGAAAAAGCCGCTTTATTGCCAAGTGTGGCATAAAGTTCTTTAAGACACAGTTTCTATACTTTTCATTTAATTTCATCATTTCACTCAATTTCACTTGTTGATATCGAACTCGGTGCAAACGTTATTTTGCCATCCTATTCTCAGACCTAGCAAATAATAATACACACAAAAAAAATCAAAATCGGTAAAGCCATTTAGGAGCAGTTCGATTAACAAACACTGTGACACGAGACTGTTTCTATGTAATAGAAGATTTTTCGAGCTGTGCGAGAAAGTGTACTCTTTAATATTGTTTTATAATTTTGTGTTGTTTACTTTACTGAAATATTTCTTTTGACTTAGCAACTATTGTAGACTATTATACCTAATTGAAATGTAAAGATTGACCCGCTGTAGTACTGCGTTTTGTCAGTTGTAGAAAGTCTAGCGTTAACTTATACACTCGATAACAAACTTTATACGGAAGTTATGTTTACAAAAACTACTGTGCTGTAATCGTCTTTGTAGTATGGTAGGGGTAGGTACAGGGAATGGCGTTCACTTACGGAAAACATGGTGTATTTTTTCAATTATTTACTATAAATTAATATCAAGTAAAGGAACAGTCTTTAACTATCGAGTAATCAACTATTTAACAACGAAAATATATATCTTTGACCTACTAGCCGTAGGACACCATTATAAAAAAACTTGTTTGAACAGCATTGCCCC
Organism: Yponomeuta sedellus; assembly: GCA_934045075.1. Lineage (NCBI taxonomy): Eukaryota > Metazoa > Arthropoda > Insecta > Lepidoptera > Yponomeutidae > Yponomeuta > Yponomeuta sedellus. The sequence continues at coordinate 988,418 of OW203746.1, forward strand.
TGACTTTAGGTTGGTAAATGTTTCATATAGGTAATATAACAGGTATGATACATTTTCACAAAAAAAGTACTTTTGCATGAAGTTCACCATCAACAACCCATTATGTCCCCACCTAGGGGCTCGGGTCTCTTCCCTGAGGAACGTATAGGCCATACCCCACCACGGGGGCCAAGTCCGGATTGGTGAAGGCTTACAAGACTAGTGGCTGGTCTTACTGTCAGAAGTTTTCAAGCCGCACTCTAGCCTCTGACTTGGATTAACGACTGCCATCTATCGAGCCTTGTATGCCTTGAAAGGTACGAAACCGCTCGGAAAAATGCCACTAGCGTTAGTCATAGACGGTCACCCATACATGCACTGAACGGGCCCTATGTTGCTTAACCTCCGTGATCGTTTAAGATCATTCAGGCTAGCCGGGGCTCCGACCAATTCCCATGTTATGCACTTTTGTTTGCGACGGTACTCGGTAAAGGTGAAAGTAATACAGCTCTTGGGTACACATTCTATAGGCATTATAGCTGTCTGCGATTATACAACAGGTTAGTATTAAGTTGTATACCATATTAAAGTTATTGATGGCAACCTTGGAATCTTTATCATGAACGTGAGTTACCTATATATAGAGATAGAGCGCTTCGCCAACAAACTGCTTTGTAGTTTGGCGTAATTGTGTAATTGAATAAGGTTTTTTTGTTTTTGTAAAATAAATTTAAAAAAAAGTTTGTACTGTATGCAAGGTAGATTTCCGAACGGCAGTCATCAATAAACCTTTGAAACTATGAACGCCTCACACTACATGGCGACCCTGCCAGGATTCGAACCTGGAATCTTCTGAAATGAGAGAGATGGTCAGAGTGGAGTTTTGTTTTTGCTTTCGACACTACAACTTGACTTTCTTACTTTGGCCAAAGGATTTAATAAGCCTAGCCATACAGCGAGGCAATGCCGCCAGCCTTCTTGAAACTCTGCCGCCCGACAGCGATCTGGCTCAAATATTTTATTTAAATTAGAATGTTTTAGGTTTAGTTCCATTTTTATAATAATAGTGTATAATATATGAAGACTCCAGGGAAAAAGACGAACTTGTCACTTCGAAATGTGTGAATGCAGTTTTGTACGGAATTTCCGTTACGCTAAGATAGTAAACCGAACAGGGCAAAAAACAAATTAGTCTAGGAGTAATTGACGCCTAAAAAATCGCATACAGGGAAAAAGTGGCATAAGTCAAACTTTCAAAATGCAATATCTCCAAATGTTTGTTGCTTTACTAGATTGTCTTTTTCCCTGGGATATTGCACTACTTACACTATTATTATATAAATATGTAAATACTGTTAAGTTAATTCACTGGCATGATCAAAACATTAAATAAGTAGATAACATTTTAAAAGCCCATCTAAACTAAATGAAAGCGTAAACACACTTCCTTATTCACATTCTAGCTAGAGACAAGCGTTTATTTATTTTTATTTTATTTATTTATTTTATTTATTCAAGGAGAAAAAACAGAATTGACAAACTACTAGATAAAAAATATTAAATTTAACAAATACACTTTGCCAATTCCTCAGCATTACCCACAGATAGATAATCACAATATCATAAATAAGAGGCGCAGTACACGATATAGTTGTGATATAAACATAAACAAGCAATAAGGCAACTGTTTCAGAGAAAAACATATACCTACATAGAAATACTAACATACATTTTTTTTCATACATTACAAAAAAAAATTTCGTTGGCGTTGCCACTTGGCACGATTTTCACCGCCTAAGAACGTGACTTCATCGGGATTTTAGTATCAACTCTCGAAATAAGGAACCAATTTTTGCTGACGCTTGTTGCAAAAACTGTCGGTCGGCTAGCTCGTGATTGTTTAGTATGACGTTTCCAGTTTCATACCTTATTCAAACAGTGTTTTTTTATAATACATTTTGCACGGAAACGGCACGGTTGGAAGTGTAATACAGTGGCAGGGAAAAAAAATCTAACACGGACGTCGAATGGTCAATCGTGCGCTTCTCTAATTAAGAGCTATTAAAAGGTTCAACATCAATTTCTGGTTTAAATCCAGTCGTCTCTGGATATCGTGATATTTGATAAAAACTTAAAACTCCAGGCCTGTTTCTGAATTGAGAATTTCGCTGGGTAAATATTTAACTGTAGTGCTGTCCCTTCGAAGTTCTCAGCAAAGAGCCTGACAGAATTTTACTCTAGTATTATAGTAAATTCTCAGTTCAGATTATTAGTACATTCTCAGTTCAGAAACCGGCCCTTAAACTTTGACGTTTGCACCTAAGTAATTAGATAAATGCAGCGTCCAGTGACCCCTCCCCTCACAATAGATGGATGGGCCACTCGGCCCCTGTAGTCCCTGGGACATTGCATTTTAGATGTAGCAAGCTACATCTTACCATCTACCCAGCACCTATACCATCCCGACCGCTCAGTCGGCCTAACCCATAGGAAAGACAACAAATACTTCCGGGGACAACCAATCCCCGGTGGTAGTTAGCCAGTGTCGGCTAGGTCTACCTCACGATGGGCTGGTTGAGAGAGCGGAATGGGAGGTGATGTGAATGGACTTACTTGGTGATGGTGGATGATGGCTCGCTTTAGCTGTTGGGCAGATGATTAGCGGTGATGAATGAGCTGATGCGTCCAGCGCACGGAGAACACTCCTGCACTGTTCACTTATAGTCTAATAGGTATTGTTCTTTGAGCTGATAAAGTTTCTTGGTCACCAAAATGTCTATCACTTCACGAGAATTTGAGCACTTATCACGCACGTACCTACGAGTATGTCACCGTGCGAATGTGTGTGCAGATGGATGGATAAAATTAGTAGCGAGCGAGCGGCATGAGCGACGGCACCGGAACGAACAGAGTAATGAACAAATGACCACAGATTCATGATTACGTCGCGCGATCGATTCTCGCGCGAACACCCGGGTGAGCTTACGATGATTTTCTTCATAGTTACCGCGTATAAGGCTACTACAAATTCGCGGGCGTTTGAAAATAAACAACATTCATAGATAACCCTAAGAAAAAGTCATAGATGGTCGCATCAATCGAACCTGGGTCTCTCGCTTCCGAGTCCATTGTTCTACCCACTAGGCCACCACGGCTTGTTTGGATAACACCGTGTATAATAATCATAATAACCACGAACTGAATAGAAAATAGTTTTTGCTCTTTCTATTCAAATTCCTTTATAAAACTCTACGGATTATACAGCGTGACTTAAAATATGCATTAAGGCTGCTGTTACGTGGAGCATGCTGTCTCGCTCGAACATTAGAGTACACTCTCGATAAATGTCATCTGGGGTTTGATCTTCTTCTCTATAATATAAAAATGAATCGCTGAATATGTTGGTAAGCGCAAATCTCGAGAGCAGCTGAACCGATTTCGCTAATTCTTTTTTAGAATATTCCTTGAAGTAAGGGGATGGTTCTTAAAAGAAATTACTGTTAGGCAGTACGAAGTTATAGTGTGCGAGCGAGACAGCATGCCCGACGAAATACAGCCTTAAGTTTTGCGGTTAGAAAGTTATAGGGCTTAAGGCCAGCTATTGTACTTATAAGTTCTTTTGACCATTACAATACCTGTAGTACCTGCTCATAGAGCTGAATGGCGTTGTTAAATACGCGAGGGAAAAACGTTATTGTCGCTTTAGTATCTACCTAGGTAACAAAGAGCAAACTGTATATTTCGAGCGGAACGAGTGTACGTACCTATTTTCGAACCTACAGTCTAGAACCTAGGGTCGACAACCTAGGACTTAAATCGATTTCCGCTACAAATAGCCGTTTTTGGCAAAACTGCTTTAAAATACTAGATTCTTTGACCTACGTTCAAGTCAGTGGACAGCTACTATATTTATTAAAATTTATGCAAGAACGTATCAGTTATTCGGTATACGGCAGATTCTGAATTCGACAGAATCGAGATTCGGCAGATTCGCCACACGGCAGATTCTTTTTTCTAAGGGCACGTTATAAAGATGATATGATTTTTATAAGTTAGCGTCAATTGCTTAGCAAAAATATATGAAATAGTAGCGATTGCCCGCGACTTTACCTGTGTGGCCTACAGAAAAAATATTTATTTTTTTGTGAATTTTTGAGATTGTTTAAGAGTTATTCTATAATATAAAAATGAATCGTCGAATGTGTCGGTAAGGGCAAATCTCGAGAACAGCTAAACCAATTTCGCTAATTCTTTTTTTAGATTATCCCTTGAAGTACGAGGATGTTTTTTTACTGAGAGAAAGATTTAAAAAAAACTGTTAGGCGGTACGAAGTTCGCGGGGTCAGCTAGTATATAATATAATTATAGTTATTGCTAATTCTGCCATTTTCAAATACAACAATTTAATAACCATTAATATTGATGAAGCCGTCCTTGAGATTTAAATGTTCGAAGAAACCCGAATTACTTTTAAATATTACTAGCTTTTTCCCGCGACCTCGTCTGCGTGGCTCACAGACAAAAATTCTCTTTCTTTCCGTCAAGTTTCCAGATATTGATGGAGAGAAATACAACAAATCAAAAACCGAAGGCCTCGAGTGGGAATCGAACCGAAGATGAAGTTCACGAAGTGAAAACCCTCAGAAATTGAGAAGCGGAGTAGGAGGAAAGTTCTTTTTGAAAGTCGATTAAAAATATGTCGCCAAACTCGAACCCGGAACCGCAGACTGGGTAGTTCACGGTCTGACTCATTATTAAGCTACCCACTGTGCCGCGAAGCGTACTACCGCACCGTTCCTGTCTCCGCGGCAGTGGTACCGGCAGACACTTATTGTCACCAAATTCGTAGTCTAACTATAGTATGACCTTTGGCGTCATTGTGGAGGATTTATTTTTATTTTACTTCATTGGTCTGTAGAACAGGTAAACTAACTATCAATAACTTGTAACTTTAATTAAATTCTATTAGATATATTGAGGAGAATTCACACAGTCATTTATCATTTAGATAATTCTTCTTCATCTTCAGGCTATATTATGTAGTCCACTGCTGGACATAGCCCTCCCCTTATGAGCACCATAGCGCCCTGTCTTCAGCTTGCCGCATCCAGCATCTGCCGGCAGTTTTTCGCAAATCGTCATCCCACCTGGTCGGAGGGCGTCCTACACTACGTTTGCCGAGTCGCGTTTAAATAATTATGACAATAAAATTTGAATATAAAAAAGAAATAATTCACAAAAAGCTTCTTCAGAACTAAAACTAGACAATTAAAACAAAACAATGAACGAAAAACAAAAAAAAACAATAAGAGAATAAGCCGCCCCGGGACATATCTGACCCAAAGGTGCACACTTCGCTGGCGGCGGCGTTACCTCCCTGTACTGTAAGGGAAATGATTTGCATAAGACAGGCCTCAGAGCGGCAGTCATAGCCACGGTCCCTCAAGCGACTATCAATAACATACGTAATAGGCTTAGTGAAGAAAGAAAGTCTAGAATGTTACCCAAAGCATACACACACGTAATATCAGGAAGATGCAAACAAGCTTACAAAATAAAAGACCACTGAAATGAAAATGAAATGAAATGAAAAGGTTTATTCAAAGTAGCACAGAAACTGCGGCTTAATGTCCGTTACAATTCAAACTAGGTGTCCATTTCAAAATCTAGATCATTTAGGAGAAAAAATGGACAAAAAACTCCTAACTTAGTCTTTTCAAAAGTCATTAATTACCATAGTTTACATAATTATTATAAACATAGAACTCATACATTGTACTGGCTTTAATTCCAGACCTCATTGTCATCTAAATAATCCTTTATGTTATAGTAGCCCTTTTGGCACAAAGTGTGCTTAACATATTTTTTGAACCGCGATTCAGGCAAGCTTAATATATCTTCAGGTGAATGATGATATAAACCCTTTTTATAAACACTGATGATGATATAAACCCTTTTTATGTCTCCCACTGCGGGGGCACGGGTCTCTTCCTTCTGAAGATTAGTCCATACTCTACCTCGGGGACCAATTCAAACCTGGTCTTTACACCGGGGCTTGCCACTTGCCACGCACGATCCTTTCAGGCCTCATTTGCTTCATCAGTAACATTATCAGTTCAGTGCATGAACTTCGAGATATTCGAGATTACCTATTAGGAACTTTAGGGCCTATTTGACAATACCTATGAAAAGAAGTGTTATATATATAACACTTCTTTTCATAGGTACTGTATATATATATATATATATATATCTCTCTCAAAAAAAACCTACTTAGAGCTTACCTTAAAAGTCCACCCATGCCGGTGCAAATTACTTCAGCCAGATGTCGCTGCCTGTACGTAATACAGAGATATATATTAGACGGGTCAAATCGCGATTGTTTATATTAGGTAAATTACCTTGATCCCACGTAATTACCTTATTTCCCGACGTTTCGGCAGCGTTACGTTGCCGGTGCAAATTACTTGATTTAGGCGGACAATGTCCCGTTCGCAAAATGTCCCTTCAAAATACTTCAGCCAGATGTCGCTGCCTGTACGTAATACAGAGATATATATTAGACGGGTCAAATCGCGATTATTTAAATAAGGTAAATTACCTTAATCCCACGTAATTACATTATTTCCCGACGTTTCGGCAGCGTTACAGTTGCCGTGGTCTCGGGTAGACTAACCGAGACCACGGCAACTGTAACGCTGCCGAAACGTCGGGAAATAAGGTAATTACGTGGGATCAAGGTAATTTAGGTAGTGTAACGGTGCAAACCTCTTCACACCATTTTTATTTCTTTTCTATCATTTTCAAATATTTAAATTATGTACGTCACACATTCTTCGATTTCCCTCATTTTTCACCACTACTACTTTACCGTTTGACCAGATCTGACTATTTTACCTGTTTCTCCGTTTTTTATCCAGTTTTCTGTTTTAATATTACTAAGTACATACTAAACTACAAATAAAACCACACCTAAAGTCGTTCCAGCTTAATATTATTTATAAAAGTTATACAACGTTCCACTATTTATTTAAAGTTACAGTGGCCGTGGTCTCGGGTAGATTACCCGAGACCACGGCTTAGTTTAACCAGGTTTTGCCTAATAAATAATCGCGATTTCACCCGTTTAATATATAACTATGTATGAGTATCGCGAATCATTAAGAAATACTACGTAATACAGTGAGTATTTAAAAACCTATTTAGAGGCTAAAAATTTCACCCATGCCGGGATTCGAACCCGCAACCTCTGGCTATCCGTACCAGCGCTCTACCAATTGAGCCAATGGGCGACTCACGGCATCAGTGAAATTTCGAACCTCTTTACAATATTCTCTGTATTACGTACAGGCAGCGACATCTATAGCCAGAGGTTGCGGGTTCGAATCCCGGCATGGGTGAAATTTTTAGCCTCTAAATAGGTTTTTAAATTTGTTCCTTAGCACGGGTTAGTGCATTAAAAATAAAAATAGTGTAATCATGTGGGTACAGTGATATCGTTCCGATGTTAAACCTAACTGCAAAGTAGGTAGTCGGGGCTGTAAGTAATGCAATTTGCTTAAGTCAGATGTCGCTGCCTGTACGTAATACAGAGAATATTGTAAAGAGGTTCGAAATTTCACTGATGCCGTGAGTCGCCCATTGGCTCAATTGGTAGAGCGCTGGTACGGATAGCCAGAGGTTGCGGGTTCGAATCCCGGCATGGGTGAAATTTTTAGCCTCTAAATAGGTTTTTAAATTTGTTCCTTAGCACGGGTTAGTGCATTAAAAATAAAAATAGTGTAATCATGTGGGTACAGTGATATCGTTCCGATGTTAAACCTTACTGCAAAGTAGGTAGTCGGGGCTGTAAGTAATGCAATTTGCTTAAGTCAGATGTCGCTGCCTGTACGTAATACAGAGAATATTGTAAAGAGGTTCGAAATTTCACTGATGCCGTGAGTCGCCCATTGGCTCAATTGGTAGAGCGCTGGTACGGATAGCCAGAGGTTGCGGGTTCGAATCCCGGCATGGGTGAAATTTTTAGCCTCTAAATAGGTTTTTAAATTTGTTCCTTAGCACGGGTTAGTGCATTAAAAATAAAAATAGTGTAAACAGTGAGTATTGTAAAGAGGTTCGAAATTTCACTGGTGCCGGTGAGTCGCCCATTAGCACAGTTGGGAGAGCGCTGGCACGGTTAGCCAGAGGTCGCGGGTTCGGGTCCTGGCATGGGTGGAAGTTTTAGCCTCTGAAATAGGTTTTTAAGATTGGAAAAGGAATGTAATAATGAGTTTTAAAATTTTAGGCATTTTTAATTAAAAACAGGATATCGTTATCAACACTTGTATGTCCCCACTGCTGGGGCAAGGGTCTCTTCCTGCATCGCAGGAAGGTTAGGCCATACTCCACCACGGGGGCCAAGTCCGGGTTGGTGGAGGATTGCAAGACAGTGGCGGGCCTTACTGTCAGAAGTTATCAAGCCGTCCATAAGGCCTCTGACGTGGCTTAACGACTGCCATTACATGACAGCCGGCACCAACGGCTTAACGTGCCTTACGAAGCACGGAAGCGTTCGGGAAAATGCCACTAGCGGTAGTCACCCATCCTGCACCTTACCGTGCCTGTTGTTGCTTAACTCAAGTGATTGATTCCAATCACTCGGTTCGCCTAGGCCACGAGCGCTTCGCTAAAAAAAGGATAAATTCTTCAAAAACACGGGGGTCAAGTCCGGGCTGGTGAAGGATTTTCTAGGAAGAAGTTGTCAAGCCGCCCATAAAGCCTCTGATATCAAAATAAAACTTGAAAGTGACTTTCAAGCCACCGACATTCCATACTGGACATCTCAGCCAACTCTCGTCCACTGGGCACTTGAAAATGGGGAGATTTTCCCGCGATCTTTTACCGAGGACATCAAAAGTTCGGTGTTTTCTTTTAAAACGCCTTTTATTTTTCAACTTCAAAATTACAACACAATGTAATCTCAGAATACTTATTTGCTTCCATAGGGTACGCTTCATTCAATTTCCGGGGAACAAAATGAACGCACACCGTAGGCGTTCTGTCGCGGAAATGTCCTCCGAGTACTTGTCCGCGACAAGTACTCGGAGGACATTTTTTACGATTCAGAGACTTTTGCCCCTCGGGGACAAAAGTCCCTCGTCTGCGGCTTTTAAAGTTATTGATAATGATTTGATGTTGATGACTGATATTGCGGCTAACATTGACATTCCAGAAACATAATGTAAATTCATTACGTTAAAATAAATATTAGACTTCTGATTACCTCCTCCCCGTCGTCTTAAGTAATAAATGAATGGCGCCTTAATACCCAAAGTGTAAAGGTTGATCCACTGTTGACTGTACTGATAGGAATCTGCGCACTGCGCGTGCAAGCGTGCCATAAAGAAAATCTTGTTGGTAACACGGCGTTAGTACTTAGTTAGATAGCAAAATCTTATTAGGTATCTGTAAAATAGAAAAATAAACGGGTCAAGAGCGTGTCGGGACACGATGAGTGTTAGTTTCCGTAGAAAAAGGGGGTCAGTAACAACTTCATTAACGTAATTTGTATGAAATTTTCATTGTATAAGTAGGTCTTGTTAACTTGTAAAGCTTACTTAGCCGTGATAGTTTTCCTTTTTAAGTTCATTATTATTATTAGGATATATACTGCTCGGATTTTGCTATGAGAATGAGTATTATCAACGCACGCTCTGGGTAATTTGCTGTGTAGTCAGTATTTATGATAAGATTGTCGTATTTTTGTACCTACCTTCAGGAATTTATTTGTTTCACATTAGAGAATAAAAGTAATGTGTCGTGCTGATGTATATTTTCGAATTACCTGCTGTACTAGCTTTGTTCAACATTTATTTTATTTGTAGAGAAATGATTTATTTGATGTAAAAAAGTATATAAATGATAGAAAGAAATTGATAGGTGATTATTTATCTCATGTGCAATTAAAATTATTTTCCAAAAAAATGTATCTCTAATTTAGGCGTAATATTTTTTTTCTAAGAATTTATTCTGTGGTTTTGTCGGCAGGTACTGGCTGGCAGGCCAGATTGCCCTAGGTGGCATCATTTTAAACAGATGCATGTAAATTAGTCAATTAATCAATCGACTGATTTGATTAGTTGACTTATAAATTAGGCTATAGTAAATTTACAAATTTATCTAAATTTTTATGGTTAGGTTAAGTTACATGGATTTTGTATGGTCCGAAATAAACGATTATTATTATTATTAATTTCAGCTTTCTTGTACTAATCGTCTCCGAGCTAGGTAGACGGATAGACAGGCGGACGGACGTACATGGCTAAACTATAAGGGTTGATTCGCCCGTTTTTTCTGGAATGATCTAGATTTTGAAATGTACACCTCATTGAGTCGCAGTTTCTGTTTGACTTTGGATAAAATAAAAAATGATGTGATAGAATTCTTTTCCGACTACTGAATCCTAAAAACCCAACTACTAAAATGACTTAGACAACATTATATTCTTTTTAATGCACTAACCCGTGCTAAGGACAATTCTAAAAACCTGTTTATTATCTAGCATGGATAGCCAGAGGCATGAGTGGAATTTTTAGCTCTTAATAGGTTTTTAAGACTTTGACATCGCCAAGCTTAGCCCGCTGAATTTTAATGTTTTAAGATTTTTTAGAATTAGTATTTACTCTAATAGGTACCCTTAACATTTACCCTTATTTGCTTGGTGTTATTGTCAATTCGGAAACTAACGATTAAGACGTAGACATAGACATTTTTATTCCTATTTATAAGTTACGACGACCCATAACGATTACGCCACAGTCGCACGAGACTTTTTTTGTTCTAAGGTTACTCCTTCTTTAGTTCTAACGATATGCACAGGGTGCATCAAATATCCCTGATTCGACACGTACTAATAATGTGCACAGGTTCTAAGAAAACCGAGCAGTTTAAAAAACCGATAATGTCAAAAATTAACCGATTGATTTTTATCGTAGAAAATTCACATATACTTTTAAAATGGAACTGTTATTTTCAAAGTAAACACGTACCTGTTACAAATACTGAATACATTCTATTCTTTTAAAACCTATTTAGAGGCTAAAAATTCCACCCTTGCCAGGATTCGAACCCGCGACCTCTGGCTATCCGTGCCAGCGCTCTTTCCAACTGAGCTAATGGGCGACTCACCGGGCTGTAAGTGATGCAATTTACTTCAGCCAGATGTCGCTGTCTGTACGTAATTCAGAGAATAGTGTAAAGAGGTTCGAAATTTCACTGATGCCGGTGAGTCGCCCATTAGCTCAGTTGAAAAGAGCGCTGGCACGGATAGCCAGAGGTCGCGGGTTCGAATCCCGGCATGGGTGGAATTTTAGCCGCTAAATAGGTTTTTAAAATTGTCCTTAGCACGGGTTATTACATTAAGTCACCTTCTACTGAAAATTACACATTTTCGCACTACCTGTGGAAGTGTCAGGGGCCAAGTTATACTGGTCTTTGCTGATAAAGCCTACAGCTTCCGATTAGTTCTCCGAGATCTCAAGGCCGCTGAGGAAAAAAATGCCTACTTAAAATCGCTCACGATGTACTACAGTGGCTTAGTTAACGTCTAGGAACAGGACATTGTGGGTGTTCACGCCAGTGTCAAGTTACCGTGAATTGAAAATTAATTGAAAAAAGGTTAACGTCTTTCTTCGTTGAGTGTACCCGTAGGTACATTGACCCGACTCGCCTGAAAGGAGTGTACGTTTTTGCGACGCTTTAAAATAGTTTGAAAGTTTGAGTGGTTTTTTTAATGTGAAAATTCAATGCTTTTTAGTTTCGGTAAAGAGAGGCCTATTCAATAAGGTCCGAAGAAAGAAACGGCCAAGTGTAAGTAGGACCCGCGCATCGTGGGTTCCGTAGGTACATAATAAACAAGAAAGAATATTTTTAATTGTGTACCAGGAGTGGTAAAGCGGTCAGCCGGAGCGGTCTTACATTCGGTAGGCCGTGGGTTGAATTCCAGCATGTACTAATGTATTTGTTTTCTAAGTTCTAAGCTTCTAAAACTTCACAAATGTGCGAAATTTGTGAAGTTTTAGAAGCACTTCTACTTGAACTTATGAAAGGAAGAGTTCGTAAAATTTCCATTGACAATTACTTTGATCAGTCTTCTCGTGACCACGATGACTGTAACGTCGTCGAAACGTCGAGGTAAAATAGCAATAAATTACAACGCGATGAAGCCCCGAAAATATTCTAACAATATTTTGATGACGTTGCTAGTTACGTATGTAGAAAAACTTTCTTTCTACGGAACCCTACACTACTCTTGATCTGCACTTGGCCGATTTTTTTATTATTTGCTGGTCAATCTTTTTTTATTATTTGGGTCCGTACATGTTTAATAAAATATGTAAATCCACACAAAATCTACGTGAGATTACTACGACAAAATTACCACTAGCGTTAGTCATAGATGGTAAGTGATCGTTTAAGATCACTTAGGCAGCCGATTCAAGTTAAAACTAAAGTTGTCCCCTTTCAAGTTGTGAAAAAATCAAAATTCTAAGTTAAGGCAAAAAACAGTTACGGCCGTTCATGCCGCAAAATACGTGTATCACGACACTCGAGGGGATTAAAATTTATTGAGTACTCCCGTCGACTTTTTTATATAGCTTATAATCGTCTCACTGCAGGGCACAGGCCTTCTCTTAGAGGAAGAGAGAAAATATGCGCTAAATTACCACGCGTGCCCGCATGCACGCTGCAATTTCAAGCGCTGAGGTATTTCATTACGGGTATCATTTAAGCCATCGCCAATCCGCTATTTGACACGTATCAAATTTGACGTGATAAATGAATATTTCCCATAGTATTGAACGTAAGAAACCGAAATATATACATTTTGCTAAGTAAGTATGCAAGATGGCTGCAAAATTTGCAAAGTAAAAAAAATTTTTCCTCGTTTAATTCGTAACGGCGAAAACGCTATCCGCGCCATCTTGAAACCATCTAAAGTATGTAAACAAACATCTTTCAGCCAGAGCCAGTGGACATTGATTATTATAGGACTTACATCAAAGTGCTCTTCATATAAATACACCCGAGTTTCAATTGATAAAGAGTCGGGGTCTCTTTTGGCAAGTTTGAGCCAAGTTTTTCGAATGTTAATTTCACTGGGTACACGAATCCACAACTTCCCGGGGGTCTTTATTGAGGTGTTTTTTCATTCTCGAACAATGCAATAATGATAATTGGTATATTTTGGACGTAAATACGATGGAATCATGGTTGCATTGTTATTTCACTATGCTTAGAGATCACTTACAGAAAATTGAATGTCAAACTTTGTTTAAATGTTTTTGGACTTCAAACCATAGACAAAAATGGCTGACCGCGTTTATGGCTGTTTAGGAAAATGAAGTTTTAAAATATATTTTTATGTTGCTATTAGGTCCTCAAAAAATATACTAAAACATTTTTTGGTCCAATGAAAGAGTTATTTACCGTTTAAGACTTACTTGAAAAGAGAGTCAAATAGCGGATTGAATAGATTTTGTGTACTCAAAATAATAGGGGTTATCTGTAAAATAGTAAATCTGTCGCCAAAATGCAGTCATCAAACAATATAAAATCAATTACACATTAAATCATCGGGATATGGTATTGTATTTCTTTACATTATTTCGGATAAATAACAATCCACATAATTGATCAAGTGCCAAGTAATGTTTCTGTATTTATTATAATAGGTTTGTCCTGATCTATGTATAGTCAAACTATTAGAAAAAGGTCATTAAAAAATAAGAAATAAGTAAGTACAGTCTGTTATCTTTTAGAATATACTTCGGGCTTTAGAGTAGGCTTCGGTTTTCGCTGAAAGCACACGAGTGTAAGACTATATTAGTTTCTATATTTCTATCATCATCGTCAGGCTATACTAGTCCACTGCTGGACATAGCCCTCGACTAATGAGCGGCACGTTGAGCTATCATAGGGGGTAATGCCCATAATCCCCACGCTGGGCATGCGGGTTGGGGATCGCAGTTCGATGGAATTGTACTGCAGGGGGCGCTGCTGCCCACCCCCCGGTTTATGTCCCTTAGTCGCCTTTTACGACACCCGCGGGAAGAATTGGGTTGGTGTTATTCTCTAGGCCGACACCACACAGCACTATTACACAGCTATATTTCTATTACACTAATATATCCGATTCTATCCGATAATAACCAAGGTATATTCTAACAGCTAACAGACTGTACGGTTCTATTCGTAATCCATCTCATACTAGATACATATTGACATTAATTTGACAATTCATACCTGCATGCACGTTTTATTTATCTGAGAATAAAAATATTTCATGGCGATAGATCTATTAATAAGATGATACAGGTTGATGTTAAATTATGAACTTTTCTGACAAAGAAAATATGCCCGTTTGATTACTTCAGACAACAATTAGGTCCTTACGATCGTCACTGTAAGGCTCAATTCACACTGGCGCAGAGTCGAAGCGAAGCGAAGCGACGCGACGCATCACGTTTTTCAACTGTTCTAAATTCATCTCTATTTCTCTGTTAATACGGTACGAATTTGTTTTGCGAAATTTTGGAAACGCTTAGCGACGCGCGTCTGCGCGCGAATGCGCGCGACTGCGCGCGTCTTCGCCTGCAAGGGTCGCCCGTATTCGCGCGTCTGCGCGCACAGACGCGCGTCAGCCGGCGTCCTCTTTTTGAACTTCTGCTATTAGGGCAATCATAATAAGGTCGATATCAGCCAATTCGCGCGTCGATGCGCAAAGACGCGCGCATTCGCGCGTCAACGGGGCGAATTATTTCGCGTCGCGTCGCTTCGCTTCGCTTCGACTCTGCGCCAGTGTGAATTGAGCGTAAGAGACAGTGATAGCAGTATTATCGCCAAAGTATTGCGAATGGTATAACATAATGGGGAACTTGAACTAAACATGTTTGAATAGAATAGGAGAGGACACGACGTACTTTAGTTTATATGAATGGCAGCGGAAGCGGGACCTCTTGCACGGTAGGTGCAAGCTACAGCTGGGGACAAAAAACCGAGGTCTTGGATAGTTACATGTTGGTTACCTATGTCGTTGTTTCTGGTTCCCACGACACAGGGGATCCTAGTGTAGGGCCTGAAGCAATTGTATGTGCCTGTATGTAAATGTTATGTTTGTATAGATTAGTTTTAAATAACTGTTACTTAAGTATTTATGACATTTATGGTTATTTAAAAGTTATGTGGCCATAAGCCAGCCGAAAATAAGTATTTTAAAATAGTTACACAAGCCGTCCTTTTTTATTTATAATATTGATAAGTAGTTGATATAGCCACGTGGCCACGAAAGCCAACATAGTCACGTGGTTATAAAACGCACCATACAAACCGGTCTAAGACTATGACGTCACTCTTTCACGTAACGCATTAATAACGTATGAAACGTTTAACTCTATTCGAATTATCTCGTAAAATAATGTTTTTATGCAGCTGCACTCTATAAGACAACGTTTACAATTCAATGACAAAAGTAAATATAATAAGGTTTTTTTTATTATATTTTATTAACTTTAGTATTTTTTAATGATTCGCAATACTTATTTATAGCTGTATTACGGTTAATAAGAAATAATTACGTTTTACCCCATAAATGGTCGCGATTATATTCGTTTAATATAAACCTAGCTATATTAACTTCATTCTTCCAATTTCCAATCTACGGTGGGCACGCGTAGTAATTGACTCCATTCTCTCTCTCTCTCTCTCTCTCTGAGAGGTCTGTATGTGCCCTGCAGTGGAATGTTTATAGGCTACATAAAAAAACTTTATGCTTCACATTTTTTGCTACCTCGAAAAGTCTGATAAAAATATTTTAATTTTTTTATTCTGTAACTTTTCATGTATCTACATGGTATAAAAGCAATGTGGCTTCACTATGAATGAAACGCAAGTTCCCCGTTATGTCACTTTTTACGATAACTCGTTTAACGTCACTGAGTTCGTCCACCCGGTGTGCATTTTGCGATCTACGTTCTTTTATATACACATATACTAGCAATGGCTGCGGTTTTGCTTGCGTGGGATTCAGGTTGTTATCGTAGGACATGAGGAAAAAACAATATACAGTTAGTTAGAATATTTTCGGGGCTTAATCGCGTAGTAATTTATTCTCGTGACCACGATGACTGTAACGTCGTCGAAACGTCGAGGTAAAATAGTAATAAATTACTACGCGATTAAGCCCCGAAAATATTCTAACTACTACTTATGTGTACAAGTCGCGAAAGTTTAAAATATAATATACAGTTAGTTTGTCCTGTGGTTTCCGCATTTAGACTCAAAGTTGCACCAAAGCTGTGAGGTCACTTCAGCCTCTAATCTCCAGCCAGAAAGCCAGCAATGCACTAATGTTGCTGCTGGCCCGAAGGGATCCCAGGGAAAATAATATTGTTTGTAATTTTTTTATGTAGGTATGTTTGAACTCCTAAACTTTCTAGAGAACTACCAAGGTAGAACGACAATGTGAAACTAGCGTTTTAAAGTGAAGTGGTTGTCAAAATCTGAAATTTTAGCGCCACAAAACGCGTGAGACGCGCCGTTGACCTACTTACGCAACACGATGCTTCTTGGGTAGTTCGGATAGATTATTTTATAATAAAAATGAGAAGGGTAGTTGTATAACCGACCGGTACGAATGCAGGAAGGGCAAGGTAATTGCTATACACAAGAAATGGTATGAGACTTATAAATGCTACTGTAATTTTAAACCACAAAAAAATAATTTTCTCACAAATGTGTTGAAATAGTTTTTCTAACACAAACCCTTTCTCCAGAAAGGAGTGAAGCTGTAGCAAGCATTGTAAACCAATTTATTTGCGTAGAAGGATTTCTTCAGAATACAATGTAACTTACATCACAAAGCTACATAAATTGTAACTTAATTGATTTGCTGTCTTATTGTTCTATAAAATCTAAGATAATAAAAATGCATTATGGCTAACTAATCTTGTAATATCGTGCAGAATCATCAAGCAGGTGGTAATTAATTTACAATAGCTGATGCACCCTGCACCCCAGGGGTATAGGCAGGGTCCAGGAGCAGCCACCTGACAGATAACCTTTGCTTCATCAACGGTACAAAATTATCACTGAATTAATAAAAAAAATATGCCTATGGACGATTGAGTACTTTCTTTTTGAGGTCGGTTAAAAGTAAGCATAATATGGAAGTTGGGTGGCACTTAGTACACAGTGATAAAAAAGGGATTCCACATATTGATGACGGGATATTATGTAAAAGGGACGTTTTGGAAAGGTAAAAACTCGGAGGATAGATTCGAAAAAAATGGCTATTGGATATAAAAGAAAAACGCCATTTTGGGAAAGAGACGTTATTGAATTGAACGGATGAGATCAAGGCCACGAGAGCTGAGGCCTGTTTTTATAGAACTTATTTTATTATCATTATTAAAATAAAAACTAGTGAAAATCTAACCTAGACTAGGTTGTAAAACACAGGCGGAGAACAAATTAAATTATAAAAAAATATTTTAGTTTAATCGTAAATCACTTGAAACTTACCTATTCAAATAAAAAATATTGAAACCGTTTCCGAACCGTTCACCTTACGTTAAAATGTCAACCTATTTGACATTACCTTAATCCAAGTTCGAGCAATTAAAATCCTGAACGGAATGCAAATCAACTGATATTTTTTCCTTAATTGTTTAATCATGGTTAATTCAATATAATGACGGGGTGTCAATAGATCAACCTAGTCATTTTCGCAACCTACAATTCTCACGCCCCTCAATCAGTTACGATTTATTAATAAAAAAATACCTATTATCATTTTCAGTTTCTCCGCTGCACCGCATGAAGACTCTACGAAATGAATCCATTTGTGAAACAGGTGAGATGTCATTTGTTATGAGTTGAATTATTTGTGGAACAGGTGAGATGTAATTTGTTATGAGTTGAATTATTTGTGAAACAGGTGAGATGTAATTTGTTATGAGTCGAATTATTTGTGAAACAGGTGAGATGTCATTTGTTATGAGTTGAATTATTTGTGAAACAGGTGAGATGTCATTTGTTATGAGTTGAATTATTTGTGAAACAGGTGAGATGTAATTTGTTATGAGTTGAATTATTTGTGAAACAGGTGAGATGTAATTTGTTATGAGTTGAATTATTTGTGAAACAGGTGAGATGTCATTTGTTATGAGTCGAATTATTTGTGAAACAGGTGAGATGTAATTTTTTAAGAATTTTATTTTATTTGTGGAACAGGTAAGATGTAATTTGTTATGAGTTTAATTGTTTGTTAAACAAATGAGACATTATTTGTTATGAATTCATAGTTGGTATGAATTTAATTAGGTATTTGTGAGACGAAATTAAGGATGATTCAAAATAATCCCTTAACTAGAGGATTATTAAAATGACTGATGTTTGAAATTAAAGTAGATACTATGAATGAGTTCTATGTTTTATAATAATTATGTAAACTGTGTTAATTAAGAAATTTGAAAAGACTAAGTTTAGAGATTTTTTTGTCCAGTTTGGACATCTAGTGTAAATTGTAACGTTAATTAGAACCTTCTTGATTCTGTTTGATTTAACAGAATAGATAATTTTATTCTTATACTACTTGAAAACACACCAATGTTTTACAAAAACTTGGTAAAATCCTGAGGCGGTACCGGACTTATTTCGCGGTTAGGGCATATCTCCTTCTTTCTATGATCTGAGGTAAAATCCGACTTTAAGTACATATTGTACCTACACTAGGTATTACGGACAAAGGCGGAGGAACCTCTTTCGCGTCACTTTTATTTAATTACAAACTTTTTTTAATTTGGCATATTTGTATTCTGTATCATACCGTTTTTATTTGTATTCTGTTTCGTATCATACCGGCTTATTTGTATTCTGTATCAGTAACTTGTTTTAATGTCTATACAATGAGCATGATTTATCTCTTTGGTGATTAAGTAGAACTTTTCTTAGCAATATCCACGAAATATTTAAAATGACATATCATTATCGATTAATGATAAATAATACAACATACCTACTGTTTTTAAATGAACAATTAAAAGCACATTGTCGATAAATATACTTGGTTATCATCACACTGTTTAAAATATCCGTGTTCTTTATAGTACATTGCATTTATAGTAGTAGGTACTGTAAAGTTTTTATTGCTATCTTGTTGGGAACAGACGTGATTCGGTAACTGTGGTTTTTAGAGGAAATTATCTTGCAAACAAAGTTTCATAACATTCAAAATTCTAATCTGGACACCTCAACAACACAAGCAACAACCAACAACGTTAATTTACTGCTATGCGTTTTCCCACAGGCGTTTGTCGTGTCCGGCGCTGCGTTGAACATTGCCGGGCACGGCTGCGCGCACGGGTTCCCCGCGGTGCTGTTTGCGCAGCTACGTGCGCACGGGCCGATACATCTCACCGACCACGACACCTCCTGGATTGGTGAGCCTGTCGTCTTGTATAACTTTTGTACATAATAAAACTGGAACGACTTCAACTGGTGCTATATTTGTACTGTTAGATAGATAGAGAACACTTTATTGCACAGCCAGAAAAATATTAAAAATATTACTGTTTATTTTATAATAATACAGAAAACTGGATAAAAACGGATAAGCAGGTAAAATAGTCAGATCTAGTCAATGTGTGAGGTGGTAATGATGTAAATGAAGGAAATTTCGAAATGTGTGATATAATTTAAATAACTTATGTGAGACGAGCAACCGACGACGCGAGCTCCGTCTCTGCTCACCATGATTAAGCTCTGCGAATCGGAGCGAAACGTGGTCGGCCTCTTCCGATATAACAACACCCGTAAGTAGATCCGGACTAAAAGTCTACAATAATTTAAATATTTGAAAATGATAGAAAAAGAAATATAAAAATGGTGTAATGAGGTTTGCACCGTTACAAGCCATACCATTTATGAAGCTTCGATATCAACCCTTGCATGTCCCCACTGGGGCAGCGGTCTCATCCTGCGTCGCAGGAATGTTAGGCCATACGCCACCATGATGGCGAAGTCCGGGTTGGTGGATTTACCAGGCTTACACTAAAAAAATACTTAATCCAAAAAACCAACTACCTATGTGGAAATACCGAAAATATTTGTTAATGATTCGCGATAGGTACTCATACGTATTTAACGAGTCTAATAATAAAATAATTTATTTGTACAGTCTACAATTTTTGTCTTTATTTAATCGAGATTACCTATTTATTAGGTGAAAAGTAATTACATTAATTCCCGACATTTCGGCAGCGTTGCAGTTGTCGTGGTCACGGGTAAACTGGTAAACTGATAAACCTAATAAATAATCGGACATAACTATATCGAAAATATGTCAGCTGTTTCATACTAACTCTAAAGTAACCACCTACGTTATTTTATGAATCATCGTCATGATGAGGATTTTGGGGGCTCGTGCCTACCGCTGCCCCCTGCTGGATATATGCCTCTTACCCCAAATACCATGTTTCACGGTCCCTTGCCATCCTCATCCATGGATGTTCCGACGACTCAACAATATCATCCGACCATCCGATCGTCAATTTAAATGTAGCAGCTGTATTGACTACCACAAATCTTCATGTATACGGCCTACTCCGAATATAAACTAACTAGTAATACCATTCTCCTTAATTCCAGCTTCCGTGGTCGGCCTAATGGGAATTGTGGGCAACTTCGTCTCCCCGGTCCTGATGACGCGGTTCGGGCGGCAGAAGTCCCACTTGATCACCACCTTGCCTGCACTCCTCGGCTGGGTCGTGTTCTACTTCGCCAACTCCGTTCCTATGTTCCTCTTGGCGAGACTACTCCACGGCCTGGCGTTGGGACTCCGTACTCCACTGGCAGCAATCTTAGTAGCTGAATACACCGACCCAAAGTATCGAGGAGCATTCCTTGGGACATTCGCTATATCTTTAGGTCTGGGAATTTTCCTGTCCCATCTTTGGGGAGCTCAGTTGACCTGGACGGCCACGTCTGCAGTATGCGCCCTGTTTCCGTTGGTTGCCATGGCTATAATAAGCCTGTCGCCTGAATCGCCAAGCTGGTTGGTATCGAAAGGAAAGTTTGAGGAGGCAAAGAAGGCTTTCAAATGGTTGAGAGGGGATGGGGTCGAGCAAATAAATGAGTTCGAGGCGATGGTCAATGCGCAGAAGCGCGAAATACTAATTGAAGAAAGTAAAAGACAGAGTGTGGAATGTCAAGGTCAAAGGATGACTGCGAAGGACGTTATGAAGAACACGTCGAATAGCTTAAAAGTAGTGTTAAAAATCTTCAAGAAGAAAGAGTTTTATAAACCCGCTATTGTTGCTATAACGATGCTGTTGATATTCGAATTCGGTGGCGCTCATATGATCCCTGCGTACGGAAACTTGATCTTGCAATCAGTGTTGAACAAAAAAGATCCAAATGATGTCAATTGGCAATTTACTCTGATAGATTTATTAAGAACAGTGTGTGCATTTTTAGCGATATTCTTACTAAAAATTTTCAAACGGAGGACCATATTGTTTACAAGTGGTGCGATGACAGTGTTCTCATTTAGTTCTATATCTTTGTTTATATATCTAAGGCAGTATTACGCGTTTGAGCAAGCGTGGTTGTTGGATATTGTACCAATGTCTCTAATGGTATTATATACTTTATCTTTTTGTCTAGGATTAGTCCCATTGACATGGGTTATTTGTGGCGAAATATTTCCTTTAGCGTATAGAAGCTTAGGTTCAACTTTGTCTACATCGTTTTTGACTCCATCCTTTGTAATATCCATGAAGACAGCTCCTCATTTATATTCATCTGTAGGTGTAGAAGGAGCGTTCCTGTTGTATTCTGCGACGATAACTGTCGGTTTGTGTATTATTTATGCTCTGCTACCTGAAACAAAAGACAGGACTTTGCAGGATATTGAGAATAGTTTTAAGGGTAACAATAATGATGACGCTGAAGTAGAAATGTGTCTTGTAGAGAAAGGGCAACTTGTGGAGAAAGGGCAACTTGTGGTTAATTAAGGATTAAGAACTTGTGCTTACGAAGTTATGTTAGGAAATTAGATAACGTTAACTGTATTTTTTTATGCAGAACCGTGTACAATAAATAAATCTGTGATATCAACATTTACAGCTGTTTTGATTTAATCGTTTCAGATTACTTTTTCCTATATCTAAACAAATATTTCTTGAAATACGAGTGTTATCATCATCATCATCTTGGCAAATGGCTGAGGCCTATGGGTCATGGTTTTCCAAGCTTCACGAACTTGTGCCATCCGCATCCAGCGAATCCCCGCCACCGTAACCAGGTCATCAGACCATCTGGTGGGCTGTGACCAATTTGTGGCCCTGCCCACGCTGTGTCGTCCGGTCCGTGGTCGTCAGGTCAGAACTTTTTCGACCCGTCCACTGCCAGGTCAACATAGCAATTCTTCGAGCTTTATCAGCAACTCGGGTTCTTCTGCGGATCTCCTCATTTCTGATTCGATCACGCAGTGAAACTGCTAACATAGCTCTTTCCATTGCGCGTTGGGCGACATTGAGCCTTCTTATGAGACAGTCAGCGACTAGGATTCGCTTTCATAAGTCATCAATGGCAAAACGAGAAATACGAATAGATTCATGAAATAGAAAATCGTGTTGCGATTTCGTGGCGCTATGGTGCTCATTAGGGGAGGGCTATGTCCAGCAGTGGACTAATATAGCCTGAAGAAGAACATGAAGTTGCGATTTCTTATATCACTGGAATTCAAAATGACAATATAACTTGATAGAAATTAAGGACTTTTCGTATTTCATAGATATTTTTATCGTCGGTTTGTTTACATCTATGGTAGAGTCAACTCAAACGGAGTATAGGTACTTATATTGCGTTCCGTTTATTTTCATTGTCACGACTTCGGGACGTACCTGCTTAACAATAGCGTAAAAAATATTATCTGTTCCCCTTTTGCTGAATATACGTATACGAGTATGTCTCGCAGTCAACAGTTCAACATTACATCGTCGCAACGTATTTATTTCATCATTAATTGCATCACTGTGACTTTCATATTCCTAATAAAACCATTTATACAGAGTGTCCCACAATTGTGCAAGCTGTCGGCGTCCTAGGGTTAATTGAATCATCCCTGTTAATTTCATGTAGGTTAATTGATGTTTAAAATTGATGTCTAAATTTTTAATACTTACATTGCACTGATTTTTATAAACTTTTCCGTAAAACTATATAAGTGATAGTAGGGGAAGTCTAAGGAAGTTTAGTCCCATCATCATCAACCCATTACGTCCCCACCGAGGGGCACGGGTCTCTTCCCGGGGGCAAGTCCGGATTTAGTGGAGGCTTGCAAGACTAGTGGCTGGTCTTACTGTCATCTAACAACGGCAGCAGGCACCAACTGCTTAACGTGCATTAAGAAGCACGGAATCGCTCGGAAAAATGCCACTAGCGTTAGTCATACACTGTCACCCATCCATGCACTGAAAGCGTCTATGTTGCTTAACCTTCGTGATCGTTTAAGATAATTTAGGCAGCCGGGGCTATGCGCAATTCCTCGATTCAAGAGCGAGAGATTTAGACCCAATAGGTGCATACAGTGCAGACAGTTATTGAATAGTCTGCCAGTAACCATAAGCGTGATCTAATGGTAGCGATAAGTAACAATAAAATATACATGACTTCAATAACACTGTACTTATTTATAAACTATAGAATTAAAAATGATCGGAATAAAATTAGGAAAATGGATAATTTGCAGTTGAAAAATTATTGCCAGAAGTAGTGTTTCGTAAAAAAGTGAAGTGGCAAATGGTAATCCAGAAGATATATGGGTGACATAACCTTTTATCTAAATATTATAGGACAGAATTAAAGAAATATGGAAAAAATATAAAGAGGTTTGTACCGCTACAATCGTCCCTATTGGTGACTGAACACTGACTATATTACAATATTATTTAAAGTCTTAAAATAGTCGCTAACCACACAGAGTGCATCAAGCCAAGTTCTCAGCAATCTCATAGATAGATAGAGAAAACTTTATCGTTCATAAAAATGGAAAGTACACAGATATTTCTTAACCTCAGAGTACAGACGGTGGCCTTATCACTAAAACTGATCTCTTCCAGACAACTTTTGGATGATCATTAGAGAAGGAAGTAGATGTACAAACAAAACATACCAAATAATACATGCCTAAATAACAGTGTGAATAAATTGAATTATCAACAGATGCGTACAAATAATTTACAAAAATAGAAATAAAAATCAATATTATATATTATAAATACATAAATAATTAGCAAAACATGCACATGCAAAAGACATTAGTAAAACACAAACAACAGCAGAACAATATTACAAAATTAAATAATAACAGTATTACAGTGTAGTAGTGAAATAGAACTCTTTTACCATAGCCTTAAAAATTTCTAAGCTTTCCACGCCTACACCGGTAAGGCATTCCATAATCGGACTGCCTGCACGGAGAAGGAACAACGTAGAAAGTGGTGTGATACCCTACTACTAATGTTAGCTTGCAGACAATTTTTTTTTAACATAACATAAAAGATAATAAACATGGTTATTTTTTTTTTTGGTACAAGTAATACTTTTCATAATATGACTTGCCAAAATGTCAGTTTAGTCGCGTCGTACAAAACGTGCCAGAAAAATTGGAATCATACTATGACGCCACAATTTATTGATTTCAAGCATGGTTTTTTCACAAATTGAACGTAAGGCTTGATAATGTAGTTATAGGGCGTTGATCAATATTCGAGATATTTCATTAAATTATATTACCTTTTTAAAAAGGGTCTTCAACACCCTTTTTAGAAACTGTTAACAATTCAACGAAAGATCGAAATCTAATATGTTTTCTATTAATATTATTAGTGCTTAGATTTTTTTGCACTTTTTATAACCCTGAAACGATTGAAAAACACATTAAATGGTTTAACTTCTAAAAAAACTTCAGTTTTGGTATGTCTTGTATTTTATATAAGCAATGCCACTTCAATTTAATTTTGTCGCAAGTAACTCAAAGTAGACCATATTATAATGATTTTAATATCATTGCTAAAGTCTCAAAATGTTCGGTAAGCACAGAGAGTGCTTAGCCGTAAACGAAAACATGATGAGGAAACCATGAGTACCTACCTGAGCTATTGACACATTGTAATTGCCAACGCGGTGGGCACGCGTGAAGATCAAAATTAAATCATATTCTCTCTGTCTCCTGTACCCTACATTGGGACGTATTATACATAGATTGCTTACACAGAGAGTGCATCTAGTTAAGTTCACGCCGAGCTTATACTCAGTGAAAGCGATAGTGAAAATAATTTATTTAACTACCACAAGTTTTACAACAATATTTAGTAATTCTCACGTTTGTGGTAAACCGGAACGAGCTTAGCTTACTAACTTTCTAGTTATGCTGCAGGAAACGTATCCAATTTTTATATTCTAGAAATAGAAATCGAGAATCAACAAAAGTATAACCCAGATTTTTTCTTATTACTTATTGTGTTTAGTTTTACTTGGACATCCGGAATTTTATTGTTAAAATATTTTTTCAGACAAGGTGTTGGCTTGTTTTTTTAGCTGCATGTAAATAGCAAATTGATTCACCGAATAATTGCCAATATTTCCGAACGCAAATAAACGATGCAAATATACTTATTTTGTGTAACAGCGGTGCAAACACAAGTGTTAACTCACTAAGTATATCCGAAGGATGTGGTTGACAATGTCTGCCGACAGGTACATTTAATTTAATTAGAACAATGGTGTCACCAACCTTACGTCAGGTAAGCTGCTCCTCAAGGAGCAATTCCCTTTATAGTCTTGAGAATTGTTTCTATTAAGGCCTGCGCGGACAAGGGACTCTTTTCCCCAAGGGATAAAAGTCCTTGATTCGAAGAAATGTCCTCCGAGTAGGTAGGCTTGTCGCGGACTCAACGCTTAAGGTGTGCGGTCATTTTGTTCCCCGGAAATTGAGTGAAGCGTGCGCTATGGAAGCAATTATTCTGAGATTACATTGTGTTGTAATTTACACGAAGTTGAAAAAGAAAAGGCGTTTTGTAATAAAACAACGAACTTTTGTCCAGTCCGGTCTCTTGATGTCCTCTGTAACTGGAGGGACTTTTTGTACGGGGTAATTTTAGTCCTTCGTGTGCGTTATTCGACACAATTTATAGATCTATATCGATGGACAAAAAAGTACACGGGGTATAGTCCCTCGTCTGCGCAGGCCCTTAATATTGCCACGAAGGGGATAACATTGGCGGCGATAGTTAGCACCTATCCCTCAAGCTATGTATTGTTAATTTAATAAAAATCTTTTAACTTTAACCTTCATTTGTTTTACATGGCTGATTATATAGACCTTTGTTGCGACTGGAATGCTACTCAACATCTTCGGACACGGCAGCCTCCATGGATATCCAGCTATACTCATCGCCCAGTTCAGGGATGACCATGGATTGGGGCTCACTGCTACTGACATCTCTTGGATTGGCAAGTTTGATGCTTATTTGACGGTCATACCTATATTGCTTAACGAAGTAGTGTATAAATCGAAAGTAACATCTAACTTTTTTTCGACTGACCTATCAGAATATCCTAATATTGATCATAACTCTCTGGAAGGAAGAGACCCGTGCCCCAGCAGTGTGTATGTCCACACTGCTGGGGCACGGGTTACTGCAGGAGCATAACGTACCTACTGCAATTTTAACTCTTTTCAACTCCAAGTTTCTCCATAAGTGTATTGTCAATGTCGAATTTAAGGCTGGGTTCTTCCAGCGAACCCCTGGTGCTATATAATACTTTTAACTCTCTAATGGTTAGTAGTTATTTAAAATGTGAAAAAATATAAAAAATATTACTTTTCAACCTAGGGCCGTCGGGCATTATTTTTAAGACTTTTAAACTTTACGATTATTAATTTAAGTTAATAACTTAATAACGTTAGCCAGAGGTCGTGGGTTCGAGTCCCATTGGTGGAATTTTTAGCCTATAAATAGGTTTTTAAAAATTGTCCTTAGCACGGGTTAGTGCATTAAAAAGAATATAATCATGTGGGTACAGCGATATCACTCCGATGTAAAACCTAACTGCAAAGTAGGTACTCGGGGCTGCAAGTGAAGCAAATTATGTAGGTACTTCAGCCAGATGTTGCTGCCTGTACATAATATCTGTTTTATCTACGTACAGGCAGCAACATCGTAAAAAGGTTCAACATTTCACGGATGTCGGGTATTCGCCCATTAGCTCAGTTGGGAGAGCGCTGGCACGGTTAGCCAGAGGTCGCGGGTTCGAGTTCCGGCATGGGTGGAATTGTTAGCCTCTGAATAGGTTTTTAAA
Source organism: Yponomeuta sedellus (assembly GCA_934045075.1). NCBI lineage: Eukaryota > Metazoa > Arthropoda > Insecta > Lepidoptera > Yponomeutidae > Yponomeuta > Yponomeuta sedellus. Next base: position 1,015,802 of record OW203746.1, read on the forward strand.
AAATTATTTAACTTTATTATTATTTAAAATATGTATGAGTCTAGGTAAATGATAACTATGGTTTTATTTGTAACTATGAACATATTGTATTGGAAAATAAAAAAATATATAAGTACTTAGATCATTATCATTGAATGTGTAGTGACGCGGTCGTCAAAATTATCTTAATATTAGTATTTCTGTTAGTAAAAAAAATCTACATTCACCCCAACTATACACATCCAATACAAGAACTCGGCCTTAGCTAACACAACATTATTTTTCTACTTTCAGGCTCCGTATTGGGAATGTCAAAGATATTCGGCTCCTTACTGTCACTAGCCATAATGAACCGGTTCGGAAGAAAAAAAGCATTTCTGGCCTCTACTGTACCAGCAATCCTCGGATGGGTGGTCTATTGCAGCTTCAAGTCAGTCCCTTTCTTCATAGTGGCTAGAATACTTCAAGGAATATCTTTGGGACTACGTGTTTCCTCGTTTGGAATCCTAATGGCCGAGTACACAGACCCTATTCTAAGAGGTCGGTTTTTAGGAAGCACAGCTGTCTTCGTAGCCTCGGGGATCTTGTTCTCTCACGTCTTGGGTGCCTTATTGACGTGGAAAACGTCAGCGCTGGTGTGTGGACTATCGCCTTTGATATCTTTTGTGATGCTTCTACGGGCACCAGAGTCCCCGAGCTGGTTGGCCAGTAAAGGCAGGTTAGATGAGGCGAGGAAGACATTTGTTTGGCTGAGAGGAGAGGGCCACTTAGCGCAAAAAGAGCTGGAGGAGATAATCGAAAACGGAAGGACCTCAACGGATTCACAAGAGAAGAACTGGAGAGAAAACGCTAAGAGTTTAAGGAATAAAGCGTTCTTCCAGCCGACAATAGTAGCAATGTGCATTTATCTAATATACGAGTTCGGTGGAAGCCACATAGTGCCGAGCTACGGGAATCTGATTCTGAAAATGGTGTTGAACAAAAAAGACACCAGCGATGTTCGGTGGCATTTGACTGCTCTAGACGTGCTACGACTTCTATCCAACTTCTGCGGGATATTCCTGCTGAAATATGTCAAACGCCGCATTATTATTCTCACTAGCGGAGTCATGACAATTTTATCACTGCTCTCCGTAACTTTTTTCGTTCATATGCATAAAGCTAACATGATCCCGTCGGATTTAATGGACGCGCTGCCTATGTCTCTGATGGTGGTATATATTTTATCTTTCAACTTGGGATTTGTACCTGTAATGTGGGTAATCCTCGGGGAAATATTTCCTTTAGCATATAGAAGTTTGGGCTCTACACTAGCTGGGCTGACGCTAACTCCGTCGTCTATAATCGCTCTCAAATCTGCGCCTTTACTTTTTGAATCGATAGGCGTTGAAGGAGCCTTTTTGATTTACTCTGTAATATTAGCCGCTTGTCTTGGTATCATACTTCCGTTGCTACCGGAAACTAAAGATAGAACATTGCAAGAGATTGAAAATACATTCACGGGAAAGATCATTAGTGACACTGAAGTGCATGTGGATCTTATAAGCAAATGAATTAATAAACTTTGAGAATTTTCTTTTTATTTTATTTCACTTAGATATGATACACACACTGCTAGCCTAAGCACCTAGTTGCCTGTTGATTAGACAGGAGTTTACAGACACCAACCGGCACTTAAATATGTAATTTTGAAGTACCAGCGGTGGTAGACTAGTAGCAGAGCAGTAGAACGACGGCTTCTAAATTGGGGAATCGTAGGTACCCATGCCACGACCCCTCAATGATTTGGTTTTTTAAGTTATGTAGGTATGTTTCTACATTACAAACTGTACTCCTATATTACTCCTACAATGCCATCGAATTTAAAGGTCATATCCGTTGGAGTAAACGTGTTCTTGTGTCGAGACCGCGACTCGGCAAACGTAGTCAAGGAGGCCCTCCGACCAGGGGGCATTATTACTTAAGTCTCCACTGAGTTGAGTGAAGTTGATTTTTACTTTTTTTAAGCTACTCCGGCTGTCAAATGCATACTGAGTGCTACGTAATAGGAGGGCTGGTGGGATGACTTGATGTGGCAAGCTGAAGACAGGGCGCTATGGGGCTCATTAGGGGAGGGCTATGTCCAGAAGTGGACTAATATAGCCTGATGATGATGATGATTCGTTTACATTATTTCTCTGGTTTTAGTGCCGTAGTGTTTTGTTTTTTAGCACGGGTTAGTGCATTAAAATAAAAATAGTATAATCATGTGGGTACAGTGATATCGTTCCGATGTTAAAACCTAACTGCAAAGTAGGTAGTCGGGGCAGTAAGTAATGCAATTTGCTTAAGTCAGATGTCGCTGCCTGTACGTAATACAGAGAATAGTGTAAAGAGGTTCGAAATTTCACTGATGCCGTGAGTCGCCCATTGGCTCAATTGGTAGAGCGCTGGCACGGATAGTCAGAAATTGCGGGTTCGAATCCGGGCATGGGTGAAATTTTTAGCCTCTAAATAGGTTTTTAAATTTGTTCCTTAGCACGGGTTAGTACATTAAAATAAAAATAGTATAATCATGTGGGTACAGTGATATCGTTCCGATGTTAAAACCTAACTGCAAAGTAGGTAGTCGGGGCTGTAAGTAATGCAATTTGCTTAAGTCAGATGTCGCTGCCTGTACGTAATACAGAGAATAGTGTAAAGAGGTTCGAAATTTCACTGATGCCGTGAGTCGCCCATTGGCTTAATTGGTAGAGCGCTGGCACGGATAGTCAGAGATTGCGGGTTCGAATCCCGGCATGGGTGAAATTTGAAGCCTCTAAATAGGTTTTTAAATTTGTTCCTTAGCACGGGTTAGTGCATTAAAATAAAAATAGTATAAGTTACGTAAACTACCTGTTTACGTAACTTAGTTTTAAAGTGAGAGTAAGTCTGCCAACAAACTATCATTTAGTTTGGCGGAAACGATTGTTGTAAAATTGCATGTACCTTTTTATAGAATAAACATTTTATTTATTTATTTTTTTAATCGTGAAAAAACAACAAACATTCACACTCACTCACTCACAAACTTTCGCCATTAGGTATATTATATTAGTGTGATTGATGTAGCGTGTCAAGCCGAGTTTGAGGACGGGTAATGCACAAATAGCTCCATAGCTGTTATTATTTTCTCTGTGGAAATCCCCAATGCCTTTAATGGTGCATCTCACTCATGATTCTCACTCAGATCTATACTAAGAATCTATCGCGTAACTGTCTTCTGTATCCGGTTAGCTATTTTGACGATTCCTCAAAATATCTATGTTCCAAGTAGGTTAAATCGGCCCACTCCATGGACTTACGTAGTACTTAGCGCCCCTGAATGCAGCACATGCCAATAGCATTGGCAAAAACACGTCATGCTTGGCTCACGTGGCTCCAGCCAGTCATTCCTTTACCTCGATGTTCTATCAAAGACAATAACGGGGTATACGAGTAATATTCCATTAAAGAATTGTTACTCTATAACAATTAAATAGTCTAAGGGGCCTAGTCGAACCGAGCGATTGGAATCATTCACTTGACTTAAGCAACAACAGGCGCGGACAGGTGCAGGTTGGATGGCGTCCCGTGAGTGGTGGCTTTTTTTCCAAGCGTCTACAGTCAAGGACTATATGTCGCGCTGATTAGCATCATCCGCCGACTCCAGCATCAAGGTGGACTTTTGAAATCAAATCAAAATATTAAATAAAATACTAGCTGACCCAGCGAACTTCGTACCGCCTAACAGTCGATTCTTTCATTTTTTACCTTTTTTTTTCCGTAAGAACCATCCTCGAGGAATATTCCTGCAAGGAATATTTTAAAAAAAGAATTAGCGAAATCAGTTCAGCTGCTCCCGAGATTTGCGCTTACCAACACATTCAGCGATTCATTTTCACGTCCGTGTTTAATAAAGAGAAGAAGACGTAGGAAGAAGCATTGAGTATTGAGTATAGAAGCAAGTGGTTATATACTCTTTGGGAAGAAGATTATTACACAGAAACTGTGACCTCACGTTATAAGTACCTACTTTGACATCCGTGTAAATACTATACTTTGTCCAAAAAGTATAGAAATTAAAGAATAAGGTTTTGCTCAGTCTTTTTGTCTGCGTTAATTAGTTTCTAGCACTTAAAAGCATTATAAAATTAAATACTACAGGCCTTTCAATGGGGTTCAGTCTGTTCATAGGTTAACATTACAAACTGGTCAAAAGTACCTACCTACACAAAAAAGAGTTCGTTTGTGTCGGTATTTCTTTTGGATGCCGGCGCCGGCTGATTCAGTACTGCGGTAGTTCGTTGTTGTTAGGCTGTATGGCCTGTGTCATGGCTACCAGTTTGCGACGTGGAGGAAAGAAACTGAAATATTGTCTATTCGCCGTCAAAATGGCGTCATCGAAGGAAACCTATTGTTTGTGTGGTCAACCATATAATATTGGACAATTTATGATAGAATGCGACTGTTGTCGTGAATGGTTTCATGGCAGGTAAAGTAAAAATTGTATAAACTTTCAAGTAAAAACCACTGTCCGTGTTAAAAATATTACGTTTTGATTGACAGACCCTCTCCGTTTCGGCCATCATTTTTGGTCGGAATGTTTTATCCATTATTTCACAATTTCCCTTTCAATTTACCCCTTAGTTCGCCTGTAAAGGTCAAGAACTATCGCTTACGTACTTCTTAGAGAGTAAACCACATAATTCCCGTGTTCTATGTTTGTTTACATGCATGGTAACCATGGGACTGAATCCGACTTATCCGCAATGTTCTTTGTGTATAAATAAAAGTAATTATCGCTATTTTACTGCTACTACGCGTTGAATTTACAAATACCTTCATTATTCTGGTTATAAACTTGATAATGAGTGAGAAAACTCCTAATAAAAATGTCCTATCACACCCGGATGTTGTACTTGACGCTTATAATGATGTGGTGTGAGAAAGAAACAATATAAAAATCTCGTTTCAGCTGTGTTGATGTTAAGATCTACCAATCGGACGATATAGACAAGTACCACTGTCCAAAATGTGCCCAAACCTATGGACCCTCAGTTTGTAAGTATAAGCATACCTATATTATGTATGTAGTTGGACCTGGGAATGAAGGGGAGTTGTCGGACCATACTTAGCCTCAAAGTTGGGCAGTATGTAGCATCTTGTTTTATTATACTTTCTGATTAGTGAGTGATGAAACCCACAGCTGGGTTGGCTCCGTACATATAGAGTTGTCCTTCCTGGTTGACTAAGCTGTCATGATGATATAGGTGCTGGGCAAGCCCACTCCGTGCTGTGTGGTGTCGGCCTAGAGTACCAACCCAAATTCTTCCTGGGGGTGTAGTAAAAGGCGACTAAGGGACACAGACCAGGGCGTGAGCCGCAGCGCCCCATGCAGTATAATTCCACCAAACTGCGACGCCAACCCGCATGCCCAGCGTGGGGATTATAGGCATTACCCCGCAATGATGGCACAACCTTGCGCTATGACGCTCATTAGGGGAGGGCTATGTCTAACAGTGGACTAATATAGCCAGAAGTAGAAGAAGCCTACTTTATCTGAAAACAATTTCCCAGGCACTGTATAGTCTGAGTGGTCCCTTCACCCATCTCGTGTAAGTGAATGTGCTACAGGACACTGTATAAATCACTGTATAATAGGGATTTGCACTTACAAGCTCTCGCATGTGAGGCAAGTGTTCTACCTACTTACAGTACATAATCTATAAATTGTAGAAAGACCGCACCCTCAGAACGAAAGAGGCCTAAGTCAAAAAATAGTGAAATTGAGTTACAATCATAGTCATAAAAAGGTATGCCGTGGGCGGGAGATTTGCTATGCCCTTTTTTTACAATAAGTGCCTTTGTTTTACTATTCATCGGTTAGAGCATACCTTTTTATGTCTCTGTATGATTGTTAGGTACTCAATTTTTTGAGAATGTTTTGAGTATTTAAACAATTTTTTGACTTAGGCCACTTTCGTTCTGAGGGTGCGATGGTCAAACCATACCACTAATACAAAAAGGTGATTGTCATTAACATTCTCATAAAGGCACTTGATGGACTAAATTACCTATAATTTGCCCTAGCCACTATCATTGAATTTGAATCAAATTCAATGCCAATATTATATTATTATCCTACCAACAGCAATTCTAATTATTTCTTGTACATACCATTGTTGGCTTATTGGATTTAAGCCGTTTAATATGGAAACCCAATAGACCAACAAGTCCTTGGAAAAATATATCTATATGTATACCTTTGAATACCTGTTTAGAATCCAACTGGAGCGCTAACTTGAATACTAATTTTGCTTTTTCCCTAATATGAAGAATGCATTGAAGCGTTAAAATTTGTAAACGTCTATTATGTAATTGTAATTATTAGCAAAGTTTTATCCAGCTTGTATTTTTGGAAAATAAAATTAAACTATGCAGAAACAATTCACTCACTGACTCAGCAGTCCTGTACCTACATAATTAGATTCTTTTAAATGTAGTCTTTGACCCACTGCAGGGCAGAGGCCTTCTCTCAAAGAGTGTGGGCTTAATTACATCAAACACTTTCCTTCTCCCTTAACTAGTGGCATATAAAAACTAAATCAAAATATATTGTAACAAGTTGCAACGTCCAAAATGACCTATATAAATAATAATAATAAATATACATGGACATATTACACAGATATGTCCTTATATATCCTGTCCTTTTACTAAATAGGTACCTGGTACTGGCATAATACCAGCGCTGGAGAAGCTCGCTTCTTCAGCACATGCTGAGTCAGTACCATTTTGCACTTGCCACACCCACCCACAGAAATGATGTCTCATATCTTTCGTTATGATGCAGGTACATACCGTACCTTGCATCCTTGCATGTTGGATTGTTATATTTATTGTAATTGTTGTGTAATTGTGTCTACTCTGCCTATGCTGTTTGTTTTTGTACTTTTATGAATGTGTGTGTAAGTGTAAATAAATAATTTATCATATCATATCAGATCTCGCTAGCCCTATGCTAAGTACAACTAAATGGCTTGTGTTATAGGTGCTAACTCGACAATAGATTTAATACAATAAATACATAGATAACATCAAAGGCCCGAGACAAGCTAGAAAAGTTCGTTTCCTAGTTTGACCCGGCCGGGGATCGAACCCGAGACCTTCGGTTGGACAGTCAGCGTGCTAAACCGCTGTGCCACCGAGGCCGTCGATATGACTTTTTAGTTTTTTAGACTTTTTAGACTTTTATTTAAAAGAAGAAATGTTAATCATGCTGGATTTGAATTTCATTTTAAAACTCATTGAACACCTCAGACACTCAGGTTTCTTCACAATATTTTCCTTTACCATTTAAATATATTTATATTCTCTACGAGCTGTGCCCCGCGATGTACACACCGTAGCCTATGTGTTAATCCGGGGGGTGACAGCTAACTCCATACCAGTTTAGATGTGAAGAAGTGACACACATACACACTAACTTTCGCCTTTATAATATTATAACTAGGGGGCGAGCCCCCTGCGCGCTTACGCGCGCCAACCCCCAGCCGCTCCGAGCTCCGCTCTCCGCGGCGCTCGGCCTAGGGCCTCGCTAGACACTTATTGTAGTGAATTGTTGCATGGGAACATGTATGGTCTCGGCCTTCGGCCTCGGCCTGGACGGAGCTCGGCCTTCGGCCTCGCCGCGGCGGGGTACCTCGTGCCCGCTCCGCGGAGCTCGGCCTCTGGCCTCGCAAGTTTGTCCCTCTTTGCTCTTGCGCTGGTACTTATGCACCGTAAATTGAACGGTCTCGGCCTTCGGCCTCGGCCTGGACGGAGCTCGGCCTTCGGCCTCGCCGCGGCGGGGTTCCTCGTGCCCGCATCGCGGAGCTCGGCCTCCGGCCTCGCAAGTTTGTCCCATTTTGCTTTTGCGATGGTACTTGTGCGCCGTAACCTGAATGGTCTCGGCCTTCGGCCTCGGCCTAAACGGAGCTCGGCCTTCGGCCTCGCCGCGGCGGAGTTCCTCGTGCCCACTCCGCGGAGCTCGGCCTCCGGCCTCGCAAGTTTGTCACTTTTTGCTTTTGCGCTGGTACTTGTGCGCTATAACCTGAATCGTCTCGGCCTTCGGCCTCGGCCTAAACGGAGCTCGGCCTTCGGCCTCGCCGCGGCAGAACTTTTTGTGCCTGCTTCGCGGAGCTCGGCCTCCGGCCTCGCAAGTTTGTCCCATTTCTCTGTTGAAAAGTCAATTTTAGTACTTAATCTCCATACAAAAATTTGTCATTTTCAATCATCAATATCTCGGCCGCCATCTTGAAATTCCAAGATGTCGGATTTTTCTCATATACCTGGGTCCTTTGGCAACGCGATGCCGTTTACGGCATATCTCCAGCATATGCCCAGTTGGCTGCCGACTTTTTTGCGCAAAGGTCGATTTTTCGGTCGGCTATATCTGCGCCGCCATTTTGAATTTCGAACCACCAAAATTTTTTTTTTCAATCGAATCACTAAAATACCATTCTATCAAAATTTCATCCAAATCGGCCGGTAAACTACAGAGTTAGCACCTTCGCGTAGTGGAACGCGTTCGAAATTCAAAAATCGGCTTCATAGGATGGCTGTAATTCATACATTTCCTACAACTTTCTCATACATCATTTTCGTCCAAATCTTACCGTTTCGGAGAAAACGTATGGATGAATAGATCAGTGAGTATATCGCATTGTAGCTTTATATATATATAATAAGTTTGATGTGATGTGATTTACCAAACGGGAAGTCTTAGAAAACGTAAATGTTTCAGTGAAAATCCCCACAAACAACCACCGCGCGGACCGCTACGAGCTGGGGGCGGAGTCCCGGCCCGCGCAGGCTGGAAGCCCGGCGTGGGTCCGCGCGCTCGCCGCCCGGCCCCCCCGCTCCCTGCCTGCCGCTCTGCAGTCCATGCGCGGACACCACTTTACCGAGGAGTTTGTCCGTGATAATGGTGAGAAATTGCTCATAGCCCTGGTAGCCTTCTTCTTCTTCAGGCTATACTATGTAGTCCATTGCTGGACATAGCCCTCCCCTAATGAGTGCCATAGCGCCCTGTCTTCAGCTTGCCGCATCCAGCATCTGCCTGCAGTTTTTCGCAGATCGTCATCCCACCTGGTCGGAGGGCGTCCTACACTACGTTTGCCGAGTCACGGTCTCCACTCAAGAACACGCTTACTTCAACGGCTGTCGGTTCTTCGCGAGATATGGCCAGCCCACTGTCACTTCAGCTCGCTAATTCTCTGAGCTATGTCGATAACTTTGGTTCTCTGTCGGATGCATTCGTTACGAATTCTATAATTCAGAGAAACTCCGAGCATAGCTCTCTCCAGCCTAGCCTCTACAGCCTCTCCCGGTAGCCTGAGTGATCTTAAACGATCACGAAGGTTAAGCAACACAGGGCGCGTTCAGTACATGGATGGGTGACCGTCTATGACTAACGCGAGTGGCAATTTCCGAGCGGTTCCGTGCTTCGCAAGGCATGTTAAGCAGTTGGTGCCGGTTGCCGTCGATAGATGGCAGTCGTTAAGCCAAGTCTTAGGGCCTTAGGGCGGCTGGAAATTTTCAGAGTGCTTAGTGCGAGTTTTTTAACTACTCGATCGCGTTAACGTAAACTCATATTTCTATGGCATCGAGGAAGCGCCACCTAGCGACAAGTATAGAAATTAAAATTGCTGAGTGCGAGTTGTAATGGTTTACGTTGAGAAGTGAACATGTTTACCAGCCAAAACACGAATAAACGCGAGTGCGAGTTGTACTGTGACAGCGTTTTGCCAGTTCGAACGGTTAACTTACTCATACTCACTAGTCAATGCTCGATTAACGCGGTAGTAAAGTTATTCGATTGGATCTGTCAAACTCGCACTAAGCACTCTGACAGTAAGACCAGCCACTTGTCTTCCGCGCCTCCACCTATTCGGACTTGGCCTCCATGGTGGAGTATGGCCTATGCCTTCCTTAGGGAAGTGACCCGTGCTGCTCGGTGGGGACATAATGGGTTTGATGATGAATGGTGAGAAATATGGCCACAGAAGCTACGTAGGAAACTAGCGGATGGGGAGCGCGCCCGCCGCGCTCTCTGCCCACAGCTCTGAAGATGTTGCGCGGGCAAGAAACTGAGGAGTTTGTCCGGGATAATGGTGAAGACTAAGGCTCTGAAGTTACGTAGGTGAGCATCCAGGCTTCATAAAGTAGCGTGGGGCGGGCAGGAGTGCCTCGTTGATCTAGCCGGTAAAGCACTTGGTTACAAAGACAAAGGTCGTGGGTTCGATTCAGACTGGGGGCCGCCGTACATTGTACAAGTAGCCTCAGGTTAGGCGCATGCTGAGACGCAGGCGACGCAGCACAGTTCAGTACAGGCAGGGCAGTTGAGACAGACATAGGCCCCCACCGCATGCTGCGACGCAAATATTCGCTCCATTCCTTGGCAATTCTCACCCATAATAACTCTTTCAATTACTTTTTTGAATAGTCTGGATGATTTGTATAATACAAACAAGGTTCAATTCAATTAAATGTTCTGTCATTGCAATAAAATTGTTACTAAACACGCCTCGACGTGCACGCGTCGCGCAAAAATCTGTACCGGCACTACAACGAGACGCAGAGCAGGGCAGACACATGTCTGCGTCGCCCGTGCCTGCGCCGCAGCGTACGTAGCTCAATGACGTTCCATGCTTTACAAAATCTGTGCTGCTCTGCGCTGCGCTATGCTGCGTCGCCTGCGTCTCAGCATGCGCCCAGCCTCAGTCTCGGTGTATTTTCATATTTGTGGCGTCGCGTCCTTGCCTGGTTAACATAGTACAGGGTCTCCTAGTTTGGGACCAGAGGGGTGTGTCTCCAAAATGCTTAGTTGTTCAATAAAGTCCCATTAGTCCGGTAATGGTCGTTTCATTCACACTGTCGACTTGCAAAGTCAAGTTTTTTTTCATGTCGAATGGTTTTTGTCCAATGTTGATTAAATTACACAGCTTTGCGGTGGACTTGCAATCTGTATGCTCGCTGGAGCGAGCAAAAGTGACGCTAAAGTTATAATAGTACCAAATTTGACAGAGTTAGTTACAAAAATGCGATGGAATCATGACGAAGTGATTTCGAAATTTGTGTTTTGTTAGGCAATTATGTGCCGTGGTTTTTAGTAGCTGCGATCACAGATTAAAAAACATAGTAGTGATGCATCAAAATAAAACAAAGCCAGTCTCGTACTAGTCTAGGAAATTTCGTCCATACATATTATTCTGGCAGTAGCAGTGGGCTGGCCATATCTCGCGAAGAACCGACAACCGTTGGAGTAAACGTGTTCTTGAGTGAAGACCGCGACTCGGCAAACGTAGTGTAGGACGCCCTCCGACAAGGTGGGATGATGATCTGCGAAAAACTGCCGGCAGATGCTGGATGCGGCAAGCTGAAGACAGGGCGCTGTGGCGCTCATTAGGGGAGGGCTATGTCCAGCAGTGGACTGCCAATATAGCCTGAAGAAGAAGAAGAATTCTGATGCGAATATTTTTTTCTTGTTCTGATGCCTCTCCTGCTAGTAAAGGTTGGCAGTCAGCTCTGCATATTTGTCTTTGACTCTCGCAAGTCGGAAGACCCCCGTGGTACTTGCGATTCCGGACCACTCCCGTAGGTTTCTCGACCAGGATTTCATTCACCGGCCTACACGTCTCTTGCCACTGTATAATTTAAAAAAATATATTTTCAGAATATTTCTTAATTCTAGAGGCAGAGACAAATCCAAAGACAACTGACTGATTTAAAACATTAGTCCAGCACATTTTCAGTCATGTGGTTTAACTGAACCCACTTTTTACTGTAGAACGTGTGGTCTCACAGTGGTAAGAACCAACGTCCAGCAACAGGCGGATGTTCCTCAGAATATACCTGCGTCAATAATAATTTCATATAACTAGTTAGCTCTATACGTTACATACTTATATATATTTCATACGTTTAAGAGTCAAGATAATTTTAGACACCTTTACTTACAATATAAGTATGTATAAGAACCTGTGAGTGAGTGCTATACTAACCCCCAATTTCTGGTACACTAACAAGCCGTTAATCTTATGTTAGGTAGTTATAATTATGAATTAAGTGGTCCATGTCTACTTGGTTGAAACTCACCGAACCAAGAGAACGTAATATATGGATATGTCACAGGGCATATACCATGCAAGCCCACTACGACAATGAAGCCAAAATTCTAGCTTAATGTCAAGGACAGATTGCAAGAAAAAAGGAAGCGAAAAAAAAAAAAAAAAAGTGGTCCATGTCGATGTCACGTGGACTTCCTCATGAACCAAACTATAAAAAACTGAAAACTGCAACTTTTCGCACTAACTTTACGTATTTTGTTCTAATACTTATTAATTTAAAAGCAAAATCCTCCTCCGATATAACAACACCCGTAAGTAGATCCGGACTAAAAGTCTCCAAAATCCTCCTCCTCGAAGAAACGTTTCAACAATAACCCAAACTTAAACTTACGTGCCGACCCATGGTTTAAACTGATTGGTTTTTTAATTGCAATGTCCAATCTTACCGCACTGGGATGCAACCGTGAGCTTATGTCATGGAATGTCTAATTAATGATAACTCCCTGTACAGGATTCACGCGGCCAGTGATGTTCCACTCGCCCGAGGGGCTTGAAATGAAGGTGCCCAACTCTGCCACGTTCACGCCGCGCTCAGTGCTCCGTTACTGCGGGGCCCAGCTAGAGGTGAGGGCACTAAACCTCTTTTCAGAGCCAGATCTCTGAAACAGCCCACTGTTGGGCAGAGGCTGCTCTCCCGTCACGACAACCATTTAGGAGGGCAATACACGGCCATTATGACACGCACATACGCACACACACACACACACACACACACACACACACACACACACACACACCCTCACACACACACACACATATACAGGCACACACAGAGCATGTTATAACTTAGCAAACAATTTAGTTTTAGCATGTTTTAGTCTTAATTTTGGCTATCGTAAGTACATTTTGTGTTAATCTATTAACCAAAAGTGTAGGTGCTCCTGGTTAAGCCCCCGTTGATGTTGCAAATATATATTGCGAATGTGAGTGGAAGGGCTGGTAAAGGACGTCCCAGGCGGACATACATCGACCAAACAGGAGATGTATTAGCAAAAGGAAAGATAAAAAGTACCCGGAACCGGCGTGCGTGCATGCAACGACTTATGAAAGCTGATGAAGCGAAGGTGATATGTCAGGATCGTGACAAGTGGCAGTCCCTGGTCTCTGCCTACCCCTCCGGGATACAGGCGTGAGGTTATGTATGTATGTGTATGTATGATGTTGTTCTCTCCATGCAAAAATTTTGTCCCAGGTGGAAGTGATAGACGTCCGCAAGCAGTCGACGCTGCGAATGCCGCTAGGGGAGTTTATTGAGTACCTCGAGGCACCGGCGGATCGTCGAGCGGACCGAGTGCTCAACGTGATCAGCCTGGAGTTCTCAGATACCAAGTGAGTGGGTCGGGAATTAAGATGATTTTGGCCATTTTCAACTCAACCCTCATCCAGCCGCTGCCAGAAATTGGTCTCAGATCGTCCAGCGAGCCGGTGGGAGTCCTACTCTGAGTCTCCCAGTTCGTGCCCCAATCCCTGAGAACCTTTGAACCCCATCAACCATCGGTTCTTCGGCATATGTGACGAGCCCAATGCCACTTCAGCTTGCTAATCCTGTAGGCTGCGTCAGTTACCTTACTTCTTTACGTGATTTACGTACATTTGCGAATTAGTAGTCGCAATACCACACGCTGCCGTTAAGGAAAACAACGTGAAGAAACCCGCGGCTTGGTTAGCTCCACATGTATTGACTAGTCTTTCCTGTGGGCTAGGCCAACTAAGCTGTCAGGGCGATATAGGTGCTGGGCAAGCCTACACCATCTAAAAACAATGTCCCAGGCACTGCAGGGTCCGAGTGGTCCCTTCACCCATCTAGTGTGATTGAAGATGCCACTGGACGCATCTCATTACGTAGATGCAGAGGCCATTGTTTACGAGAAGTTTAATTTCTGATGTGCTCTGCATTCATTTCTGATGGAAAAGTACAGGTTAATGGACAACAATTCGTGTTTTTTTTTCCTTTGCTCTGTTTGAAAAGGAAGCTAAACTGGATAAACCTATGTTCTTACTTTTTACCTCAGTTGAGATTTTCATTCACAATTTTCAATTTGAAAACCTTCTCATTCTAAAAGGGCGTATAAGCAAAACGGAAAGGAATCGTAGTCGCATATCCAAGCCCACATTAAAGGCTATAAAAAAAACTGTCACTGCTCTGTCAGTGGTGAATGAGTGATTTCTGCTTTGTTTTGGTTTGGACCATTCTGAGTGACAGATTCGAATGAATGATATTTCTTCATCTGCCATCACAGATACAAATATGATTTTGATTCTGTGATTGCTCAATGACCTGAGTGCTTAGTGCGAGTTTGACTGATCCAATCGAATAACTTTACTACCGCGTTAATCGAGCATCGAGTAATGAGTATGAGTAAGTTAACCGTTCGAACTGGCAAAACGCTGTCACAGTACAACTCGCACTCGCGTTTATTCGTGTTTTGGCTGGTAAACGTGTTCACTTCTCAACGTAAACCATTACAACTCGCACTCAGCAATTTTAATTTCTATACTTATCACTAGGTGGCGCTTCATTGATGCCATAGAAATATGAGTTTACGTTAACGCGATCGAGTAGTTAAAAAACTCGCACTAAGCACTCTGTTGCAGTGAGCAATTTAATGGACGAAATTATTTTTTCTCGAAAATTACAAGTTATAAAAATTAAGAAAAAATGTATTCCTGTTTCGTGACCGATCATATCCGTGTTCTGAAAGAAACTTTCTCGATTCATGACTCTGAGAGTATTGTCCATTGCTTGAAATTAATTGGCTGTCTCTCTTACAGCATGGCGCCGCTAGTGGAGCCCCCGCTGGCGGCGCGCCGGCTGGACTGGGCGGAGCGCGCGTGGCCGGCCGCCGAGAGCCGGCCGCCGCGGCCGGCCGTGCAGAAGTACTGCCTGCTGTCGGCAGCCGGCTCCTACACGGACTGGCACGTGGACTTCGGCGGGACCACCGTCTGGTATCACGTGCTGCACGGGAAGAAGGTGAGTCTGTCTATCTATATATAAGGATAGTAGAATAATTACTAGATACTTCCCTTTTACGACAACTCGCTCGCTGCGCCCGTTCACTCGTCATGAAGCGTGACAGTACATTTCATTGAAATGAAATGGTTTTATTCAAAGTAGCGCAGAAGCTGCGGCTTAATGAACGTTACAATTTAAACTAGGTGCCCATTTTAAAATCTAGATCATTTCGGAGAAAAATGGACAAAAAAACTCCATACTTAGTCTTTTCAAAGTCCTTATTTAACAGAGTTTGTTTTACATTGTAAAACTGTGGCGAGCACATGTCAACTCTGCGCGCGCACTACAAACTCCAACATTCCTGCATCGCGCGATCAAAGTGTTTCAATGACATACCATAAATATAACGTCCGACTAACAACAGTAGGACCGGCCGTCCCCAGGCGAAGAGCACGATCATCCGCTCTTCCCTATAAATCCATGGAAAGGTTTTAGATCTATCGCTCTGCACCTCTTTTTCTCTAAATTAGAACAGAGATGCTCGTCAAAATATCCGAGGGTGAAACAGTTAATACAATGAGAATGAAATAAAAGTAGTCATAAAAAAAGGTTCATTTATGATGATTTAAACAGTGGCCTAGTTGTAATTTCACTCTCTTTTGCTGCACACGCCCCTATGACCATATAACAGACATTATAGCTCTCAAACCTATTAAATTCTATTCTTTCGCAGATATTTTACCTGGCGCCGCCCACTGCGACAAACTTGGCTCTCTATCAGCAGTGGAGCGCGTCTACCAATCAGAACGAACGCTTCTTCGGAGATATGGTAAGCTGCTTAGATTTTTGCTGTGTAAAAACCCAGTGGTCTCCCATTCTTCAGGTCCTGGTCCGATCCCCATCATCTACTTGAAGCTCAAAACGTAATTATGTGAACTTAAAACCTGTTTTTGTTTTTTTAAACCAGTGTTATAGGAGGTCTAAATCATTGTCAGAATGATTATCATCAGTCCATCTGCTCTCGGCATTTCACGGGCTCTCTGCGTACTTGACCACATCCAAGCATCTTGTCGTTCGGCGTATAGCTCCCACCTGGTAGGATCTACCTATAACGGCTTGACCAGCTTGGCAACTAGTTCACCTCGATGCAACTGTCGGTTTACTAAAATTTTGATGATAAAATTTGCATTAAAAATCATATAATGTGGGTACAGCGATATCATTCCGTTGTAAAACCTAACTGCAAAGTTGGTACTCGGGGCTGTAAGTGATGCAAATTACTTCAGCCAGATGTCGCTACCTGTACGTAATACAGAGAATATTGTAAAGAGGTTCGAAATTTCACTGATGCCGCTGAGTCGCCCATTAGCTCAGTTGGAAAGAGCGCTGGCACAGATAGCCAGAGGTCGCGGGTTCGAATCCCGGCATGGGTGGAATTTTTAGCCTCTAAATAGGTTTTTAAAATACTAAAATTTTGCTAATGAATTCATAGTCACTCTGTACTGTAGGGAAACATTAAAATAGAATGAATTAAAAAAATCATTCTAATTAATAGTTTTTGACGCTTACATTTTTTTTAAGCTGTCATTGGCAATCTTTCATCAACCCATGTACAGATCCCGTCTCCGCTTACCATCAGGCGATATAATGGACAAATATGGGCTTAATGTATAGTTGATTCATTATTTACTTTAGTTATATTTTTTTAAACGTCAGGTTCTTTATGAGATAAGCTTAATTTATAAAAATGTTGACCTATAAGTGGTGTACATACATGTAATTATATCTTCTTGTAACCGTTTTCTGATCTGTTTGTCTGCTGTTGGTATGCCTAATAAAATAAATAAATGATGAATTGGAATTGCACAGTCTCTAAATCCAGCTAAGTAACTAAATGTTGACATTGTCATCATTTAATTATGCGATTGTTGTCAATAAACAAAATAAAACTTAAATATCATCAGGTGGAATGGTACGGCACTGCGGAAATTCGCGCGGGCGAGACACTGATGATTCCCTCGGGCTGGCTCCACGCAGTCCTCACTCCCCGAGACTCCCTAGTCCTGGGCGGGAACCTGCTGCATCAGTACGCCATAGAGACACAACTGCAGTGAGTAAAGCAATTCACGTTTCGGCAGTGATCTAGAAAGTATGAGGCTGCGGAGAATTCAGCTAGTGTGAAAATCGGATGATTTTGTGGGGCTGGCTCCACGCAGTCCTCACTCCCCGAGACTCCCTGCTTCTGGGCGGAAATCTACTGCATCAGTACGTCGTTGTGACTTAGCTGCAGTGAGTATAATATTCAGGAAGCGAGCAGTATTCAAGACAATGTGAAACTGCCGCGAATTCAGCTAATGTGATTGTTGCTGGTTCCCTCAGTCTAGCTTGACGCATCCCTCTGATATGTTAGCTTTTTACCAACTTACTCTGACAACATAACATTGTAACATTATAGTGGAATAAATCTATAGTTCAGCCCATCAACTTAGTCAGTAAATTGACGGATAAAAGTGAAAAAGAGTTGCCAGCTAAAATAGTGATGTCTTTAGTCGATCGATTTGACAAGATATTTTTTTTTTAGAACTGTTCTTGGTGACAAATCACGGAAGTATTATTTATGAGATAATTTTAACACGATATAACCTGAATAATTGTATTTATAAATATTATATGACAATCGATTTTAATTTAGAATAAAATATCGGGTTTTAGGTTCTATACTTTTATTCTGAATCTGACGACATTGACGTAGTATCTGTATCGCATACATGAATTATAAATGTATCTACGACATCGTCAATCAAGTGATCTAATTTCATCATTTTATCTTCAACTTTTTTCGTGTGCTCTATACAGTCCGCCCAGCGTTGAGGTGTCACCAAATTTAAGCCATCTTCAAATAGTTTTATGACTTCATTAATTTTATAGCTTTTATTGTTTCTTGCGACATGACCCTTGCCTTGCGCCCAAACCAATTCTATTGGGTTCAATTCGCAATGGTAGGGAGGTAGTAGCAGAATGGTGACACCATACTGAGCGGCAAATTCTTCCACCGCATATAGGCGTCTGCCTGCCATGCAAGAGGTCCCGGGTTCGAATCCCGGCTGGAAACAAAAAAAAAAGGTCTTGGATGTTTACATGTTTGTGATTTCGTTGTTTCGGGTTTCCACGACACAGGGTATCCTAGTGTGGGGCCAGAAGCAATGTATGTGCCAGTATGTAAAATGTTATGTTATATTTTTCATAACCAGTTTTATTTTAATTATATTCTTTTTAATGCATTAACCCGTGCTAAGGACAACCTAAAATACCTATTTATAGGCTAAAAAATCCACCCATGCCGGGACTCGAATCCGCGACCTCTGGCCAAACGTGCCAGCGCCCTAATAGGCGACTCGCCGGCATCAGTTTTACTTTGTTTATTACACGATAAGCAGACCGTTTGGATATGCCCAATATCTCAGCAGTCGTTGAAACACAATCCTCTTTTCTCGGCATATCATACGGTGATTCAGAGCTTTCTTTTACAAAAACATAATTATTTGTAAGTTTTCAATATCATTTCAAACTTTGATGTGATTGGCGCCTCCTTTGTTTTCCTCGGGGAAAGGCTTTAATGTTTTGAAGTAGATGGTTGAGGATCCATAATTGACTCCAAGTAGATATCCAGGAGACGTAAGCCAGTAAGTAATGCAATCCACGCAAGATGAGAAGCCGAGGTCAATCGTAGTTCAATCCAATGGTAGTCCAGATGCTATCAAATCGATGTCCAAGTAAGAAGCAAAAGTCGTCAAAGAACACCAAAAACCATAAGAACATATTCACGCTACTGCAATAGAAACGGAACTGAAGCACACACAACTGACACACAACATTTTAGGCCAAACTGGAATTAACGTGAAGATGGGTGTTGCGAACAACCAAAAATATAATATCAAAGTTGACAATCACCACATTTTCTAGTAAAGAAAATTAAATAAAAGTGTCCAAAGTTATATATATCACTAAAAAAGTTTGTATTCATCATGTCTTACATAGCTTTCGTGAGTTGTGGGATAAATCTATAAAATAAAAAAATTAAGCTAAGTCTATATTTTATGTCGATTGTGTACATCCCTATTATTTTTCTGTCATAAACTGGTCACATCGCAAATGTCAATTTACTGACTAAGTTGGTGGAATTGATTATAGTGAAAGATAACATCAGATTACTTCGTCTTCTTTCTGTCTATTCCAACGAAATACTGTGCGGACGTCGAACGAATTGACTCGCCCGTACTCTTGTAGCCTGCAATATTATGATATCAACTATTTGTATGTCCCACTGCTAGGGCACGGGTTTCTTCGTGGATCGCAGGAAGGTTAGGCCGTACTCCACCACGGGGTCCAAGTCCGGTTTGGTGAGCATTGTAAGACAGTGGCGGGATTTACTGTCTGAGTGCTTAGTGCGAGTTTGACAGATCCAATCGTATAACTTTACTACCGCGTTAATCGAGCATCGAGTAGTGAGTATGAGTAAGTTAACCGTTCGAACTGGCAAATCGCTGTCACAGTACAACTCGCACTCGCGTTTATTCGTGTTTTGGCTGGTAAACGTGTTCACTTCTCAACGGAAACCATTACAACTCGCACTCAGCAATTTTAATTTCCATACTTGTCGCTAGGTGGCGCTTCCTCGATGCCATAGAAATATGAGTTTACGTTAGCGCGATCGAGTAGTTAAAAAACTCGCACTAAGCACAAGTTATCAAGCCGACCATAAACCCTCCGGCATGGCTTAGCGACTAACCTTACGTGACAGCCGGTGCCATGCGAAGCACGGAAGGGCTCGGAAAAAATGCCACTAGCTGTAGTCACGGGCTGGTCACCCATCTAGTACCTGACCGCGCCTGCAATATTAATATGGTATATTTTTCGCTACAGGATCTACGAGATTGAGCGCCGCGTGGAGACTCCAGTGATGTTCCGGTACCCTCTATTCGAGCCCATGCACTGGTACGCCGGCGCACAGCTGCTAGCCTTGCTGAGGAGACATAACGAGGAGTCGCAGGTCAGTGCTGGGTCAGCCGTGGGTCAGCATTTAGAGCCCACGCGTGGATACGCGGGTGCAGAGATAGATAAGTAATTTATTTGCACTTTCGCAACACAGGTGTGGTCAAAACATAAATATAATTTAAATTAAATTTTAATTGTTTTTTCTTAATATTGTTGACTGGTAAATTTTTTATTACTTTTTATAATGGATAATAGTAATCTATTTAGTTTTAATTTGTAATTGTTTTTATATTGAACGGGCAAAATATTATTTTATATTAATAACATTAGAAACTTGTGCTGATGGGCGCTTCCGTGCCTCGCAAGGCACGTTAAGCCGTTGGTGCCGGCTGTCATGTAATGGCAGTTTAGCCATTGAAATCTTGTGACAGTGAGACGAGCCGCTAAGCCTCCACCAATCGGACTCGACCCCCGTGGTGGAGTGTAGCCCATACCTTGCTCAGGGAAGAGACCCCCTCGGTTGGAACATAACGAGTCAATGAATAATAGTGTTTATCTACTCTGATACTATAATACAAAGATTACAAAACTGAAAACAAAACTCTTATGACAAACATTACGCATAGGCCAAAAATAAAAAATATAAAGTTTTATTACGATTTTAATTCTCCTGGATTACGATACGGGTCTTGTAATATAACTTCTTAATCATAACGATACACCTATACAACCTCCAGCTGGACCAAGAAGGTTGAACCTCTACTTTAAAAAAATGGTTTCAATTAACGAGTCCGCGGTGATGCAACATGCATGCGCAATAGATGTTTGCGCCTTGGCGCCAACGTTTTACGTTTAAAAAAACTTTTCAATATTTAAACAAAGTTTGGTTCTGTTTAATATTATTTTATGTATGTATGAGAGTAGATAAAGTAGTTTATGACACTGTACATAACTTGGTCTTATAACACTCGTGTGATACTATAAATTCGCCTACGGCTCGTTTTTTTAAAACACACTCGTGTAATAAGAACCGTTATTAAGCAACACTATCATAAACTACTGTTTCGATTTAGGTGATGCATGTGGAGATTTTATGACACACTAAGTGTAATCAGAATAGTTTATTCATGAACTTCAGTAAAAAATTAATGTCAAACACAGGTCAAATATATTTGTGTCAAATCTTCTACAATATAAAAATGAATCGCTGAATGTGTTGTTAGCGCAAATCTCGAGAGCAACTGAACCGATTTCGCTAATTCTTTTTTTAGAATATTCCTCGAAGATCGAGGATGAAAAATAAAAAAAATATAGAATCGACTTTTAGGCGGTACCAAGTTCGCTGGGTCAGTGTTATAGTACATTACAAGTGCGGAAAGGCTGTCATTGCAAAGAGTTCCGACAAATGTCTACCCGAGCCGAGGCGCAGCCGAAGGCGAGGGTTGACATTTGTCGGAACTCTTTGCAATGACGGTTCCGCACGTGTACTGAACGACTATTTTTAATACAGTTGCGATAAAAATAAGCAATTCAATAAAGAAAAACTATTTGGAAAATGGCGCCAACCGTAAAAAATATAAGCAGAGACTTTTTTTCTTCACCCATTCTAGTAGGCTAAGGGAACTATGCCCATACAGCCAAGTCTTCAGTAGATTTTTTTTATTGATGTGAAATGAAAATGAAATTTAATGAGATGAAATGAAATGAAACCTAACTTAACTCATTCAGTCAAATCATTAAATCTGATATTGAAACAAATTAGTAGCTCATAAAAACTTCTGAGTTTTTTTAGTAAAAACTTCATGGTTGGTTTTTTCTTTTTAAAAGACATTATTTTGACAGTTGGGAAAGAAAATGCACGAGTGCGGGAAAGGTAGAAAAAAAAGCACGAGTGTGTAATAGCTCACACCCCGCACGCTATACGTCCCTGTAATACGCCACTTTTTGAGCAACTGTATTAAAATAGTACATTACACAACTAGGGTGGTAATACAAAGAAAGGCCGAGATCGCAGAAGTTTGGGGCCCGAGCTGCAAGCGCTTTCTGGCCAAGTGTGGCATAAAATATATTTCTTAACGATCATTCCATGTTCTACCTACTGGGCGTATGAATATTCATGCTGGCGTGCAATAATGAAGCTTAATTTGGTCAGGACGAGGACTTTACTCTGGGCGAGTGCGAGGCGCGGCCGCCGCCCGCCGCGCTTGCTCCCCTGCTTCTGCGCGGGGTCAAGATACTGGCCAACGCGCTCAAGGAGTGGCACGCCTTGAAGAGCGTGAGTACTGTCACGATAGCAAGAGGTCTATTACCTAAAGTGCAAGTACATTCTACGTGCTGGCATTTTAGACAATAAGTACAATAATAATAATAATATTGGCCTTTTGCATCTACTTTTGCATTCCACCTGCGCTGTCTTCGAAGCATTCAAGGCATCACGTGGAGGGACCGCGTCACAAACAAGACAGTTCTCGCGAAAGCACAGCTGCCCAGCATGACCGCCATGCTCAAACAGAGACGACTGCGGTGGCTGGGGCATGTGCATCGCATGGACCACGCTCGATTGCCCAGGCGGGCCCTTCTCGGAGAAGTCGCGCATGCAAAAAGACGAATTGGAAGACCAAATCTTCGCTTTAAAGATTGTGTTAAACGCGATATGACTGCGTTTGGCATCTCCAGCAGTCAATGGGAGAAAGCAGCAGTCAACGAGTGGAGAAAGCTTATCTCCGAAGGATGCACCTCGCATGATGAGGCATGGTTTGAGCAACTTGCCGATAAGCGAGCAAAGAGACATGCTCGTGCCCTAAATCCCGACCGGGATCTTCCGCCCCCTACACATGCCAGATAAGCGGACGTGGCATTCACTCTCGCATAGGGCTTTACAGCCACCAGAAAAAATGTCTACAATCCAGGATTGCTGCATAAATCATCTGTAATAGATGCAAAGGCCCTTGATGATGATGATGAATGAGATGATTTATACAGTGTCCTTTGGCATCTTCACTCACACTAGATGGGTGAAGGGACCACTCCGAATAGTGCCTGGGACATGGTTTAATAGATGGTGTAAGGTTTGCCCAGCACCTATACCATCCTGACAGCTTAGTCGGCCTAGCCCACAGAAAAGACTAGTCAATACGTGCGGAGCCAACCAAGCCGCGGGCTTCCTCACGATGTTTTACTTCACCGTTAGCGTTTAGACAATAAGTACGAAGAGAACTATACATACTAATAATCTTTATTGACGGCCTCTGTGGCGTAGCGGTAGCGCTGCTGCTTACCATGCGAGACGTCGCGGGTTCGAACCTCGGCTGGAGACAAAAATAACCCCAGGTCTTCGATGTTTACATGTTTGTGATGTCGTTGTTTCTGATTCCCACGACACCGGGTATCCTAGTGTGGAGCCAGAAACAATGTATGTGCTTGTATGTTAATTTTTTGTTATGTTATGCAGACGGACCAGGCGAAGCGAGACAACGTGCCAAAATGCCTGAACTCGGGGCAGCTAGTGCGGGAGCTCTGTAAGGAGCTGCGGACTCTGGAGAAACGATCATCCTCGGCCGCTGCGCACAAGGTTCGCTCGGCTATGTTTCCTTTAGGATTGTCATATGACTAGTGTTTATAAAAAATCCCGAAGAAATTTCATTTTGAGAACTATAACCGTGAGTGAGTCTTGAGTGAGTGAGTGAGTGAGTGAGTGAGTGAGTGAGTGTGCATGCGTGCGTGTATAATTAATTTTATTTGCTGGGTTTAAACCGGGGGGTGGGCAGCAGCGCCCCCTGCAGTACAATTCCACGCGGTCCCCAACCCGCATACCCAGCGTGGGGATTATGGGCATTACCCCCTACGATAGCACAACGTGGTGCTCTTTAGGGGAGGGCTATCTATGTATCCAGCAGTGGACTAGTAAAAAGCCTGACGACGGCGTCGACGTTGTATTTATTCTAATATGCTCATAATTTATTTATTTAAAAAATTTCCCTTGCCAGAGGAAGCGAAAATTAATGTTGTTTGTATTTAAAGCTGTTTTCTTTAAAAATGTGTACAGGACATAACTTCTGACGGACTTGACTGCGGCTTTAGATCCATAAAGAAAATTTAAACGTGTCAAATAGCGATTATTTATTAGGTAAACGTCGGTAACCTTCATTACCGACGTTCCTACGACGTTACCAGGATTGAGGTTATTACGTTTTAGCTAATAAATAACGCCTGGTCGATTAGGCGTTTAATATAGAACTAAGTATGAGCACTTCGTCCTTTCATAATCATGAAAATCATGTTTAAAAAATCAGCTCCATTCCAACAGGACATCAAGCCGAAACACGCCTCGCCGAACAAGCCCCACCCGAAGAAACCGGCCGCGAAGAAATCCCTCAAACTCACTCTCCCGAAACCCATCATGCACATGGCACATAACGCCCACAGCAACGGCGAATTCGAAGAGAAATTGTACACGGAAAAACCCTACGAGGACAACAAGGAATTACTCTACCACGACGCTAGGTACATCACGCAAGATATGAAATATACCGATCACAGTCTGCAGGAAGCGAAGACATTCATTGTGGATGGCAAGGAGCTTGTGATGACCGATAAGGGGTACATGTATCAGAGTTACGAGGAACAGTTGCCGGTGTATGGACATGACGCTAACGGGTATGGGGAAGTGGAGAAGAAAAATGGCGGGAATGTGCTGAGGATTAAGCTCAAGTGAGTTATGCTTAAATTGTAATTTTGGTAGATTCCTCTAAAGCGCTCCTTTTTATTTCATCTTTGTGTTACCTATTTTTTCCTTGTAATATCTCCACCACAGGCTATTTTAGGCTGCGTTTTTGGAGTATTGGAACTGTGGTTTTATAAATAAGTCCATTAGTTTTTATCAAGCAGTTAATATTTGAGTGCCAAAAAAAGGTCTGTCATAACAATTTTTAAAATTTTAACGGTCACTATTTTTACAATTTTGCAAAAATAGTGACCGTTAAAATCTTGTTTTTTTTTATTGACTAGAATTATTATTTCATGACATTTCACTGTTCATGCCAATGATATGTGATTTTGTTTTGTTTATTAATCAAATTTTAATTAAATATGATGCAAGTTAAATCTTGTAACAACTCTAGTGAATGTACTAAAGTTTCAACTGAGAACTACAAATTATTGCGATAAATGAGGAAAATAATAACTAATTTAGTACTGTCAGTTTTATCTAAGTTTTTTAAATTATTTTCTTCGTATATTTATTTCGACGGCCTCGGTGGTGCAGCGGTTTGGCACGCTGACTGTAAAACCGAAGGTCTCGGGTTCGATCCCCGGCCGGGTCAAACTAGGAAACGAACTTTTCTAGTTTGTCTCGGGTCTTGGACATTATCTATGTATTTATTGTATTAAATCTATCGTCGAGTTAGCACCTATAACACAAGTCATTTAGTTGTACTTAGTATAGGGCTAAGGAGATCTGTGTAATATGTCCATGAATATTTATTTATACGAGAAAAAGGAAAAGCGCCAAATTTGATTCTGTGGTGTTCCCATCTTTAATTCAGAGGCGAAATCTTGATGATGATCTTGACGAGACATTTTGTGTCAGCTGTTTGAACCTTATTTTCTGTTTTTTTTGTAGAAGCATAGAACTGTTGGCATATTAGTTCAAGACTGATTCATCACAGATAAGACTGTGTCCTGTCCACCGACAGTACACAGTCTTATCTGTGTTGAATATTAGTTCATATTCAACACAGATAAGACGAAGAAGATAAGATGTTGCATATTAGTTCAAGACTGATTCAACACAGATAAGACTGTGTCCTGTCGGTGACAAAACCAATTAGAGTTTATTGGCCCAGAATTTGAACATCGACACATCACTTTATCCAACGTCGCTTCACAAATCTTCGTAGTGGTGAATCAATGTATACCATTCCAGCAACTCCCCGTCCTCGTCGCGAGACGCCCCGCCCCCCTACCAGCTGCCGGAACACTCCATCCTCAAGTCGCACCTCACCGGCCGCCCCGTGGGGGCGGTGGGGGCGGTGGGGGCGGCGGGGGCGGTGGGGGCGGCGCGCGGGCGGCCGCAGCAGTGGACGATATCCAAGCGCGACAGCGGGGACTATCAAGAGGAGCAACTTCTGTTCACGAATGAGCATCTGCAGCCGTCGCAGCCCATCATCACCTATGGACCTGGTAAGTGTCGAAAATTCGATACTCATGTGGTGACCACCACATGAGTATCGGAGGTGGAGAGGTGGTCTAAGCAATAGCAGTACAAGGTCTACCAATTCAATTCGAATCAATTTATTTCAACGTAAAGAATTTACATTCTGTTTGCTGAATGTCAATGTACAATGTAAGCCCAATGGTATAACCCCAAAAAACAGACATCTCTCGCGAATATAATAAGATAATTTATTTACTCATCAAAATTAGAGTTACAAACCTATGGTACAATAACATATTATGTAGAGTACATTTTTGACATAAGGTTCCAGGGCTTACACTTGGTAATGAATGCCTGATGTTTAAACTAGGCAGGGCTTGTTGTATAGAGCATCAGTGTTTCTTCCATATTTATATTAAAAAAAATTACAATAGAACAACACATTGTTATTCACTAGTTATTACGAAGTACCAAAAGGTAAATTATATCAATTTGACTTATAATGTGACATAGGTAATAGAATTGATTGATTGATTCGTTGATTGATTTGTCATTTATTTACACTTACACACACACACACACACACACACACACACACACGCAATAAAAACAATATTAAGCAGACTATGAAGAAGAGAAGAAAAGCAACAATACATACGGTACACAATGAAACAAACAAACATTAGCGATAAGACACAGAGCATTTTCCAGTGTGAGTACTGTGGGTGTGGCAAGTGCAAAAGGGCTCTGACTCAGCGTAAGCTGGAGATATGATACTCCAGCGCTGGTCTACCGTCAGTACCCGTGAGGCGGCATACAGGGCTGCGAGAGATAGTACGAACCTTTTGTACGAACCAATTGGAGTTTTTGTCCATTTTTTCTCCAACATAATCTACATTTTGAAATGGAAATCTAGTTTGACTGGTAACGTTTATTAAGCCGCATTTCTACGTTACTTTGAATAAAACCTTTTCATTTAATTTCATTTCAATAAGATCGAATCGCCCGAATAAAGTTGCACGTATTATACCTATGGTTTCTAAAGCCCCCCTTCGGTTATCGTTAAGACAAGTTTAAATTTAAAGAAATGCAGCATATCCAAAACTCCAAATCATATCAAATCAAGAACATGTGCCAACAAACTGTTATGCAGTTTGGCAGAATCAAACTTCTGTATTTTTTTGTATTTTTATTTGAATAAACGTCTTCAATCAGTCAATTCATTTCAACGTTAAAATTTATATTCTGTTTGCTGAATGTCAATGTGCAATGTAAAATGCAAGCCGCTGCCGTAGTTTAGCCGGAGGAAAACGCAGCGGAATGTAAAACTCCACTCTGAATATCTATTTCTAAAGTCATCTTAAACCTAATACATCAGTCTTTTCACCATTTTTTTCTAATAACCATAAACTGCTCCTATATTACGCGCACCAAATCGTGAGTGGTTCTAATCGTGTATTTGTCAAATCCCATACAAATTGCTATCGCAAACGCCACGATTTCAGAGCCGTAGTAGCGGAGCGGTAGAAAGCCGTCTTCTCAATCGGGAGGACGTGGGTTCGAAGCACGGCATATACCAATGAATTACTTTTCAAAGTCAAATACAATTGTGAGGTCATAGTAGCAATACCACTCGGTAACTTTGAAGAAATACATCGTGAGGAAACCCTAATGTTTGAAGTCTTAACATACCTCAGCGCATGCTGCGTAAAATAGCCTAACCATGAGGCTAAGTGCGGAAACGTCAAGTCTTACTAATTAACATGTCATGATTCCAACAGAATTTGGTGTGCGCAATTAGGTCCTTCCTGCGATGCAGGAAGAGACCCGTGCCCCAGCAGTGGGGACATACAAGGGTTGATAACGGTAACGAATTAGGTCCCAGACATCCAAGTTTTAGCTGAAAATTTTGAAATTGTTTCGTTATCAACCCTTGTATGTCGCCAATGCTGGGGCACGGGTCTCTTCCTGCATCGCAGGAAGGTTAGGCCATACTCCACCACGGGGGCCAAGACCGGGTTGGAATCGTTTGAAAAAACAATATTTTGACGCCCTGTATTGACCATTGTCCTCCAGGCATGTACTCGGCCGAGGACATACAGCAAGACTACCAGTACTCGGAGGCGGCGAAGCCGGGCTCCTACCATCCGGAGTATGGCTACCAGAGGCCCTACCCTGAGTATGGGGAGCTCACAGTCATCGAGCCGCACGTAAGTCACTTGAACGTCTTTTTGTTAGAAAAACTATTAAGGTTTCTAATTTTTATTTTAACACGTTTAACGTTCGCAATGTTTGAGTAAAAAAATGAAAGTAACATAATCATAGTGTTATTTATAAAACACGGTTCCTCTAAAGTACTCATCGAAGTAATTTTATTTAATCTGTGATAATGTTTCGTCCTTATAAACTCTACACCATAGACTATTTTAATCAGCTTTTTTGGAGCGTTACAAGGACTTGTCCTATTATAAATACAACCGAAAATTAAGAGTAAATAACGGGTGTTGACAGACACGGATAACAAAATAATTCTATAGCGGTTCCGTTCTTCCATTTGTGGTAGAGAACCCAAAAAAATTTAAAGTAACATAATCACTATTTAGTCGCTAGTCGCTGTTTCTATAACTACATTTCTGGTATACAATAAAGAATATTCTTATGTTATCTTATAGTCAAAATATTTTGATGTGGTGACTTTATCCGTGGCGCGCGGCGCTGTATATTGTGTGCAATAAAGTATAGGTCTTCTGACAGTAAGGCCTGCCACTATCTTACAATCCTCCACCAACCCGGACCCCCGTGGTGGAGTATGGCCTAACCGTCCTGTGATGCAGGAAGAGACCCGTGCCCCAGCAGTGGGGATATGGAAGGGTTGATATCGATGCTGCTTTGTGACTAACAACTGTACCGTCGCAGGCGGCGACGGGTTACGACCCGAGCGGTGCCCCGCTGGCCGAGTACGCGCCTCCACACCAACTGCCGTCGTATGACGCGGCCGTCGCACACCAGTACACCGGCTCCTATGTGAGTATGAAGTAGTGTTTCTTTATGATTCCCGATACTCATACATAGTAATATTACACGGGTCTAATCGCGATTATTTATTAGGTAAAAGGTAATTACTTTATTTCCCCACGTTTCGGCAGCGTTACAGTTGCCGTGGTCTCGGGTAGACTGAAGTGGCGAGTACAGTCGATTATTGTGTGTAGTCACTTCTAATTTTTCGCAGCTGGCCGACACACGAGCATGAAGTACGTATGCCGAGTATGAAATGTCGAGAAAGTAGTTACATAACATTTACACACTGGCACATACATTGCTTCGGGCCCCACACTAGGATACCTTGTGTCGTGGGTGCCAGAAACAGCGACAACACACACATGTTAACGTCCTAGATTAGGGGGTGTTTTGTCCCCAGCCGGGGATCGAACCCGGGACCAAGGTAGCAATGTAGACAGATGCCCTGCCGCTGCGTCACAGAGATCGTCGAGGTAGTGACACTAACAGTTTCGTATGGATGCTAGTTTATTACTGGTAATCGTATGCAATCGCTTTATAACACACTCAGGTACTTAGAAGTATTTTTTTCTAATTCTTTTTGCACCTCCACCTCAAATGTTGCTGTCCTGTACCACCTACGGGTTCACTGGTATAAAGTGCAATTAGCATAAAGTCTTCCTTTTGTACATTGTCGTGCAATAAAGAATTTATAGTAATAACAATACTCATCAGAGTGACAAGCAGGTTGTGACAGGAAACCAGCGTCACGGGTTGTCTACGCGTCATTACGCGTAGACAACCGGTGACGCTGGTACTCTATCAGAACCTGCTTGTTACTCTCTTGTTATCACTGTATTGACATTTCAAGGATGGGTCATTACCCGTTATATTCTTTTAATTTCTACACGTGTTGGACAAAGTACACCGGCATTCTTAACGTGACCTCCTGCCCCCAGATGATAGAGGAGGACGCGAAGCCGGCGCCGGGCGCCGCGGGGCTGGGCCCGGCCGTCCGGCGCTCGGAGCGGCCCGTGCGCCGCCGCGTGTCCGCCAGCTTCGACTACGAGGACGCCGACCTCTACATCGACGAGGCGCCCGCGCCGCGCCGCCGGCCGCGGCACAAGCACTCGCCCAAGGCGCACAGTGAGTCCTTGGCGCCATTGCTACTTTAGGACGCCGACCTCTACATCGACGAGGCGCCCGCGCCGCGCCGCCGGCCGCGGCACAAGCACTCGCCCAAGGCGCACAGTGAGTCCTTGGCGCCATTGCTACTTTAGGACGCCGACCTCTACATCGACGAGGCGCCCGCGCCGCGCCGCCGGCCGCGGCACAAGCACTCGCCCAAGGCGCACAGTGAGTCCTTGGCGCCATTGCTACTTTAGGACGCCGACCTCTACATCGACGAGGCGCCCGCGCCGCGCCGCCGGCCGCGGCACAAGCACTCGCCCAAGGCGCACAGTGAGTCCTTGGCGCCATTGCTACTTTAGGACGCCGACCTCTACATCGACGAGGCGCCCGCGCCGCGCCGCCGGCCGCGGCACAAGCACTCGCCCAAGGCGCACAGTGAGTCCTTGGCGCCATTGCTACTTTAGGACGCCGACCTCTACATCGACGAGGCGCCCGCGCCGCGCCGCCGGCCGCGGCACAAGCACTCGCCCAAGGCGCACAGTGAGTCCTTGACGCCATTGCTACTTTAGGACGCCGACCTCTACATCGACGAGGCGCCCGCGCCGCGCCGCCGGCCGCGGCACAAGCACTCGCCCAAGGCGCACAGTGAGTCCTTGGCGCCATTGCTACTTTAGGACGCCGACCTCTACATCGACGAGGCGCCCGCGCCGCGCCTCCGTGGGTGGGTGCGTGGGAGGGTGGATGGGTGGTACCTTATATCTATAAATTACTATCTATCTATAATCAGCCTACATCAAACCACTGCTGGGCATAGGCCTGTAAATTACTAGTGTGCAATAAATAATATGCTGTGTGGTGCAGCGCCCCCTGCAGTACAATTCCACCAAACTGCGATCCCCAACCCGCATGCCCAGCGCGGGGATTATGGGCACTACCCCCCAATAATGGCATAACCTTGCGCTATGGCGCTCATTGGGGGAGGGCTGTGTCCAGCAGTGGACTAATATAGCCTGGAGAAGTAGAAGAATAAATAATTATCTATTTACGCAAGTAACCACCGGCCTTTTGTTCCAGACATGTCTGGCTACCGCGCGGCCCGGCTCGCGCCCGCTAACGGCATAGAGTCCCTCATCCAGGCCTCCGTGCTAGCGGAGGAGCCTCCCACCGCCACGTGAGTCTTGTTGCCTGTAGCGCTCACTTCAAAAAAAAAATTTTGGAATGCCAACAGGCTATATATCAAGCAGCATACTAGTAACAAGTGTAAGTTTAAATTTCTGACATGCATCCCACTCAGAGGCATCCACAACATTTGCAGTGATTTTATATAAATTAAAATTGGTATGCAAACAACAAACTTAGTCGCTTAAACAATAGACTCCTTATACTATTTTTATTTGTAAATTTGTCCTTAGCACGGATTAGTGCATTAAAAATAAAAATAGCATAATCATGTGGGTACAGTGATATCGTTCCGATGTAAAACCTAACTGCAAAGTAGGTAGTCGGGGCTGTAAGTGATGCAATTTGCTTAAGCCAGATGTCGCTGCCTGAACGTAATACAGAGAATAGTGTAAAGAGGTTCGAAATTTCACTGATGCCGGTGAGTCGCCCACTGGCTCAATTGGTAGAGCGCTGGCACGGATAGCCAGAGGTTGCGGGTTCGAATCCCGGCATGGGTGAAATTTTTAGCCTCTAAATAGGTTTTCAATAGACTCCTTTCAAACTTAACAAGTAATATAGTGTAATGAGAATGAGTCGCAAACATATATACACAAACAACTTAAATATGGTGTACTTTTTAAAATATCGTGGCTGTACATAGACATGATTGTAAAAAAAGAAACTGGTACGAATAACAAGAGGGTAGACAGATGTGACTGCCAATAACATTCTTCTACAATGTACAGTACTACACATCATAAAAGTCCTTTCGGGAATCTTCGTTCGCGCAGACTAGGAGAAGTGTAACGAAAGTACCCGAAGCTATAAGTACATTCAACATGATCTTTAACCGATACGGTTAAGGTGCAGAATTGATTGACGCAGTAGCGCTACCTATTTCGCTCACGCTAATATTGCCAAACGAATAGTCACCTGCATCGATGACGTTGAATCAACCGATAGCAACAAAGGCGCGCGGCCTGCCATAAAATGAAACTATCTGATTGGTCGATCAACTTGCCGCACATCCAAAATTTGGTCATCTGCGCAGGTACATCCAAGTGACTTGTTTCTTTTGTAGCCCGGACCAATTACTTTCTTTGAAACATGCCAGTCGGCACCAACGACTTAACGTGCCCTGCGGTTACGTGACGTGCCGTGCCATTCTTTATACCTCCCATACAAATTTTGGCAACCCTTTTTGCCCCCTTAGGGGTTGAATTTCAAAAAATCCGGTCTTATTTCTTACCTTCATTATATATGTAGACCCTCTGTGCAAAATTTCAGCTTCCTAGAACAGAAATTTGAATTTTATTTATATAGATAGATAGAATACCAAACTACGTTGCGAACTACGACTGCGCCTGTCGTTGCCTAACCCAAGTGATTGAATTCCAGTCGCTCCACTAGGCCACGAGCGCTTCTTCCATGTAAAATATTACAAGTATCGATCAGTTTCATTGTGTGGCAGGCCGCGCGCCTTTGTTGCGATTGGTTGATTCAACGTCATCGATGCAGGTGACTATTAGTTTGGCAATATTAGCGTGAGCGAAATAGGTAGCGCTACTGCGTCAATCAATTCTGCACCTTAACCATATCGGTTAAAGATCATGTTGAATGTACTTATAGCTTCGGGTATTTTCGTTACACTTCTTCCTAGTCTGCGCGAACGAAGATTCCCGAAGAGACTTTTATGATGTGTAGTACTGTACTTAAGTTCTTTTGTAAATAAATGATTTGATTTGAATTGCAGCGAGGACGCGGCAGTGGCGGGCATGCTAAGCATCAGTGAGCCGCGCCATCTGGCTCCGCAGCGGACCTTCGGGCTGGCATCAGACGCCAGGACCGCCCCCAGGTGAGACCGGCCACATCGTCGTCGGCCCACCTGTGCCCACTGCTGGGCATAGGATCCCCTACACGCCATCTTTCGCCATCCGCATCCACAGGCTCCCTGGCGTCATGATCACATGACTTGAGATATATTAATTATGGGGCATTTCATGTCAAGAGGATGGGTGGAAAATTTTGATGTTTCCAATTATGAATATTTGGGTATATTTTACCTATTTTAAATAGGTTTTTATATATTTTACCTATCATCATGTTCTCGATCCAGGCACAAGATATTATTTCAGTTACTAGGATAATAGGTGTATCTTCTTCTTGTTCAGGCTATATTAGTCCACTGCTGGACATAGCCCGTCCCTAATGAGCGTCATAGCGCAACGCCATCATTTGGGGGTAATGCCCATAATCCCCACGTGGTGTACATAGGTGCACGGATAGCCAGAGGTTGCGGGTTCGAATCCCGGCATGGGTGAAATTTTTAGCCTCTAAATAGGTTTTTAAATAGGTGTACCTACTGTATGTAATCTTAGTTTTATGTTATTTATTGCCACTTGGATGACGAAGCTTTCTGTGAATGTTTATATTTTGTATTGCTTTTTTCTATGCTCTAAATAAATATATCTCCCTCAATTATATTCTCGATCCCAAACAAAATTTTTTTTTTTCAATTCAAAGGTTGGTTAGCGAGCTTATGAAATTTTGAATAACTGGCAGGTATGCTTGTACTACTGTGTTCAAATCACACTATACAGTCTGTAAAAGCCTCAATAAATAAATAAAGCAATCGTATTTCTACTCAGTTTAATGATCTCTTTACTGGTGCCAAAGAGAATATAGACATAGAGTGACAATCTTCATACTTTATAACGTAATTCGCAATTTAGTTCATAAATATGCGATAGGTGACGCTACTAGTTTTACGACTAGGAAAAACACCCTATTCTCTTTGCTATTGATTTAGCAAACCGATCTTACCCTCTTAGTTAGCTTCTTCTTCAAAATCCCAAGCAGTTAAATCAAAATATGGTAGATGGCGCCTTCATTTATAACACGGCCTTGCGTTCCTATTCATTGAAATTGCTAGAGTATGTTTGAATTCTGCTTATTTAAATAAATCGGCAATGTATGCGTATAAATACAATTCTCAACAAACTTGGCTCACTTGCCGTTTAAATGTTTTGTCAAAGTACCGATAGATAGCGCTACATATTTTTAGCTAAATCGAACCTCGCTGACGAGATCGTGGCGACATCTATCCGTCAACGGGCATTTCAGCTTTCTAGCGGAGTACGATTTTTTGTATGGGATTGTCACCCTACTTCGTTTATATGCTCTTTGCTGGTGCCTAGAAACATAAAGGTGTATTTATTAACAGCACGCCGACGAGCAGTAAGCGGTCGCGGCGGGCGGTGGCGGGGGGCAGCGCGGGGGAGGAGGGGGAGGAGGATGATGATGAAGAGGACGTCATCAAGGAGGTGCATCGGGACGACGAGTATGGTGAGTCATACATTGAAGTTGAAATTAGGACGAAATAAAGAAAGTAGGGAAAAACTCGCAGTCTTTCCTTTCTTTAACACTGTTTATAAGTTTTGTTTTCCATAATGTAAGATAAAGTTGTAAAATTTATTTATATGAAATTCCCACTGCTGGGCGCAATCCTTCTCCCAGAGACAGTATGGATTAGACTTTTTTATATTGCATACAATTTTTATGTTGTCATATTTATTTTATGAATTTTGTACAGACGCCGTGATTGTGATGCGACGCGACGCGACGTGAACTAACATACATTTATAACTGACAAGAACTTCATCTGCAGGTTCGCTAAAGGTCATTCAAATAGTGGTGTGATGGCCGGGTCATATATATCTCCCTCCGAAATGGTGGAGACTGATGATGGCTGACCACTGCGTAATGCTCGTGAACGAGTGCTGTTCGCGTGTTTGGTCGCAGCACTTATGTTGTCCCTACTTTTGTAAAACAATTAACTAATGCTTTGACATTTAAAGTTATTGATGGCACTCATTGAATCTTACGATACGTATAGGTGGTAACTGATTAGGTATAAGATGACTTGAATTAAAATGGTTGGACTCGATTTTTTTCCCCGCTGCCTTTTTCTCCACTACACTACGACCCGAAGGCAGCGGCTTACATTTTACATTGCACATTGACATTCAGCAAACGGAATGTAAATACTTTACGTTGAAATAACATTGAATTGAATTCATCATCAACCCGGTGGGGACCCACCGAGGGGCACGGGTCTCTTTCCTGAGGAAGGTATAGGCCATACTCCACCACGGTGGCCAAGTCCGGATTGGTGGAGGCTTGCAAGACTAGTCTTACTGGCTGATCTCACTGTCACAAGTTTCAAGCTACCCTAAGGACTCTGACTTGGCTTAATGACTGCCATCTATCGACGACAGCCGGCACCGACTGCTTAACATGCCTTGCGGAGCACCAAACCTTTCAGAAAAATGCCACTAGCGTTAGTCATAGACGGTCACCCATCCATGCCTTGATCGTTCCGTGGCCGTTCGTTTAAGATCACTCAGGCGCCGCCGGGACTACGAGCGGGCAGTTCGTAATATGATATAAAGATTAGTAAGGTTAAGCACCATACATAAGCGCCCTATGTTGCCTAATCTTCGCGATTTTTTTAGGTCACTCAGCCGGAAGCCTGCCTGAATTATTTTAAAGAGATTTGAATTGAATTACCTAAAATTATATTGTTTTTACTTAATTACGGACTTGGCCCCCGCGGTGGAGTATGGCCTAACCTTCCTCCGATGCAGGAAGAGACCCGTGCCCCAGCAGTGGAGACATATGTTAGATATTAGTATATTTTGCCTCACATATTCTACTAGATTCAATATTGTTTGATAAACATGACATCACCACCCGCTGTCTTCCGCCTTTTGCTAGAGGCACGGGCCTACTTACCATAAATACAGGCTACTAGATAGTCTAGTTATGGTAGTAGTCACATAAAATTACGTTTTTGTTTCCTATGTTTTTCTTCTAGAATAATT
This sequence comes from Yponomeuta sedellus, assembly GCA_934045075.1. Taxonomy (NCBI): domain Eukaryota; kingdom Metazoa; phylum Arthropoda; class Insecta; order Lepidoptera; family Yponomeutidae; genus Yponomeuta; species Yponomeuta sedellus. The sequence continues at coordinate 1,052,225 of OW203746.1, forward strand.
ATAAGCTCAAGAATTTAAGTCTTTGTAACCATGCCTTAAAATAAATATTTTTTCATTTCATTTTTCATTTTCATACAAGGGTTGATATCGATGTTGTTTATCCCGCATCCCCCAGTGTACCCGTCGCTGGAGATGAGCTCTGATGATGAGGAGGAGTGGACGGCGGCGCGGCGGAGGCGCGTGCCCCGCACCAGACCTGACGCCAAGAGTAAAGGGGACAAGTGAGTGGCGTCGCCGTTACTACTGTTATTGAAATTAAATAGTATATTTCATTACAAGTGCGGAAAGGCTGTCATCGCAAGGAGTTCAGCCGAAGGCGAGGGTTGACATTCGGAACAAGTTGCAATGACGGTTCCGCACGTGTACTGAACGGCTATTTTTAATACAGTTGCGAAACAAATAAGCAATTTAATAAAGACAAATTATTTGGACAATGGCGCCAACCGTAAAAAAATGTAAGCAGAGATTTTTTTTCTTCACCCATTCTAGTAGGCAAGGGGAACTATGCCCATACAGCCAAGTAGGTATTCAGTAGAATTTTTTTTTATTGATTTGAAATGAAAATTAAATTTAATGAGATGAAATGAAACCTAACTTAACTCATTCAATCAAATCATTAAATCTGATATTGAAACTAATTAGTAGCTCATAAAAACTTCTATGATTTTTTTTAGTAAAAACTTCATGGTTGGTTTTTCTTTTTATTAGACATTATTTTGACAGCCGGGATTAGAACCCGGGACCTCTTGCATGGCAGGCAGATGCGCTACCGCTGCGCCACAGAGGTCGTATTAATTTTACTAGCTAACAAACCGCGGTATTACCCGCGGTTTATTAGGAATAAAATAATGTACAAAGTTTCCTATACATTATTCGCGAATTAGTTTTCATCGATTTTCCCATGGGAATAAGATATTTTCCCGCAGTAAAACGTAGCCTATGTGTTAATCCATTGTGTCAGCTAACTCCTTACCAAATTTTATTAAAATCACCGCAGCCGTTTAGAGCTGAAGAAGTAACAAACATACACACAAACTTTCGCCTGTATAATATTTTATAATAATAATAAATTGTATGGAATCAGGCGTGTCTTTGCGGAAATCATTAATAGCATTAAAAAGTGAAAATAACTTTGCTAAATTCCGCCAAAAATCCCACAAGCACCATGCGATTAGTTAATGCACCGTCCTCCCTCCACTTGTTTAAGCAGAAGCAAGACACGAACACACCACCACCGACCTTGTCGACACCAATACTTCTGTGAGAAAACACGCGATGCGTTACACCTCTAATACGAGGCATCCTTAGGCTCACAAGTGCAAGTGACTGTCACCGCTTTTTTTATGATGGGATTTTATTTTATATTCTGATAGGAGACGTAATTTCAAGAAACTCCTGTCATTGTTTTCGTGATTAATCGAGTTTCTTATTTAATTAAAATGAATATTATTCGGCGTGACGTGATGTTACATACTCTGTTTGTAGGTAGAGTTCGCTATTGGATTTGTTTGTGGTTTTGTGTGTAAAAAGACAGATGTTTGACAGACGAAGTTGACAGGCCATTGGTAGTTTTTCCACAGAATAACTACTACTACAGACGATTTAACATGTGACGTCATCGTAGAGGTCATATGAAGGGCATTTAAATATTATTATTTACTCAAAATAAGGCTTACCTTTTATGATAAAAATCTTTTACATTAAAAATACTGTAGTTTGGATGCTAAGCTCGAAATGGTTTTCGATTCAAGCAGTTCACTTTTTTTTGCATCCCGAATGAGCGCTTTTCAAAGGGACTTAAAAAAATAAAGTTGTAACACTTTTAATCAATAGATGGCGCTAGCGGTTGCCCTATCCGAATGAAGGAGGCCAACTGACCAGAAACTGAAGAAACGTTTCTGCATAGCTGATAGTATGCAGCGAGGTATCATTGGTTACTGGTCTTCCGTCACTCCTATATACTCTGTGTCAATAACCTTCGTTCTCAGACAGAGTTAGGCACGGCGCCATCTAGTAGCTTTTGGGGAACCCACCCAACTGACAGCTGTCAAAAACGCCGAGCCGAAAAGCCCTCATTGCTTTAACGGCGCTTTCGCAACCGTTCGAACTGTTAGATTGATGATTGAAAACCACTTTTAAAAAACGAGTTTATTAATTAAACACACTCAAAATATGGATAGTGAAAATCAGGATATTAATTAGCAAATGAAAATTGACAACTGCTCTCGCTCGCGGCTAAGGCTGAACTGTCTGACCGCCCAGAAGGGCCATCGTGAGAAACTAGAAGTGCTTAGCTGGCATAATGTAACTACTTATGATTTAGCGAGGAGTAAACACTACGCCTTACATGGCAAGGGTATAACAGAACGGCTCCCGGTCCGGCCGGGCTCATTCCCTCGCGTGCCCCGCAGGGACGAGTCGTGGTCGCCGCGCGCGCGCCTCGGCCGCCTGGTGCCGCGCCTGCGCTCCGGCCGCGCCGCGCCGCGCCGGGAGAGCGTGCGCGCCGCGCTGCAGCACGCGCGCGCCGCGCCCGCGCCGCCCGCGCACCCCCGCCCGCACGCGCCCCAGGTCAGTGTAGCGCCGCGCCCGCGCCGCCCGCGCACCCCCGCCCGCACGCGCCCCAGGTCAGTGTAGCGCCGCGCCCGCGCCGCCCGCGCACCCCCGCCCGCACGCGCCCCAGGTCAGTGTAGCGCCGCGCCCGCGCCGCCCGCGCACCCCCGCCCGCACGCGCCCCAGGTCAGTGTAGCGCCGTGCGCCCGCCACACCAGCCTCCGCCGCAAGTCAGTCGCAAGACCAACGCCGCTGCGCACATATCCGTTATAGATCAGTGCCAGCGCTGCGCACGCGCCACACCCGTCATAGATCGGTGCTAGCGCTGCGCACGCGCCACACCCGTCCAGACATTATATGGGATTAACGCATGTCCAAACATTATAGGGGAGTCGGGCGACTGCGTTACTACGCAGCCAGTCAGGGAAGCAGTTGAATGTGATTGAAAGCAAACTTAAGGTTACAGTGGCGTAAATAATGTGTACGAGCAGAGGGGAGCGTGTACAACTTAACTCTGTCGCACAGCAGATCCGGCTCGAAGGACCATTACGTACGAGCGGACGAGAGACACAACCTACGACATCTGCCATGCGACAGAGTTGAGCTCTCCTCTGCTCGTACATAATGTTACTGCCGTATAGAAAAGCAGAAGAGAAAAACTTTTGAAGACGTATGTTGTTATTGAGAGGCAAAAGCCAACTGTTTGGTGCAGGCAACAAGACCCGTGAGCTTGACTGTGCCCAGCAATACGGCGACCTACTTAAGTGTATTTTAAATATTTAATAATATTTAAAAAGAAGAGAGTTGTTAGTCTTCCTTGTTTAGTTAAATTTAATGATACACTATACTCCAATACCCGCCGCACGTCAGTGCTAATTATTTTTGCACAATTACTTAATAAACATCTTGGCAAACTTTCACAATTATAAGATTAGTAACACTGTCTTTCATACAAACAAGTTTTAGATTCATTGAAAACTCTCATTTAACAAATAACTAAGTATTCCGTGGGAAATTTTAATGGCGATCTTTTGTTACAGACGACGAAAATTCAGAACGCTAAACGCGCTGTGATAGCGAGCAAGAGCAGGCGGCCCCCGCCGCCCGCGCCCCCCACGCCAAATAAGAATAGTAAGTATTAGCGGGTACTAGAAAGTATATCGCCTGTAACATCATAACATTACCTCACGCCTGTATCCTAGAGGGGTAGGCTGAGACCAGAGACTGGCACTTGCCACGATCCTGACAGATCACCTTAGCTTCATCGACGTTCATAAGTCGTTGCACGCAGGCACGCCGCCGGTTCCGGGTACTTTTTAGCTTCCCTTTTGCTAATATAATCCACTATTTGGTCGACATATGTCCGCCTAGGGCGTCCCTTACCGGTCCTTCCAATTACATTAGCAATATAATTGTATGACAAACGAGTAAAATAGTATTTTCACGGAGAGGGCGCTACTCTGAACCACGAGCGATGTGTAAGTTTTGCCCTACTCGATTGGCGGTCTAAATTGACATTTAAGGTTTTTCTCATACGATACCCACTTAGGGCACAGCACGGAATATCTAGTCTTTTTTTTATCTTCCAGTTTCATTGGTGGTTTCACATGGTTTAAAAAGCAAAAAAAATAATAGATGTCCTGCAGAGGGTTGCTTAGGCTGCCTACCATGCAAGAGATCCCGGGTTCGATCCCCGGACGGGGACAAAAATAAACCCTATGTCGTGGATGTTTACATGTTTGTGATGTCGCTGTTTCTGGTACCCACAACACAGGGTATCCTAGTGTGGCGCCAGAAGCAATGTATGTGCCTGTATGTAAATGTTATGTTATGTTTGACCTGAGGATATAAAATTAATAGGAACTTCAATCTGTTGTTTCAGACACAAGACTGAAAAAGGGTATGAAGACGGCGAAGCAACGCCTGGGTAAGATATTGAAGATACACAAAATGGTATATTAGTTGTAGGTACTTAGTTCAACTAGTTCGATCTACCAACCACCTAGCCTAGGTGATCACAGACAAGGAAATTTCGTGCACTGTGCAGTGATAAGTGTCTATATTTCTAATTTTGTGCAGCGATATATTGAAATATTACGGTTTTCACCCTATTTCGTGCAATAATAAAAAAATACTTTAGCTACTCCGTATCGAAAGGTCTTTTGTCGCGTTTCGGCTAAAACAGTCATTAATAATATCGATTCTCAAACCTATTTCCTTCTTGTCTGGTTGTATCAATCGACACGAAATAAGCAATTATTACTACTGTTTTTAATTTCAACAAATATATATAAACAGAGTTGGTTCAAATTATGACGAAAAATTTAAAAATCCTCTTCCATAAGTGGGGCAAAATTTATTATTTACAAAAAACCTATATTTTAATAGTAAACTAAAGTTTAACGAAGGTTATAGCCATTGTTCTAAAAAAAAAATATCTGTGGGAAAACAGCTCCCTGTGTCCTGGCGTCGAATCTGACGTCACGCCCAGGTAAATAAACATCGTAATCACGAATAGTCTCAACAAAGTACGGGTGAAGTTTACCACTGTTACTCAAGCGTGACGTCATGAGGTGTGATTGCTGTTTCAGTCAAAATGGCTGAAAGCAGTATAATCTTTAATTTTATTAATAGAGTTAGTAATCTCGTTTTTTCTAAAACTAAATTATTGTTTCAATTCCTTTTAATATGTACTTTTCCCTAATATCGTTAAATCTTGATCATTTGATATTGTAGTCACGCCTATTATAATGATATTTACTGACTTACTTCCTATGATGCTACAAACCTTTGTGGGTCTTGGCTCCTCCACACTCCTTTTTCACGTGTTTCGGGCCTTTGACTCTCTCTTCCAGTTCGTGTATTTGCCCATCTTTCTGGGGTCTTCTTCAATACAGTCAAACCAATGTTATCTGGGTCTGCCTCTTGGTCTCTTTGGTTGCGGCGGCGTCCACATGGTTATAATGTTGGTCGCTCTGTAGTCCGGCATTCTCTCCAGATGACTCGCCCGTCTCAGCTGCCGCGACTTGGAAAACCTGACAATAGGCGTGACTGACGACTGTATGAAATAATCAAAGATTTAACGATATTAGGGGAGAGTAGATATTAAACGGATTTAGAACACTGATTTAGTTTTATTAAAAAAAGAGAGATTACCAATAATATATCGCTCCAATATTTGGAGCGATATATTTTTGAACTAAAACTTTCGTAAGCACAACACATTGTAGACTTTTAGTCCAGACAGCAGAGACGGAGCTCGCGTCGTCGGTTGCTCGTCTCACACCTATCTCGGCGCGGGCGCGCCGCGCGCTTGCCCGTAGTGTGAGACGAGCAACCGACGACGCGAGCTCCGTCTCTGCTCACCATGATTAAGCTCTGCGAATCGGAGCGAAACCTGGTCGGACTTTTCCGATATAACAACACCCGTAAGTAAATCCGGACTAAAAGTCTACGGAGCGATATATTATTGGTAATCTCTCTTTTTTATGTATCGCTGAGGTTGTAGGTTATCGCTCGTATCGCAGGTATGTTCGCTCGAAGTTCACTCTTCGCTTGTCCAAACTGAACTGACTGTGCGCCGCGGCGGCCGCTATTTATATCCGCCGGCAAGGGTTCTCGAACATTCCCGTAAGTACCTACTCTCGGTGCACGTGGCAACAACTCTAGAACAATTTCATGTCATAGAGTTTTGAACCTTACGCTAGTAGACATACGAATCATTATTGCTTGCAGTGGTACTAAAGCGCAGCATGCGGCGACTATTCGATAGGCTTCCAGAGGGCTCTATTCGATAGATGGGACATAGGACAGCGACAATAGATTATAATACTGCTTTCAGTCCACACCACATCACACCGCGTGACGTCACGCTTGAGTAACATTCTTGACGTTTCTTTACCTGGGCGTGACGTCAGATTCGACGCCATGACACTGCGAGCTGATTTCCCACTTTAAAATCATTTTAGAATAATCACTTTTTCGTTCGTTATCAACCCTTGTATGTCCCCACTGCTGGGGCACGGGTCTCTTCCTGCATCGCAGAAGGGGTTAGGCCATACTCCACCACGGGGGCCAAGTCCGGATTGGTGGAGGATTGTAAGACAGTGGCGGGCCTTACTGTCAGAAGTTATCAAGCCGCCCATAAGGCCTCTGACATGGCTTAACTTAATAATCACTTTAACCTTCTTTAAACCTTAGTTTATTACTGAAATATAGGTGTTTTTGCAAATGATAAATGTGTCTCCACATTATAGAAGAGCATTTAAAAATCTTTCGTCGTGCATATTGTCTCCCGCTTGATAATAATATTTCGGGATGCAATAATTCGCAGCTAAATGAGACATCCAAAAAACGTATTACATACGGAAAATAATAATTCGTCATCCTATATTCATAATATACTACCTATTTTTGTTCGTGACTTTTGATAGAACCAGACATACAATCAATAAAATAGATAAATAATTACAGAGTTATTTATAAAAATACAGTTCCTCTAATGCAGTTTTCACGGGCCGCTGTAAAGGGAAAGACTTGCCACGGACAACTTAAACTGCATTTGAGGTATGTTTCAGAGTAATTGGGTTATTTTTATAACGCCGTTGATAATATTTACTGATCGTCAATGGGTATTGTCGTTTCGCTTCGAAAATTGATTAGTAGCTTGAATTGTTTATTAAGTTAGTGAACTTCACTGTATTTTTGTGAACCAGCTTATCTGGAATAAATATACTGTAAATGTGCGTAAGTTGTATATTTTACAAATAATACGTCTGCACGGACCAATAAATGTTGTAGACGAATTGCCTGTCTGTCTGTATGTGCGTGTTTCGTTTAGGTGAGATCGGTAGCGATAGATTGGTTTGGTCGCGGGTGAAACCGCGTGTTTACTAGTGTTTTGTTTAATTAGTTCATAAGAATCGCGTATGGATGAGTTTTTTTTTTCTTCACTTATATTGTAAATTTACCCAAAGTTTTGTTGTTATAATCATTTCCCTCTTTTTTTGTTGACATACTTTCTGACAATATTATGTATCAAATGAGTGAAAGGGAAAATATGCATGAAACATGTATTAACTATTTTTAAACGTCATTTGTATTGTTAAAGCTTTGATTATTGACCGAAAACTAGATCTGAATTCGACTGTCATTATGTTTTTTTATTAATTCGTAAGTTTTTGGCATATAAAGAAGGCCACCATCCGGTGGAAAGGACTTAAAAGGCAGTTAAGATGCATCTCAGCGTATTTGTAGAGCGATGCCGCCACTTTCACTGGGTTGCCAGATTTGTATTGTATGTTTTAGTTTTTGAGACTGGTCAACTCTGCATTTAAGATGGTCACACTGACGCGGTTCTTAAGGCTGTTTTTACTTCTGGCATTCCCCTCACTTAAAAAATATTTTATTTCTATGATTGTAATTAAAAATACACTGCGCTTTTGACATTGGGTGGACTATAGCGGCGCTAGCAAATAAAATAACGGCTACTTTAGACCTATCTTAGCTGGACTGAAAAAACAAACGACTCGAACGTGATAGTGTTACCAACTTTGCTTTATCAATTCATCTTAATAAGAAAAGTAGAATTGGCATAACGACACATCAAACTTATAAAAAGATATTTTTTACATGAGATCCCAGAAAATATCGTTAGTTTCGTTTTGATCGCTATAAAAATATCATCATGTCCCCATCCCTGTCCTTATAGCCAAGATCCTCAGCGTTGTGGGACCGACAGATGAGATTGGATTTCTGACCTTTATTATTTCTTGCTGACCTCGCAAACGTTGTTTTGCCATATTAATTGGGCTACGACCTAATCTCTGACCTACCAGTTATACACAAAAACAATCATAAGTGAAGCCGTTTGATAACAATCACTCTGACAACAGATTTTTATATATTAGATTTAAAGATTTAATATATCAATTCCACCAAACTGCGATCCCCAACCCGCATGCCCAGCGTGGGGATTATGGGCATTACCCCCCCCCAATGATGGCACAACCTTGCGCTATGGCGCTCATTAGGGGAGGGCTATGTCCAGCAGTGGACTAATATAGCCTGAAGAAGAAGAAAGATCCTGTCACAGTGGTTATTTTATTTGAGACTTGTTATTCGCGGTTAATCGATTTTCCCGCGGTAAAACGTCTATGTGTTAAACCAGGGTGTCACCTAACTCCATACCAAATTTATTTAAATCGCTCCAGCCGTTTAGACATAAAAAAATAACAAACATACACACTCACACACTTTCTCCTTTATATTACTGTGATACACGCACCCATATAACTTTTAATATCTTTGAACACCAAATTCCTCTAACAAAGACATGTCTGTGATGTCCATAATTTTATTTTGTGAAGGTACCATAGACCACATTCATCAATAGCGATCATAATTTTAGGATGGTTAGAAAAATGTAACGACATGAATGCCAGAAGTAAAAGCAGCCTTAATTCTGAGATAGCTAGCATCGCGATTAGCAATTCCAAGCTTAATATAACTGAGCTTAGATTCTGCTAACGCATTGTAGTACAATGACCATTGCACGAACGTGGCGATTTAATTTCGTTGGTGCATCAAGTCTAGGCGCGCCCTTACATCAAACCTTTTAGGCTTTAATGGTAAGGAAAATTCATCATGTGACTCGACCATGTGTCTGTCATGGTACTATTCTGCACTAACAGAATCAAGGACTTGGTAGAAAGTAGCTTTTTGCTTTTAAATATCAGTCCACACACAAAGGGCGTTTCTGAATTGAAAATGTTCGGTACGTAAATAGTTACTTGTAGCGCTGTCTCTTTGAATTTCCCAGAAAAGAGCGTGACAGAACGTCACTTAAGTATTTCCTTACTGAACTTCTCAATTCAGAAACCGGTCCGTGGAATGTAAAAGTCATACGAATTTATTTTTTGTTTGTGGTTATTTCCTTGCTGTCAGTTTTCCCCAGCCTGTTTTGTACTAGCAGTGAATAAGTATTAAGAACGTACAATACAGTACAGTTAAAGGCCGCGCTTGTAAAGTGTGATGTACTGTCGATTGTACATTCATCACGTTTGTGTCCCATTTTAATAGATATAAAGACACGCGTGTCACTAGCTTTGCGATGACAGGGAAAAAACAAAATGGCGGACGTCAGCTGTATCAACATAATTAGTAAAATGCCATCTTAGCTTGAAATTAAAAAGAACTTGAGGTATGAAAACAAAAAACCTGACCGAAGGCGACATAGGGCCTACATAAATTCATTGCGTTTTTAACATTCGAAAGGTGACCCAAATTGACCTATCAGCAACAAATCTAATACGAAGTTTCGCCTACTGAGGTTGCAAATCACCAGTCAGGATTTTTGTTTTTTTAAGAAGTTTTTTTTGATAGATTTTAAATTTAATGTCACATATTTTGCCATGTATATTTTGCACCCTAAACGATATGATGCAGTTTACCCCACCTCAGGCAATCAAATAATTAGGCAAATCGCATAGTTGTGGTCCACCAGTGACCGCTGCAAAGTGAGGTGATTGTATGTGCGACTGGATATATTCTGGTCTTGAATTGATCAAAACACACACACACACACACACATGAGCTTTCTCAAGATTTACTGTGACTTTAGATTACTGTGTGACCATCATTCTCCTTTGCTAATTTCCAATTTTTATATTCCATTTCGATATGTCATTTTGAAATTCATTAAATTCCAAATATTACTTTTATCAATCAATCAAGTCAATTTGGGTTCACAATATATATATATATATATATTGGATATATATTGTTCAATATGCTAGATATATGGAATCAATTCTTTTTCAATTCAGAATTTCTTTTTGAAATCAGCAAAACTTGTAATCAGTTTTGTTATGTTTGTAAGACGACACGAATACTGCGCAGGATCTGCGCAGGATCCGGTTTATATTACAGCACAAAACATAAATAATAATTACAGCATATTTATCGAAATATTTGACCAGAATATATCAATTCGCTTGGTGAATAGAAATTTCACTATTCACCTCATTTCATTGGTAAATTCATTGTTGTTTACTTCATACCCTAGTGATAATAGTATGTAAGCTTTTTTATGTTGTTAAAACAACGTAGGTACGTGTATGTATATCCTGTGAACTATAGGCTGGTACGGAAATAAGAAAATCATATATACAGGAAAAAAGGTTAAATTGAAAATGCTCTTTACCGACTAAGCTGTCTAGATGGTATAGGTGCAGGGCAAGCCGACGCCCAAGCACTGCAGCATCCGAGTGGTCCCTTCACCATTTATCTAGTGTTTGTGAAGGTGCCACTGGACGCTGTATAAATCATCTCATTACGTACATATGAAGGCAAAAGGCTGAAACGGCTCACGCCCTGCGTCTGAAACCCTGCCCACCCATCCTGCAACTGACCGCGCCTGCTGTTGCTAAACTCAAGTGATTGATTCCCATCACTCGGTTCGACTAGCCCACGAGCGCTTCGAAAATTTGCTTAGCACAGATTAATTTTGACAGCCACATTCCGTTTGTTCCATGGCCACGCCTGTAAGCGCCATCTATGAATGTCTGAGAATTTGTGCTGAAAACTGATCATTAACAACATCCTGAAGCATATCTTCATGGTGCCGAATTTATCATACAAGCTTTTTTAATTTTTATATTCCTTTTAATGCACTAACCCGTGCTGAGGACATTTTTAAAAACCTATTTAGAGGCTAAAAATTCCACCCATGCCGGGACTCTCTGGCTAACTTTGCCAGTGCTCTCCCAACTGAGCTAATGGGCGACTAACCGGCATCAGTGAAATTTCGAACCTCTATGTGTTACGTACAGGCAGCAACAGCTTTTTTAATTTGTTAAAAACTCAGACTCATAACCTGATTGGTGTACTTTTTCTATGGTTAGGTTCTTCTATGGTCACGCCTGTAAGCGCCATCTTTGAATTGCCTTGTTTTCAATTTGTGCTAAAAAAACGGCTCACTGCAGGCGGTCAGACTGCACCTTAGAAAATAATTTAGATTTCAGTAACAGCCTATACTTGAACAAAATAGAAAACAACTTTCTAAGACAGGGTGAGTTTTTCAGAGTGAAAAATCACAAATACGCGTTAGCATTAAGTCTAAATAGATATAGTTATGTATCTTGTACATACACTCACACAATGTTATAGATATTTTTTTACTTGACTCCAAAATATTGCTAGAATATTTAATTTCTCATTACCACGACACCCTTAGATGTATAATCGTGAAACGCCTTTTCGCTTAGCTCCAATAAAGTGTGTAAGTTAAAGATAAAAAATATACATATAAATAAATTAACTTTCTGTTTTTCGATGACAAATGTGATAGGCAATATTTTGATATGGAAAGAAAAATCGGCTGTCATAATTATCCAGATTACTATAGGCCGGCTCTATCTAACGCAACGATACAAACTTAAATTAATTTTAAATACTTTCAAGTTATTCAATAGGTAATTGCGCAAAAAAAGCCCTGCCGTCCGGCCCACAGGCACGTCACGGGAATGGGCTTGTTTTGCTCTGGTATTGTAGCATCTAACTTCGTTATTATTTAAGGATTATTTTAGATTGAAATTGCCCGAGCGATGCTGGCCCTGTCTAGAGCATGCCGTGACGTCGAAATTACATACAGATTTAGCTTCATTTCAATTTCCAAAATAAAAGCCTGACTGGAATGAAACTTTGCAAGTGGATCTCCACATTTGCAAAAGGGTAGTATCGTACTGATATTATAAAATTAAATGTAAGTTTGTGAAGATGTTGATGTTTCTTACTCAATTTCAAAGACAAAGATCTGAATTGAGACATAGGATACTTGATTATACTATTTTTATTTTTAATGCACTAACCCGTGCTAAGGACAAATTTATGTAATATATGAGGATACTTGATGTCCGGATAATGTATTTTCATGGGACAATTTTTAGTGCAGGCGTACCCGCGGGATTTAGCTAGAAAAAGTTCAGAAAAACTTGGAGCCAATTTATTTTTTTATGAAAAGCTCTATGTAATCTTTATTTTTAAAATAAAACCACCTTGGAAACCGTGATATCTCAAATTCATTGTAATAATAGCAGCTACCCACGGCTTCGTTCGATTTTTATAATCAGGTATTTTTTCGGGACAAAAAGTAGTATGTGCGTATGGTACACCAAATAATAAATACTGTGCTATTCCAGACTATAATCTATCTCTGCCTAAATTCGTCCTAATCCGTTTAGCCACTATAGCATGATTGAGTTACAGTTATTCATACAAAATGTGAAATTTATAATATTAGTGTAGATATTAAGAAAGTTTCGTACAAATCCGTATCTGCTCGTATTTTGAAATTCACAGCATAACTGCTTTTGTATGGAATTTTGACGCTACAGCGCTCTCTGAAGAAATCAAAATCAGAAATTCCCTTCTCGGTTTTTCTTTCCATAGGTATGAACTATTTTTTTAATTATTGTAATAACTGAGTTTGAAAGTTCGAACCGTGTATTCAACAAGTGTTTTCGTTCAATGATAATTGAAAATATTTACAGTATATAAAACACACCTTACGTCGCTGGCGACAAGTAAAACTCAATTGTAATTGTCGAAAAACAGATAGAAAAATAAATTAATAGGTAAAGTGAACATTAGATTATTGTACTAAAATATTATAAAAAAACAGATTATATTGTAAATGATGCTGGATGTAATTATATTGTTGTGGCGGATAAAGGTTTTCTAGATGTACCTACACGAGTTGTTTTATTACCTTAATTACCTCAATCTTTAGATGATTTTACCCTTTCAATCAAATTCAAGACCGTCTCAGACGTGCAAGAGATCCGGCCCTAGAGTCTATCACTTACATCGATTTTCAATAGAATGATATAAGCACGACAATGGTTGTTATTTGCCTCAAGTTGGTAGTCTACAAAGCAATTATAGCAGTACAACGTCATTCCAGGGGTATAACCCGCGCAAATTAAATAGGCATCGCACGCGAAGAAGATCGAATCGCGCGAGCCGCCGAGTTAAGTAGCACGGGTTTACAATTATACCATTACATTTTTTACCGCACTACCGATAGTGTGAATGAATCGACCATTACCGGACTAATACGACTCTATTGAACAACTATGCATTTTAGACAATCACCCCCCACAAAATCCATAGTAATGAGGGCTTTTCAATGACAGCTGTGAATTGATTGCATTAAAAAAAACTAGATGGCGCTGCAAGGAGAACAAATGTCACCAATCATACGCGTTGTACGCACAGAGTGCTTAATGCAAGTTTTTTAACTACCTACTCGATCGCGTTAACGTAAACTCATATTTCTATGGCATCGAGGAAGCGCCACCTAGCGACAAGTATGGAAATTAAAATTGCTGAGTGCGAGTTGTAATGGTTTACGTTGACAAGTGAACACGTTTACCAGCCAAAACACTAATAAACGCGAGTGCGAGTTGTACTGTGACTAGTAACTATTATCTAATCTGTGCTGTGACAGCGTTTTGCCAGTTCGAACGGTTAACTTACTCATACTCACTACTCAATGCTCGATTAACGCGGTAGTAAAGTTATTCGATTTAATTGTTATGTGAGTTATTCGATTGGATCTGTCAAACTCGCACTAAGCACTCAGATAATTTTTTGTGATAACCTAAATATCTCTTTGTAGTCTGTGATCTAAGCTGAACTATATTAGGAAACTGTTGAAGTTTGAAAGTTTTGTTTTGAAGTATTTTTCCTTTGTTCATTACAAACTTACGTGAATTGTGTCTTTACTCGTGGCCAGGCCACGTATTGTGCATTTTTGTAGAAACATAGGCACTTACCGTGTTCCTATAAAGTCGAAGTACGTAAATTACATTGCATTTGAGCTATAACATATGACTGGGTTGACCATAAGGGACAGGTAATAAGCACAAACTTCAGAAACGTAACGTGGCAGAAACCACAGAGACGTGGTGTCAATTTCGACATATTATATGACGTCAGCACCATCTATCGGTAACTTGCGGTACTGTTTTTTGGTTTTTAATGACGCTTTGAAAAGCCCTCATTGCTATCGCATACGTCAGGATTTGGTGTGCATAGTTGGAACTTAGATTGACCATCTATTATCATCAGACTATAATGCAGATGCTCTGTCTACACCTGCTCCTATGCGCTGTCTCAGCGTGATACTCGTCCTCTGCGATGAAGGTTCGTTACCTTGAATAGATTTTGGACTGTCTTTATGTTCTTCCCTAGCGCCAGAGTAACTGGTAATGGTCGAAGAATCATCTTCCTCTTTATTATCCCTCGTGGACCCGTTAACGGGACAAAATAATGGGACCACGAGAAAACACCCCTCCTATCGGAGATTGTCCATCAATCGGCTCTCTGAGGCGAAGGAGAAGGGAGTAACTTGGCTGGAGATACCATCCCTAGCCATGAACAGAGATCAATAGGCGTTACGTTACGTTATCAACCCTTGTATGTCCACACTGCTGGGGCACGGGTCTCTACCCGCATTGCAGGAAGGTTAGGCCATACTCCACCACGGGGGCCAAATCCGGGTTGGTGAAGGACTGTAAGACAGTGGCGGGCCTCACTGTCAGAAGTTATAAAGCCTATGACATGGCGTAACGACTGCCATTATATGACAGCCGGCACCAACGGCTTAACGTGCCTTGCGAAGCACAAGGGACGCTCACCCATCCCGTACCTCACCGCGCCTGTTGTTGCTTAACCAAGTGATTGATTCCAATCACTCGGTTCGTCTAGGCCACGAGCGCTTCAATAAAAAAAAACACTTAGAAAATCATGGTTAGAATGTCCCGATAAAAAGTATCGAACGATTTCAAGGCCACTCCGTAGACGCATTAAAATAGTCGTGACCCGTAAAAAATAAAGAAAATAATATCCAATGCACTTATACCGAGTTATAAGTATAAATAAAGTAAAGTAGCTGGGCTTATGCGCTAATTTTAGATTAGATTAAAACTGTAATAGCAAAGGGGAAAATAAAAAGTACCCGGAACCGGCATGCAGCCGGCACCAACCCGGACTGCCCCCGTAGTGAAGTAGGTGTGGCCAAACCTTCCTGCGATGCAGGAAGAGACCCGTTGCTTCAGCAGTGGGGACATACAAGGGTTGATATGGTTTTTTTAAAATCAGGTCTTAAGATTGTAATGTATTCTGTGCAAGGTAGTTATCTCACGTGCATGTCACAGAACCGGCGTGCGTGCATGCAACGACTTATGAACCTTGATGAAGCGAAAATGATCTGTCAGGATCATGACAGCGGTGGCAGTCACTAGTCTCTGCCTACCCCTCTGGGATAACGGCGTTGTCTACGCTTTATATGTCCCGCGCCCGCGCACCGACACCAGCCACTTACTTGCACCTATCTATAGGTTTAGAACGGACGCATCTTTCTTGTATTTTTTTCGTTCATTATTATTTTAAAAGCAAGTCATCTTTTATTTATCGTCCATATCTTGGACAGGCGTAATGTTATGTATGTATGTAACATCCCACGCCTGTATCCCAGAGCCATGACCAGAGACTGTCACGATCCTGTCCTGACAGATTATCCTTTGCTTCTTCAACGTTTCTAAGTCGTTGCATGCACGCACGCCGGTTCTGTGAGATGCACGTGAGCTGTTATGTTTATTAAGTTAAGACTCCCTTGCACAAAATAGATTACGCCTAATTCTAAAAAAATGGGGACCAAGTCCGGCTTGGTGGAGGATTGTAAGACAGTGGCGAGCTTTACTGTCAGAAGTTATGAAGCCGCCCATAAGGCCTCCGACCGGCGCCTTGCGAAACACGGAAGGCACGCTAAAAACACGATTGTATTAAAACACTCCTAGGCGTTCTATTTCATGTGTGGTTACATCTTTTCTACAAATATCCACAGACTATTTTCTAGTAGTATGCGTTTTTGGAGTGTTTGTCTATATATAAGGCCGTTACGCCGTTACATTTGTACCTTCTGTAGTAGGTGGTACCTAACTTGAAATCGGGACGACTGACTGTGAGACATGACATTTGGGAGTAAGTTGTACGTAGGCCTTAGGTAGGTACGTAGATGGCAACTAATAGGTATTTGTTTAGATTATTTAGGAAAAGATGGTTAGACGGTTGACAATTTTTCCGCTTTAATTAAAGTGGAGTTATTAATATTGTACGTTGACATTCAACAGAATGTAAATTATTTACGTGGAAATTACCTACATTTCTGAAATGGGTAATCACCCATCAGTGGGCAGCAGTGAGCTTCTGATGATGATTGTAAATTGTTTAAACGTTTAAGTTTGTGCCGTTATGGTCGCCAGCTCTCGAACTCTTCTCCTGGCACAGTCGGGAACTTCATCATCATCACCAGCCATTTGACGCCTACTGCAGGACATAGGCTTCCCTGATGGTTATCCAAGCTTCACGGTCTTGTGCCGCCCGCATCCAGCGACTCCAACTTAAGTACCTACTACAGTGTAGTTACTCGTGAAGCTATGGAGAGAGCTATGCTCGGTGTTTCTCTGCGGGATCGAATCCGAAACGAAGTTATTCGCCGGAGAACTAGAGTGATTGG
The DNA here is from genome assembly GCA_934045075.1 of Yponomeuta sedellus. Taxonomy (NCBI): domain Eukaryota; kingdom Metazoa; phylum Arthropoda; class Insecta; order Lepidoptera; family Yponomeutidae; genus Yponomeuta; species Yponomeuta sedellus. The sequence goes on from OW203746.1 coordinate 1,069,356, forward strand.
CATAGCTCAACGGAAGCAAACTGAAGTGGCAGTGGAAGGCAGTGCTGCAAACCCCACCAGCAAGAAAAAAAGGAGACTGAAGAAAAAATCAGGAGACGCCAAAAAAATACCGTTTTGATCAATTATGAATTGTTACCAGACCATAAAATAACAAAAAAAAACCTTTCGACTCAAGACTTTTGACAGTTAGCTAGATTAAAGTAAATAATTTGAGTTGCCATTAACTAAAAAATAAAATGCTTCTATTTCCTAGGCTATTCAAATGTTGCGGATAGGTACTCCTTTTTTTCGTAGAACTAGCTATTGAGATAGTGTTAGTTAGTTAACAAAAGTGGAATATGCAGAAATGTAGTGGCGACTTGTCAAAATTCAGGAGATTTTACTTAATTCTACAAATAAAACAGTAGATCAGAGGACAGTGCCAAAAATCAGGAAATCTGATAAATCAGTAGAGTTTGCAGCACTGTTCGCGAGAACTAAAGTGATCGACATAGCTCAACGGATTAGCAAACTGAAGTGGCAGTGGGCGGGCCGCAGGACTGATAACCGTTGGTGTAGACTGGTCCTTGAGTGGTGACCGCGAATCGGCAAACGCAGCGTAGGACGCCCAGTGACCAGAGTGCTTAGTGCGAGTTTTTTAACTACCTACTCGATCGCGTTAACGTAAACTCATATTTCTATGGCTTCGAGGAAGCGCCACCTAGTGACAAGTATGGAAATTAAAATTGTTGAGTGCGAGTTGTAACGGTTTACGTTGAGAAGTGAACACGTTTACCAGCCAAAACACGAATAAACGCGAGTGCGAGTTGTACTGTGACAGCGTTTTGCCAGTTCGAACGGTTAATTTACTCATACTCACTACTCGATGCTCGATTAACGCGGTAGTAAAGTCATTCGATTGGATCTGTCTGTCAAACTCGCACTAAGCACTCAGGTGGAATGACGACATTCGCAAAGCGGTGGGCCGTGACTGGAAGAGGAGAGCCGAATACTGGGCTCAGTGGCGTGTCTTTGGACAGGCCTATATCCAGCAGTGGACTGACACCGGCAGATTATGATGATGATGATGAATTACCCGAGAGAGTTACTTATGTTTTTCGAGTGTATTAATCTACATGTGGTGTTTACTCGTGGTCCCATTATTTTGTCCCGTTAACGGGACCACGAGGGATAACTATCCCTCGTGGTCCCGTTATACGTCATCAACGGGCCCACGAGGGATAAACTATTTCTCGTGGTCCCGCTAATAAATATGATGCCTCCTGTATAAGATTTTCACTGGCTTGTCACGTTCAGCGCCACGTTTCTCTCCTTCTCCCTTTGCTCCCTATATCCTGCTTCCGTTGCTCAAACAACTTTCCTGAATTAAGTTTTACTGTTACATTTTGGAAAAGAAAGTACTGGGATTGCATGAGTTCATGGGTAGCTTATTGTTAGTTTATTAGTTAAACAGAGATTAAGTCCGGGTCAATTTTCGATTTTTGAAAACGTACTAGGCTCTCACGGAAATGTAGGAGTAATTTTATAAATAGATAGAAAAATATGATTTGATCACCCCACTAGGCGTCTCGGATGCTTCTGGAAAAAAAGTACTAGGCTCACATGGAGATGGAGGAGTTGATTGCGTTTTTATACCGGTTTGATTAGATATAGGTACGCAATTCCTGAAACGTTCGTAGAGTTTGTTTTAAAACAACTCAAGTGACGATTTTTCTAGAATTGATAATAAAGAATGAAATGAAATGAATATACTTTATTGCACACCAGGAATTACAATTTAGAATGAAAGAATGTCCCCTATATGAAAAAACTTTGGCCGTTGCATCTTCGTAATGATGCGATCCAGTGGCACCTTCACTTGCACTACAAGGGACCAATGCTGCAATGCCGGGGATATAGTTTTAACACGAAATAAATAACACATAGGTGTATAACGTAACTGACATTATGGTTATAGCCATTGTCTATCAAACAACGTCAATACAATGTATAATTAAATAAGCCTTAAGTTATAAGAGCGCAACGCCAATAAACTGCGCTGCAGTTTGGCGAAATTTGTGAAACCAAAAATGTAAAGGTTGTTTTTTTTTGTTATTATTAAAAAATATAGTAAATAATAATGGGCTTAAATGAGCTCAGATCATTGCTACAATTTTTATAGGCAAGAAGAATAAAACATTACACGTTAAAACTTTGTCTTATATATTATATCTTGCGCTTTCATTAGAGCCTAATCCTTTTTCTCAAACATTAATATTTTTAAGCTGCTTTCTTTGCTTAAAAAATATTAGCCTACTTTTAAATTCAATGCTACTAGTACAAAAAAGTGATGTTTTCTCCATGTCTTGCGATTTTATTGGACCCTAGTACTTACTCCTTCTCAAACATATAGAGCTTTCCACTTTTTGATTAAAAAATATTAATTAGTCTACAGTACAAAAAAGTGATGTTTTCACCATGTCTTGCGATTTCATTTAACCTTAATACTTTATCTCAAACATTTATTCCAAAGGAGCCCCAAAGGTCCTCCTTGTGCGAGCCCAAAAGCAGAGCACTACTTCATTTATATGAGCGCCTAATACTTTCTGCTTTTAAATTCTACTTTGTGTCGCGTTATGTATATTATGCTGTATCTATTTTTCCATTACACAGGAGGCATCATCTTCTTTAATGGGACTACGAGAAATAGTTTATCCCTCGTGGACCCGTTGATGACGTATAACGGGACCACGAGGGATAGGGTATCCCTCGTGGACCCGTCAACGGGACAAAATAATGGGACCACGAGAAAACACCCGTATGTGGGTATGTACCTATATTTCTTTGTTACGCTCCGTAGCCTAAACGCTACGTTTATTATTATTATTATTCAATTATTTCAGGCAAGGCCCATATAGTGTTAGTAACAATTTGACTTATGCTATGTTAGCAAACTATTTACATTATTATATTTACATACAGCCTAGTCCCAGCCAGTCCCCCTGCTTGTCGGCATAAGGTGCATTGACACCCAGTGGCGCTGTAGGTGTGGGGCTGTTCATCCGATCAGCCAATGCCTTCAGGAGACTGCTGGTACTGACCCTTACCCTGCACATCAGGGATGCTATGCGTTTGCGAATTAATGCGTGGAAATCATCCGTTTGCGCGTCGGCAAACATCCCCGATGCACTACAGCATCGGGGCAGCCCCAGCAGCAACCTGAAGGCGTTGTTATATTGGACCCGTAGGGCGCTGTAGGCTTTCTGCGTATAGTTGGTCCACAGACTCTAAGTGTAAAAGGATTGGCAAAAGGCCTTAAATAAGGTTACTTTTACCTCCTCCGTCCAGCGAGCAAATCTGCGGGCCAACATATTGCACCTCACCGACAGCGCCCTACGCTCCCTCTCGATATCTGATCTACATCATCAGACAAGTCGTCGTTTAGCAAGAGATGTGTTTTTGTTTTTTTAAAGTGTTTTGTGTACAGACCTAAGTGGTACATAAAGACAATTGGATGAGCCAATTCAAGAAATCACTGAGTCCTATTTTGACGGTTTTGAGTTGGCAATTTATTACCTTTTAGCGTGACTATTACTGCACTTTATGGCACTTGAAACGAACGTCGTTCTTTTAACATTAAAATGTAAAACATAGCGTCACAAATGGTTTCGCCACTCGTTCGACAAGTGAGTAGACATCAATAAACACTTATTTCTAACAAGTTGACATCACTAAAACACTCTTAAGACGGAGTTAAGACCGGTATATAATAAGAATTCCTCTCATAAACCGTATTTAATTTCTTCTAAGAGTGTTTTAGTAAAGTCGGCTTTGTAATTAAAAAAATATGTTTCCTGTCGTATGTCCCACTGCAGGGCCCAGTCCTTTTCTCAGAAAGAGAGAGTATGGGCTTAATTACCACGCGTGCCCTCCGTGGATTGGCAATTTCAAGCGCTGGGGTATTTGAACACCTCAGACAGTTTCTCTCACGATGTTTTCTATGCAGGCCTCGGGGCGCCCGCAGTTGGGTTTGCAATGGAAAATCAAATATATTAAATTAAACTCAAAAATGCATATTCACTTCACGGCTGTATTTAGAAATCTGACAAATAAAGGAAAAAAACTGAAAAGCGTAAAACTAAATTCAAATTACAAAAAATCATAAAATAAAATAAAATCCTCTGTAGAGAGCCGCCACATTTTCCTTCACAGATAGCGAGTAGTTATAGTAGCAATCTATAACTACATGCCTGCAGGGAATCGAATGTACGACCCGAATGTCCAATCTATTTACCTACGGTTTCAGCCTGCGAAGACCCTATATATAAATAGAAGTCGAGTATATTTTTAAATATTCAGCTTTCTAATTCAAACTGTATCTTATTGTGATGTTAATGCTTCATTTTACGTATAGTATTGTGTGGAGATTTTGATTGGAAAGATTGGATCCTCAATGATTTATCATTAACTCCGAATTTAGCAAAACCTAATTTTAAATTTAAATATCCATTTCGAAGTCTAGGTATCTAGGCTAGACTAGGCTTAATTCACTAGACCATGGGTAGATTGGAGATTTAGGTAGAATACCTGAACACCTCAGATTTCGGAGTTATAATTTTTACAGCTGGAAACCTCTTACCCCCGGTTTCTCGTACACTAACAAGCTGTTAATCTACTGTTAAGAGTTGTCAGTTGTTTTTTTTGTATGCACTTTGGCCAACTGACAGCTGTTAACAGTAGATTAACAGCTAGTTATTGTACGAGAAACCGGGGGTTAATCTTACACATATTTTTACACGAAACCTCTTTATGGCTTTGAAGCCTAAACCGACCAGCCCATATTCGTCCACTGTTGGACATATGCCTTCCCCAAGAGACGCCACATGAAATGAAATTAAAAGGTTTTATTCAAAGTAGCACAGAAACTGCGGCTTAATGAACGTTACAATTCAAACTAGGTGTCCATTTCAAAATCTAGATCATTTAGGAGAAAAAATGGACAAAAAAACTCCTAACTTAGCCTTTTCAAAAGTCCTTAATTAACATAGTTTACATAATTATTATAAACATAGAACTCATACATTGTACTGGCTTTCATTCCAGACCTCATTGTCATATAAATAATCCTTTATGTTATAGTGGCCCTTTTGGCACAAAGTGTGCTTAACATATTTTTTGAACCGCGATTCAGTCAAGATTAATATATCTTCAGGGATTTTATTATAGAAGCGTATACAATGCCCCATGAAGGATGTATTAACCTTTGCCAGCCTAAATAGTGGGAACAAAAGTTTGTTTATTTCTAGTATTTACATTGTGTTGGCTACCTAAAGTTTTAAAATTACTGATATTTTTCCTAACGTACATAATGTTTTCATATATATACTGACTGGCAACTGTCAGGATGTTAGTTTCTTTAAAGAAATCTCTTAACGAATCTCTACTACCCAGCCTATAAATGAATCTGATCGCTCTCTTCTGCAAGACGAAGATGGTCTCAATGTCTGCTGCCCGTCCCCACAGTAGTATGCCATAGGACATAAGACTATGGAAGTAACTAAAATAAACAAGCCTAGCAGTAGCGACGTCAGTTAGTTCCCTAATTCTTTGGACTGCATATGCTGCTGAACTAAGCCTATTTGCAAATTTTTCTATATGAGGACCCCATTGAAGCTTTGCATCAATTGTGATACCTAGAAATACAGTTTCATTCACAAGGTCTAATTTGTCATTCCCCAGTAAAACATTGCCGTCTACCGTTTTGACATTTGGAAGAGTGAACTTTATACATTTCGTCTTTTTTGAATTTAACACATCTTTCTGTCCTCGCCTATCCTCATTCAGCCACTGCCAGCAATCTGCCTCACACGGTCGGTACAGCGAGCTGGGGGCAGACCTCGAACTACATTTGCTAGTTCGAGGTCTCCACCCGAGATCCTTTGCACCCCATCGACCATTCTTTGGCACATGCCACCATCACCCAGCCACTTCGACTTGCCAATCTTAGAAACCAATCCCACTATTTAGGTTAATACATCCTTCATGGGGCATTTACAGGTAGCTACGCTTCTATAATAAAATCCCTGAAGATACATTAAGCTTTCCTGAAACGCGGTTCAAAAAATGTGTTAAGTACTTTGTGCCAAAAGGGCTACTATGTCGTAAAGGATTATTTAGACAACAAAGAGTTTGGAGCTTTTTTGACAATTTTTTCTCCAAAATGATCTAGATTTTGAAATCGGCACGTAATTTGAATTGTAACTTTCATTTATCCGCAGTTTCTGCACTACTTTGAAAAACCTTTTCATTCATTCAATCCTGGATACCTCTATTTTGGCGTAAATTTCAATAAACTAAATGTAGTATATTTTGTGCACGTAATCCCGCTTTTTACTGCTTCTTCGACTCTCTAAGTTTTGCTGGAAGAAATCTCTTTCAGAGATAAGCCCGCCCTTGTGCATGTCATTTCTTAGGTAATGTCCTAACATATTTATAACATATTTTTAAAAACCTTTTTAGAGGCTGAACATTCCGCCCATGCCGGGACTCGAAGCCGAGACCTCTGGCTAACCGTACCAGCGCTCTCCCAACGGAGTCTCAAGTGTCTAGAGTCTCGGGCAAGTGCATCAGCGAAATTTCGAACCTCTACAATATCCTCTGTATTATTTACAGGCAGCGACATCTGGCTGAAGTAATTTGCATCACTTGCAGCCCCGAGTACCTACTTGCAGTTAGGTTTTAGGTTAAAGTAATAACTTTCTAAACTACATTCCAGACGTGGGTAGTAACCGGACTGTTCATCAACTTTTTCGGCCATGGCATGGTGCTCAGCTACTCCTCCTGCCTCTTGCCAGGATTGCGGGCTGATGACTCTGACATCAAGGTGGACCTGGATTCCGCGTCTTGGCTAGGTTGGTTAACTCCAAAATAATTCAACAGTTATTTTTTAATACTGTCTTGTTGAACCTATGGCTTCTTCTAAGCCTTCTTTACCATCACCACCTATTCACATGTCCTTTCGTTTTTCTTCATTTTTTGTTTTTTGGGAATGTTATGTTTAAGTTTGTTTTGTTACTGTGGTGTGTGCATTGTTTCTATAACTAATGATTTTTTTTTCTTCTTTTTCTTCTTCTTCTTCTTCACCTTCACCAGAACCACTTTCTTTGGCTTTAGGTAGGTTTTATTATCGTTTTCCGGCAAAATTCAGATTCCGAGTGCTATATTCGCTTGATGTGTTAAGGATTGGTGAGCGAGGTTATTTCGGATAACAAATAATTCTAAAATTCGGTCGTCTTGCATAGGTGCGATTTCCGTTCATTTTATTGCTCATCGCGTTCACCAAGAGCAATACATTGTCAAGGTTTTCTAGATTGTAATAAAGTGAAATTAGGAATGTGTTTCATTCCCTGAGCAATGCATGTCCGGATTTCTAAACTGCTCGCCAATTCCTCTTTTCAGCTTCGTGCCTGGGTCTCACAATGATGAGCAGTTTCCTCATCATCACAGTCTTCATGGATCGCTTCGGGCGGCGCTGGGTCCACGCCTGGACCACCTTTCTTGTTGGGGTAGCGTGGCTCATCATCTACGGGGCACATGACTTCTGGGTGATTTTACTTGGAAGACTCATCGGAGGTTTTGGCCTAGGCAGTGGCTACGCTTGCGGCTGCTGCATAGTTTCAGAATGCGTCGCTCCCGAATACAGGGGCGCGTTCTTGAATATCAAAACGGTCACCCTGTTTATCGGGTACTTGTACATGCATGTAGTTGGCCACTTCTTCCATTGGAGAACTGTGGCTTTGTTGGGAGTAATACCCTGTGTTCTGACCCTGTTAAACAACTTAACTTGGCCCGAGAGTCCATCCTGGTTGCTTGCGAAGAATAGGTTTGAGGAATGTGAGGAAACTTTCTACTGGTTAAGAGGACGAGGCGAAAAGGCGATCAAGGAATTGGAAGCCATGGTGCGGGCACAAAAGACAAGGCTCTCTCAAGCTTCGCCCAAAGTGTCTCACTATCAGAAAGCTTTATCACTGCTAAAAAAATTCACACAACTAAACTTTGTAAAACCCTTGGTTATTACGAGCTTTTGTGGCGTACTGCTGGAAGCCAGTGGAAGACATTTCTTTCCAGCCTACGCTTTAGAAATAATATCGGAAATCGCTGACAAATCCAACTCTTTTCTATGTATCATTGCTATAGACAGTGTGTCTTGTATCAGCTCTATCGCTTCATCCATTCTAGTTAGAATACTTGGACGGAAGACCTTATTGATGATCAGTGGCATTACTTCTACTATACTTTTACTGACAATTTCTTTGATAACGTATTTAAAATCACATGCCATAATAACTGCAAACATCTGGCTTGTACCGTCACTGGTATGCACCTTTTTTGTCTTAACAAATCTAGGCTGTACGAGTGTTCCGTTGATAATTTATGGAGAGATATTCCCTTTACCTCACAGAGAATTTGGTATAGGCCTGGGCGGTGCTTGTCTTACGCTCAATTTCTTCATCTACTTGAAGTTGGTACCTCACTCATTAGTTTATTTTAAAATTCACGGGACGTTCTTGATCTTTGCTGTAGGCATGGCCGCCTCACTGGTCTACCTGTACTTCACGCTTCCTGAGACGAGGAATCGGACATTACAGGAGATTGAAGATTACTTTGAACACGGGAAGTTTGTCGATGACGAAGTCACGATTGAAGACGACGGGAAGGAGGGAATGATTAGAACTAGATGATCGGCGATTTCCAGCGCCGAGATATCTAAGGCCTGAACCACGGCCATAGTGTAAGGACGTAGGTCGATATCAACTCTTGCATGTCCCCTCTGCTGGGGCACGGGTCTCTTCCTTTATCGTAGGAAGGTTAGGCCATACTCCACCGGGGCCAAGTCCGGGTTGGCGGAGGATTAAAATACAGTGACGGGCCTTAGTTTCAGATTGAAGTCATCAAGATGTGACACTTAACTTTACGTAACTTCTCAAAATAGTGAAGAAAAGTTTTATACAGAGCAGGAAGTAGTATTACACTTGTGTGCTTGTGGCGAAAACCAAAGCCTACTCTAGAGCCTGCGGTGAGATTCTAAAAGCTAACAGACTGTACCTACATTTGTATTTAATATTGTTCTTGTCTATAAATTTTCAATAATTACAGTTTTCGATATTTCATTATTATTGTCATTTTATTTTAGTAATAAGTACTAGTGGCAGGTTTAGAAACATAACATGACCTCACGCCAGCATCCCAGAGGGGTAGGCAGAGACCACGCCTTAAATTTTAATAACGCATTGTAATACAACGACAATTGCACGAACGAGGTGATTTCCTATCATTGCTGCGTTAATTCTCAGCCCGCACACGCATCAAACCTTCTAGACGCGCCAGTGGTATTAGAAAATTCGATTTTCAAAAGAGTCACTCACGTGACTCGTTCATTTACTTGTCATTGTAGCGTAATGCACCAACAGAATTAAGGCCACAGAGACTGCCACTTGCCACGGTCCCTGGTTGGCACCTTCTTAGACTTAACCAACCTATTCGATGTTATTATATAAGATATGAAATGAAAGGCTTTTATTCAAAGTAGCTCAGAAACTGCGGCTTAATGAACGTTACAATCCAAACTAGGCGTCCATTTCAAAATCTAGATCATTTTGGAGAAAGTGGACAAAAAAAACTCCAAACTTAGTCTTTTCACCTGCAAGTACTTACTTCAAAAATAGGTTAACCGTAGAAGGGATCCAAGGTCCAAGGCAAGTGGCAGTCCTTGTTCTCTGCCTACCCCTCTGGGATACAGGCGTGAGTTTATGTATGTATGTACGTATGTCCAAGGCAAGCTGGCCAGCTGAAATCATGGCGTGGTAAAACGAACGCTTCGAAATCCGAAACATAAACGATGTACCTACATTTTATTTAATATATATACCTACCTAATAATAAATACTAGTGATCAGCATGATATTGACCCAGATGTTTGCGTTGTTGTAATTTTTTCGCTTTATTGATACACACACACTACGCAATTATGTGAATTACCATTTTTGGTACACTATACAGGGTGGCTAAGAAAGGTCCCGTGAAACTTAAGGTGGTTTTATTCACTATCAATGAATACAAACAACTTTAGAGAAATGTCTCGTATGTTTTCGAGTTTGGACATTTGTGTTGGTGATAACTGATGTATTAGATTTAAAATGACTTGAGAAAATATAGAGTGGAGTTTTTTTCCCGCACCCTTTTTCTCCAGTTCACTGCGACCCGCAGGCGCACTTTCAGTTTCATTTTAAATTCAAAGTCAAAGTAAAAAAAAGTATTCACTAAAAAAAAAAACCTAATAAACATCAAAGCTTTTAGCTCCACAATTAATAGATTATAAGAATATTAATTTCAGCAAACAGAATGTAAATTCTTTACGTTGAAATAAAATTGAATCGAGTGTCCCTGTACAAGATTTTACGTTTTTTGTATTAGCTGTTGGTTTACCTAAATAAATAAATAACTTCACAATTGTTCAGATACTATGACGAAGTGAAAAAAAAAATTGTCGGGGCTGTAAGTAATGCAATTTGCTTAAGTCAGATGTCGCTGCCTGTACGTAATACAGAGAATATTGTAAAGAGGTTCGAAATTTCACTGATGCCGTGAGTCGCCCATTGGCTCAATTGGTAGAGCGCTGGTACGGATAACCAGAGGTTGCGGGTTCGAATCCCGGCATGGGTGAAATTTTTAGCCTCTAAATAGGTTTTTGAAAAAAAAAATGTGCAATGCCTACGAAAGTTTTAGTTCGTTTCGTTTAAAGTCGTTCCAGGTATAAATAATAAAACTGGAACTACTTTAACTTTGTGCTTTATTTAAAGTATGTTTTATTTATAATATAAACAAAAAAGCTGGATAAAAATGGAGTAAGCTGGTAAAAATAGTCAGGTCTAGTCAAGATGTGAAGTAGTAATGCTAAAAATGACAGAAATCTCAAAAATGGGTGACGTAATTTAAAATTTAGAAAATGATAGAAAATAAATATACAAAATGGTGTAAAGCGGTTTGCACCGTTACTTAATTACAAGCGCAAACTAAAAGTTTTCTTCTTCTTATTCAGGCTAATTAGCCCTACCCTAATGAGCGCCATAGCGCAACGTTGTGCCATCATTTGGGGGTAATGCCCATAATCCCCACGCTGGGCATGCGGGTTGGGGATCGCAGTTCGGTGGAATTGTACTGCAGGGGTGCTGCTGCCCACCCCCCTGTTTGTGTCCCTTAGTCGCGTTTTACGACACCCGCGAGAAGAATTTGGGTTGGTGTTATTCTCTAGGCCGACACCACACAGCACACTAAAAGTTTTAGTATTTCTTAAGAATTCACGATACTCATATCGAAATCGTAATCGCGATTATCCCCGTTTAATATAATCAACTAAGTAGAGTTTTCAAAAAGAGCGGGTAGATGTGAGTGACCCTGTATTGGCGAGGTAGGTGTTGATCGGAAAATTTAAGTAGTTCGGTCCGATCGTGTGCGTCGTGAGTACATAAAGCGAATTTAATGGGTTCTTCAACATATACTAGTCTTCCTCAATTATTACTGCTTAAGTCCTGTCTACTTTAATACTTAACATGAACAGACCTCTTATAAATCAGGTGAGATTTTATTATGTTTTACTATAAACAATCCAGCAGCTTATTAACCTTAGTTAGAATATTTTCGGGGCTTAATCGCGTAGTAATTTATTGCTATTTTACCTCGACGTTTCGACGACGTTAAAGTCATCGTGGTCACGAGTAGACTGATGGCTGGCACCCGTTCGCATCTTCGGCTGATGAGGTTTCAGACTACCCTCAATCAGCGATCACAAAGCACTATTAGGGTTGCGACACACTACACTGACAATGTCGGACGATAAGCCATGCGACTTTTTTCCACTCGAACACATCTTGATGACCGGATCCCACGTGATTCAAGAAGATGTTTTTCGATAGCGGAACATCTTCTTGAATCAGGATCAAACCACTGGATAGAATTACACAAACCATCGGTACTTTCCAACGATTGCCATTATTATAGCCGAATTGTACGTGAAGCGGTTGAAATTAAGAAACACAAAAATTTTAATTGGGAATGTGGTTTCAAACTATCGCAAACGTGGGATCCGGTCATCAAGATGTGTTCGAGTGGAAAAAAGTCGCATGGCTTATCGTCCGACATTGTCAGTGTAGTGTGTCGCAACCCTAATAGTGCTTTGTGATAGCTGATTGAGGGTAGTCTGAAACCTCATCAGCCGAAGATGCGAACGGATGTCAACCATCAGTCTTCTCGTGACCACGATGACTGTAACGTCGTCGAAACGTCGAGGTGAAATAGCAATAAATTACTACGCGATTAAGCCCCGAAAATATTCTAACTTTGTGTACAAGTCGCAAAAGTTTAAAATAAGCTTATTAACCTTGACACTAGCTGCAGAGACAGATTTGTCTCCGCAGAAAGGGTATGGTCAACTCATTAGATTGTCATGTGATGTACTGGGGGGCTTCTAGTTGGAACGTTTTATAACTTTTATAATTAATAAATAAACTCTGGAACGACTTCAGATGTGGTTTTATTTGTAGATTTAGTATAATATTTTAATAAAACAGAAAAAACTGGATAAAAACGGATAAGCAGGTAATCTGGTCAAAGGGTAAAGTCGTAGTGGATGAAAAATGAGGGAAATCGAAGAATGAGTGACAAAATTTAAATATTTGAAAATGATAGATAGAAAAAGAAATAAAAATGGTGTAAAGAGGTTTGCACCGTTACACTACCCGGGGGCAACCGGTAAAAAAAAAATTTTTTTTTATATATATTTATATCAAAAAATATATATTTAAAAAAAAAAAATTATGAAAAATATTGTCAAGTTAAAAAAAAACATTAAAATTTATAGTCAAAGGTCCAGAGTAAGGTCGATGAAGGTCGGGGATGTGGGATGGTAAGTAAATAAATTTAGTTATTCTTAAATATTAAAATAAAATATAAAAGATGGGCGATGAAAAAAAAATTTAGAAGGTGTGGGGTTATATCTACAATGAATATTTACATTTGGCAGTTCCACTTCTATTCATCATCTACCACTCATCCCTAGCATGCATCATCTGTCATTGTCTTCAACTACAGTAAAGGTGAAGACGTTCACTCATTATAGACAAAATCTATTTTTATTAATTAGATTTATCCAGAAACTGGCCTAAATTAGTAATAGGCTTATTTAGCCAGTTACCACCCGCTGGTATTCGGTAGTGGTAAGGCTTATTTATTGAGTCACAATCCCTTCAACTGAAACAGCAGATAACCTACGCGTTATCCTTACAGATGCGTTAAATAATTCAGAACCCCACCCGATTCTAGAGTCGTCACCATACCAGCTAGAAACTGATTTTGAGGAAATAAATAAATCTCTAACCCTAGTGAGTACTCTACTAACTGCATATCCGAGTAGGAAACAAAAAAATCAACCTTATTTACAACATATTAAGGGAAGGTTATCCCACATATCTATCTCAACCGAAAACACTACACAAGAACTCGATACATACAAAGCACTATGGGAACAATTCAAAACTCACGAAACACACTTCACAACATTAGAATACACCCCAGGCCCATCACAATACCACTCACCAATAACCACACCAACCACTAACAACCAATTACAAGCAAATGTGTATATCGAAACATTAACCCAAAAATTAATTAACATTTCGGACAACAGCAGGAAACGAATTTAAAAAATATGTATTTTAAGGAGACAGCTGCCCAAAAGAATTTATAAAAAAAATTGAAGAACTTGCAGAAATCAAAAATATACCTCACAGCAAACTATACACTAACCTTTTCGATATTTTACAACATACAGCTTTAGACTGGTTTACATCAAAAAAAGATCAATTACGTGATTGGCAATCTTTCAAAACAGCACTAGTAACTGATTTTGAAACGTTAATGAGTAACGTTACCAAAATAAACATTTTTAACCTCTTCACTACGCCCCCGTGGTGGAGTATGGCCTTTTGCGGTGGAGCAGACCCGTGCCTCAGCAGTGGGGACATACAAGGGCCGATATCGAACCTCTTCACTAGAAGCCCCCCAGTACATCACATGACAATCAAATGAGTTGACCATACCCTTTCTGCGGAGACAAATCTGTCTCTGCAGCTAGTGTCAAGGTTTATAAGCTTATTTTAAACTTTTGCGACTTGTACACAAAGTTAGAATATTTTCGGGGCTTAATCGCGTAGTAATTTATTGCTATTTCACCTCGACGTTTCGACGACGTTACAGTCATCGTGGTCACGAGAAGACTGATGGTTGACATCCGTTCGCATCTTCGGCTGATGAGGTTTCAGACTACCCTCAATCAGCTATCACAAAGCACTATTAGGGTTGCGACACACTACACTGACAATGTCGGACGATAAGCCATGCGACTTTTTTCCACTCGAACACATCTTGATGACCGGATCCCACGTGATTCAAGAAGATGTTTTTTGATAGCGGAACATCTTCTTGAATCAGGATCAAACCACTGGATAGAAAAAACTCGCACTCTGCACTCAGAGTGCTTAGTGCGAGTTTTTTAACTACTCGATCGCGTTAACGTAAACTCATATTTCTATGGCATCGAGCAAGCGCCACCTAGCGACAAGTATGGAAATGAAAATTGCTGAGAGCGAGTTGTAATGGTTAACCGTGAGAAGTGAACACGTTTACCAGCCAAAACACGAATAAACGCGAGTGCGAGTTGTACTGTGACAGCGTTTTGCCAGTTCGAACGGTTAATTTACTCATACTCACTACTCAATGCTCGATTAACGCGGTAGTAAAGTTATTCGATTGGATCTGTCAAACTCGCACTAAGCACTCTGTGACCTTTAATTACTTTACGGGCAATTTTGATACTAAAATATTAAGGTTGATGTTGGGCCAAGTCGTTTATGAATAATTATTAATTCCCGACGTTTCGACAGTTGCCGTGGTGAGGGTAGACTGAAGTGGCGAGAAATAATCGCAATTAGACCCGTTTAATTATAACTACATAGAAATAGATTTCTGTGACATTTTATTTACGACCATCTTACAGTTTGTCAAAAAATTCCAGAAACCGGAAGAGAAACTTTATTATTGGTGTTATCGAAAATTAAGACCATTGACTACCTTAAGCACAATACATCCTTTTAATGTGATGACTTATTTTTTAGTTTTATAATGCTTTTAAGTGCAAGAAATTATGTAACACAGACAAAAAGTCTGAGCGAAATCTTACTCTTTAAATTCTACACTTTTTTGACAAAGTATATGATATCACTACAAACAGTATATTATTGACTAAAATAGTATATTATTGACTAAATAGAAAATAGAACAAATCCTGAGCTATTCCAATCACCTAACTGTCAAATTCCATACTAATTTAACTGTTAGACGATTGGAATAGCTCTGAATTTGGTGCGCGTAATACGAGGGTGGATCAAAAAGTAATGAGAATGAGATAGAATATAATGAGTTGATAACTTAATAATTTATTTTTCTACATCAGGCGCTCTCAAAAGATATCCTAAGTAAATGGGTTCCATAATTAAATTGTTATGTGCTACAGTTATGGATAGTGCTCGGCATATTCGTGGATTACACCGGTCACGGGATGGCACTAAGCTATACCTCCTGTCTGTTGCCTGCCTTGAGAGCTGACGACTCCCCAATTAAATTGGACCTGGCTTCCGCTTCGTGGATAGGTGAGAATCAGTCAGATTGCGCTACTTTCCATACAACATTCTTAAATAACAAACCATGAACTCACGCCTGTATCCCAGATAGGCAGCGACCGCGGGACCGCCAATTGCCACGATCCTGACAGATCACCTTTTCTTCATCAACGTCGATAAGTCGTTGCGTGCATACGCACACAATTTTCTTAAATAATGTATAACTAATAATAAAGTCTCGCCGCTGTTGCCTCATCGTTTGTGTCCATTTTGCAGGACTCAATCAGTTGCAATTTCAGCTTGAATATCTGAGATCGTGTGACAGACAAAGCCAGCAAAGTTCTATTTTAATCTGGCTGTTATGCTCCTGAACGAGTACTGTTCGTGTGTCTGGCCGCAGCACTTATGTTTTCCCTACTTTTGTCAGACATTGAAGTAATGCTTTGGCAATTAAATTTAGTGATTACGTTAGCGAAATTATGTGTTCCGACCTCAACACATTCTTTTGGATAGTGGTAGGTGGCTAAGGAAAGGGGAAAGCAAGAAGGTTGTCCTTTTCTCTAGTGGTATACACAAAATAGGCTGAGTTACACGTAGTAAAAAGCTATTTAGACCAGCAACCACCTAATTCATCAAAATCATATAATAAGTATCTACTTATGTGTCTTGCCTCAAGCACTGAATGTGTGGCAACTTAATAGTTATAGGTAGAGTTCATTGAAAATTCTTAACATATCTATTGCATAGTATTTTCTAAGGTTAACACGAGCAGTAGACATAATTAAAACTGTTTTTATCCAGTCATCCGGGACCACGGCACCTGAAAAAGTGCCGAAACGTCGGAAAATTGTAAAAATGTAATAAACGAGCATAAATCCGTATAAAAACAGTTTTAATAAATATCTACTGCAGTAGGTACTAAGAATGGTAAATCTTTTCAACTTTCAGGATCAATTCTGGCCGTATCGCTTGGACCCTGCTCATTTATTATCTCCTTCATAACTGAAAGATACGGCCGCCGATGGGTTCACGCCGCAGCCGTCTTGGTAGATCTCTTTGCCTGGCTCCTGCACTACTGGGCCACCGACTTTTACACGTTGCTGATCGCCAGAATGTTGTCAGGAGTCTCACTAGCCAGCAGTTATATTTGCGGATGCCTCATTCTGGCAGAGTATACGTCTCCGCAGTACCGGGGCATCTTTCTTAATACAAAGTCTGTCACAATGTTAGCGGGAAGTTTAATCAGTCATACATTAGCTCGCTATATGCACTGGAGAACGGTCGCGCTGATGGGTATGATACCATGCGCCATTGGGTTCTTGATTAACCTCACGTGGCCTGAAAGTCCTTCTTGGTTGTTATCGAAGAACAGATTCAAGGAGTGTGAGGAGACATTTTATTGGTTAAGAGGACGGGACCACAAGGCAGTCAAGGAACTGGAATCTATGATCCGAGCGCAAAAACAGAGAATGTCCAAAAGACCGCCGAGTGTGTCATTTCATCAGAAAACCAAGAATTTCATCAGCAAATTCAAACAGACAAGCTTTGTAACGCCATTATCTATCACAATATTTGCTGCGATTGTGCGAGAAACCAGCGGCCGGCATTTCTTTCCATCTTATGCGTTAGACATTCTGAGCCAAGTGACGAATGACAAAGACAATCAGTTTTTGTACGTAATTTTAATTGATGGTATGTCATTGATCAGTATTTCAGTTTCCTGTATTTTGGTCAAAGTAATGGGACGCAGGACACTTTTTGCGTTAAGTGGTATTCCTGCTATAGTACTTTTTATTCTGCTGTCGTTAATTTTATTTATTAAGTCCAAGGCAATATTGGACTTAGAGGAGTCCTGGATTATACCGTCACTGGTGTGTATCTTATTTATATTAACAAATCTCGGCTGTACGTCAGTACCTTTGATTATTTTTGGAGAAATATTCCCTCTTCCTCATCGAGAAAGCGGCCTAGCAATTGGGGGATTATTTTCTTCTTTAACATATTTCTGCTATCTTAAAATCATGCCCTATTTGCTTGAGTACATTAAGCTTCACGGAACGTTTGTAGTCTTTGCAGTCACCATGACTATTGGACTGGGATATTTGTATTTTGTTCTGCCCGAGACTCGTAACAGAACTTTGCAGGAGATTGAGGAATACTTCGACCACGGAAGATTCCTGGATGACGAAGAGTTCGAAGATGTTGAAGCTAAGGAGGCAATGATAACCCAAAATAGTTTTGGCAAACTAAACACCAGTCGATTTTCTTAGTAACGCACGCCACTGGACTCATCAAAACGAACCAAGTAATAACCAACCTCGAGAAGTAGTCTAGATAAATACTGAATAGTTCCATTGTAAACTTCCTGGTTGATAGTGAAATAGTTCCATTGGCAACCTTGAACTATTCCCATCCTCCATCAAATTTCACAGTTTGATGATTTGGTGCGCATGTTTAGACCACTGCCTCTATGATACCAGATTACTGTAAGTATAGTTATCAACATTGAGGTACATATAGTTAAGTACATACATTTGAAATTTATAAATAAAGAATCTATTATAATATAAATAATGTTGTGTTTTTAAATATATTTTTTTGTGCAATTCTATAGCATTCTGATTGCATCGCGCCTGGATAATCCACTGATTTGGATTTTAATTAAACGGACCAAGTCACTGTTACATATTAAATACTAAAAACCTATTAAAACCTATTATATTTTATTGCACACGAAACATATAACAGGACATTACATAAGAAATAACATGTACAAAGGTGAGCTTATCTCTGAAAGAGATTTCTTCCAGCAAACCTTAGAGAGTCGGAGAAGCAGAAAAAGCGGGTCTATATACGTGTACAAAATATACTACATACATATTGAATAACCTACCTAACTATGAAAGAAAGAAACTACGTAAACTAAAAATAAATACGAGTAGCTCAATGTTATGACAGAGATAGATAATGCTCTTTCAACCGCTTCTTGAATGTACCAACAGTGGGACTAGCGTATATCTTTTGTGGCAGCGCGTTCCACAGCCTGACCGAATGGACCGTGAAGAAGTCACCGTAAGCGCCACTATTATGAGCAGAGATTTTAAGAAGGTGAGAGTTGGCAAATCTAATTGGCCTTTCCCCAGAGTGTAGGTACTGAAACCTTTCTCTGAGGTAGGCGGGGGATGAGGGATTGTTAAGTATTTTATATAATAATGATAGTATATGTGCTTCCGGCAAAGGCAAATTGGGAGCAATTTTAACTCATGGCGGAAACGAGATACATGATCAAATTTACGTAATCCGTATATGAAACGGATACCCAAATTTTGTAATCGTTCGAGTTTGTCTAGCAGTTCCTCATTGGCATCCGCATAGTCAAGGATAGGAAGAAGAAGAGATTGGGCAAGGGTTATTTTAGTTTTAAATGGGAGAAAACTTTGGAGGCGCCGTAGTGAATGGAAAGCTGCAAAGACGCGCCGACCGACTTCACTAACATGTGTGGACCAAGAAAGATGGCAGTCAAAGAGCACTCCTAGGTTCCTGGCCGTAGTCGTATAGTCAATGGGTGTGCCGTTGTAAATGACTGGAGGAACCACCGTTTGCTTCATAAGCAATTTATAGAAGTGCGGACTGCCAATAAGCATTGCCTGTGATTTTTTGGGATTCACTGAGTCCGAAATGCTGAGCCCATTTTTGTATACGCGCGAGGTCAGCATTTAACCCTTTATAGGGCAAAAGCGAAATAAGTTTGGCGGCTGTAACCACCTGTCAAGGTTGATTATAAGGCTCATAATTCATGTGAGCTTGCATTGGTAGTCGACTTTATTGTTTAAATGAGTCTTCCCTGAACGGACGCAAGCAACAAGTGAAACCACCAAAGTGAAGTTAGTCACATGATCTTGGTAGGGTGTGACAAAGTGGTGGTTACGTTTGTGTCTTCCGTCTCAATAAGTGTTTACGACCAGGAGAAGTGATTATGTTTGATATATAATTAAACAATTTAGTGGTAAAATGTGATATTTACGTGTTTCAAGGTAAGTTAATAGATTATTTATTTTCCTTGAATTTGGTATATAAATCATAATCTAAATCTGTATTTATGAAGTACAATAATGGTTTGAACTGAACAGGTAGTAGAAACCGGTTTTTAAGTTAGAATTGATATAGCCGCCATACTAATTTCGCTTTTGCCCTATAAAGGGTTAAAATATCCACAGCAGAGTCAAATTCATCCACTTCAAAATGCCTATAAAGCTGCAGGTCATCTGCATACAAATGATGGCGAGAAGACAGCGAGTCAGTGACTGAGTTGATGAATATGGAAAACAGGAGTGGGGAGAGGACCCCGCCCTGGGGAACGCCCGCAGTGAGATTACACCAATCCGAGGAAGTTTCGTCGGAGCGTATGCACTGCTGGCGTCCCCGGAGATAGGTATCGAACCATTCTATTACAAGAGGAGATACGTTAAGAGAGTCTAGGATAGCTAGGAGGATGTCAAAGTCAACACAGTTGAAAGCACTGCTGAAGTCGAGCAGAGTCAGCACCGTCAGTTGCTTATTGTCTCTTGCGAGACGGATGTCATCTGTGACCTTCAGCAGCGCCGTAACTGTGCTGTGACCAGTACGGAAACCGGATTGGAAATGATTAAGTAGATTGTTATGGGTCAGGAATGTCGAAAGTTGAATGTTTACTAGGGATTCAAGGACTTTGGAAAGGAAAGGCAGGATAGAAATTGGGCGGTATTGTGAGAATGACGAGGCTTGGGTATTTTTGGGGAGAGGAATGACGCTGGCCTTTTTCCAAGCGGCTGGAAACAGGCTTAACTTCAAGGAGAAGTTCATGATGTGTGTGATAATTGGAACCAGCCCATCAATGGCCAGGAGCAGCATTTGTGAGCTGACCTGGTCATCGCATAAAGTGACTGGAGGCATTGAGAAATGTTTATTGAGGGCGTTTAAATCAACATTTAAGGGACTATTATTAGGAGATGTGCCGACCCCGAGAGTTTTAAGAAATTTACAAACCTCAGCTGGGGTGTACTTTTCAAGTGACCCGTGTATGTGCCGCCTCTTAGCGCCCCTACACATCCGACTGCAGCGATTACGGAGCATCTTGAAGCGGGACAAGTTATCCTCCGTTGGATCCCGCTTATACTTCCGCTTGGCTTGATCACGCTTGGCCATTAATTCCTTAATAGCTTGCGTGAGCCAGGGTGCAGGCAAATGCCTGACTTTCACCCTTTTCACAGGAGCATGTTTATCAAAAAGGGCCATTATAGTGGAATTAAAGCGAATCACCATCTCATCACAAGTGATGCTGTCAGTGACAGGTGACCAATTAGTTGCAGCCACATCCTCCGCCAGCGCATCCAAATCAACTCCTTTAAAACTGCGGAGAAGAATATATTTTGCTTTTCTTTTTGGTGGACGGAGTTTAAATGAAAGGTAGACAAGATCATGATGAGAGAAAGGAGCATCAATCTGGCCAAATTTGGCCACCTTCTGCAGTCGTGAGACAAACATCAGATCGAGTAAGGAAGATCTGCAGTTAGGTGCGTGATGGGTTGGAGATAAGGGCAATATGTTAAGATTGTATGAGGAGATGAGGGACTGCAGTTTGGTGGCGCGGGAATCATTTTTGATGAGACAAGTATTGAAATGACCCAGAATTAGGGAATCGTCATATTGGGGGCAACAAGTTTCCAGAAGGGATTCAAGATTGTTGTCAAAATACTAACCTTGGGCTAAGTTCTATATTTATTGCTACTAATATAACACTGGACCACGTTTTCTGTATATTAAATAAAACAAATAAATAAATAAATTGAGTGCAAAAAACAAATACAATTATTAGAAGTGATGTCACATACTTAGGTAGAACTTATTTAGTTTGTCATTGAGGTACCAACATCCAATTATACAGGGTTTTTTATTTCTTAGGTTACGTACTGTGAAACGAATACAAGCGCGTTAGTTGATAAATATATGCCTACTTACCGTATTTCCTTTATTCACTATTCCCACGTAGCTACATAGTGATGCACTCTGCGGTGACGCCCTCTCACTGCTATTGTGAATCATCTCTTCTTCTAGATGTAGGTATAGTGAGAGTGCACCACTTCTGGAATCCTAAGCGATTCCAATCGTCTGTCACAGCTTGGAATCGCTCAGGATTTGAAAGAAAGGAAGACATTTATTAGTACAAATTAACACATCAATGGAAAGAAAAGTTTATTATATATAGTGAGTGGTGGACTCTAACGGGACATGGTCACGGAACCTTGCCTGCCATCATTTTATTCTTTCTTTAGTGCGATTATGTTATGACAGGCAAGGAACCGTGACCGTGGCCACATCTGTAAGGATATATAAAAAGTTTCTACATTAAATCCTGACTAGCGTTGTAGTTGCCGTGGTCAGGGGTAGACTGAAGTGGCGAGCACAGTCAATCATTATAGTGAGGGCAGTTATTGTTACGTATTACCCACCTAATATACAACTAACCCCCGGTTTCGGGTACAATAACAAGCCGTTAATCTACTGTTAACAGCTGCCAGTTAGCCAAAGTGCATACAGAAAAAAACATTTGACAGCTGTTAACAGTAGAACAGATTGTTAGTGTACCAGAAACCGGGGGTAAGTATATCCGACATAAGTAGGTAGGTACGTCACGTTTGAGTTTAACTGATAATTTAATTTATAGCTTCTCCAATTACACGTCTTTCTGTCCCAGAGGATAGACTAGGTCTGCCACTGTTGTCACCGTTGGGAGTAGGAGCCGCCGAAAGATCTACTTTTTTACAAAATGTGTTAAATATTAGAGAATCGTAACGTTTCCGCCGAAGCTTAACCGACCCTCATTTACTCTAACATTTACTACCATAACATTCCCGCCGGATCTCTGATGATATCACGATGTTAACCCTTTGTATGACTGCCTGCTGGGGCACGGCTCTCTTCCTGCATCGCAGGAAGCTCCGGGTTGGTGGAGGAATGTAAGACGGTGGCGGGCCTTACTGTCAGAATTATCAAGCCGCACATTGGCTTAACGATTGCCATTAAATGACAGCCGGCACCAACGGCTTAAAGTGCCTTGCGAAGCACGAAAGCGCTCGGAAAAATGTTACTAGCGTTAGTTACATGATTATAGCAAGTGATTGATTCCAATGCTTCCCAATGCAACTGCTTTGCAGTTTGGCGTAGTTGTGTAATTGAATAAGGTATTTTGTTTTTGTAAAATTAATAGATAAAAAAAAATCACTCGGTTCCCCTTGGACACGAGCGCTTCATAGATGTAATCTACAGATATAAATACAATTCAAAGTCCTGATTGACTGACTCACTCATCAACGCCCAGCCCAAGCCGTTGGACCTAGGAAGCTGAAATTTAGTACAGACGGTCTATATATAATATAGGCAATGTATAGGACCGGATTTTTTTCAATACAACTCCTAAGGGGGCGAAAAGGGTTGCCAAAATTTGTATGGGGGGGGTATAAAGAATGTTGTCTAATTTCCTCGAAACTTAAAATAAATACTCTTCACCACAATTGATTGAACACGTGATTCACAGTTTGTTTTTTAATTTAACCCTTAAGGGGGTGAACGGGGTTGCAAGAAAGTAAAGTCCACGCAGACGGAGTCGCGGGCAAAAGCTAGTAACAATTAAATCTATAAAAAAAATCATTAGGTAGGTACATTAAAAAAATGTCTTTGAACGTTGGAATAACTGCGAAGCTCAACTCCTAAACTATGTACTTACCTATAATAATATGTTAGTACCTGCCTACAAATTTGTACGGAACCCTCGGTGCAAGAGACCAACTCGCGTTTGACCGGTTTATTTCTTAACTAAGCATATCGAGAACGAAACGGCTTTGGTACCTACATTGTAGAATTAACGCAGAATGATCTCATTCTTATTAGACCAGACATTCAACGTCATCTTGGTTTCGGACTGCTGGTTCCATTGGAAAGTTCCATTGATGGGCCCAACAGGATTTTCTAGTCCTTTTGTCTCCACTACTTAGGATGAGTGGGTCCAACAGGATTTTTACGGTACTCATGTCTCCATGTGGGTCCAATAGGATTTTGACGGTTCTCATGTCTCCATTGTTCGAAATAGGTGGAGCTATTAGGATTTATTCAGTACTGTTGTCTCCACTGTTAAGATACTGGCCATGTAAGTGTAATTGACATTGATTGACATTTGATCTAATAAATAGATTACTATTTGATAATCTATTTGTAAGTAATTCACTATTCACACTTCTATTTGTATTTACTAAAATGGACCAAGATCTCCGTTTTTTGGAAAGAAAGGGTGGTAAAGTTTTGATTTACAATGGTTACCAGTTTTATAAACACACGGTTTATAAAAATACCAGAACCCGTTGGATTTGCAGTCGTAAAAAGAAGGACAAATGCCCTGGTGCGATTACAGTTCATGTGAGTCTAAAACTAATTTGATTTAACCATGTTGATATTTCGAATTTCGATTGTCTCTCGAGAGGAACACCAGGATTGTAATAGTAGTTGGCGCTTAAAACCTTTCCTGAACCAATATTTCAAGACCAACATTACGGTTATTAACCAATGTATAAGTTGTTTGGCTTATAAAATGTATGTAATATCTATATTTTTATTTATTTTAGGGTGCAAATATAGAAAAGATTACCGAGCACGCTGTAGAATGTTTGCCCGATGAGGCTAGAAATATGGTAGCCTTTGCTCTTGATGATGTGAAAGCAAGAGCAGCAATTACAACAGAACCAATCCCTGTTATTTTCAAGGAAGTCATGGCACCACTATATGATATGGGACTCGACAAAGTAACAAAAATTTCATATGAGAGTTCAAAAACATCAATATATGCTAAAAGAAAACAAGAATTCGAAGTTAAAAAATTGGTCTACAATAATATCCAGGAAGCGGAAATCCCGGCAAAATTTAAATCATTTTTAAAAGCAGATTACTACTGTGACGGACGGAGAGTTATGATTTTTTATACAGAATATTTTAAGCAGTTATTGGAAAATATTGACGAATATTATGGGGATGGTACTTTTCGAAGCACACCTGTTCCATTCTCTCAATTATACACCTTACACGGTAACTTTAAAAGTACGTCAGGAACAACAAATATAGTACCGCTGATATATTGCCTTATGAGCGATAAAACTGAACAGTCTTACATCGTACTTTTTGAATTATTAAAAACACAATGCCCAGCGTGGAATCCAAGAGTTTTCCATTGCGATTTTGAAACAGCAGTAACAAATGCATTAAAAAATGTGTTTCCAACTATCAAAATAGTACGGTGCTATTATCATTACATCAATTCCCTGTGGCGAAAAGCAAAATATCTAGGTTTGAAAGCAAAAATGTATCGTCGCATAGTAGGTTTGTGTACAGCACTCCCATTATTACCTGTGGATTGTATGTATGAGGGATGGAATTATATTCAATCAGAATGCAATGAGATGCGAAAGTTAAAACCATTTATGGATTATATGAATACATATTGGTTTAAAAATGAACAATTTATGAAAGAATGGTGTGTATATAATCAACTTCATCGTACAAATAACTTTGCGGAAGGCTGGCATGCTCGAATTAACCGTGCGATAAATAAAAATTATGTGACGATTGCTAAGTTGCTTTCCGTTCTGGAAAAGGATGTGTCTATTAATAAAATGCAAATTGGTAATGCTACAAGTAACCATTCACAACGTAACAGGAGCATTCTACAAAAAGACAGAGATGCATTTATTTTAAATGCTCAGATGAAATTGATTCACAAAGAAATAACAGTCGGACATTTCTTAGAGCAAGTGCGATAAACATTCATTCTTATATGCATTTTAATACCTAATTACTATTTTGTTTTTAAGTAAATGTTTTGACAATGGAACCACGAAACCGGATTTGAACCAAATAAAATTTCGATTATTGACTCCACCATCTAAATGGAACCATGCGAATTTGTAAATCCTGTTGGACCCATCAATGGAGCCATGAAAACTTGAGAAACCTATTGGACCCATCAATGGAACTTTCCAATGGAACCAGCAGTCCGAAACCGTCATCGTTTAGCAACTTTCTTACACCTCTAGCAGACGTGATATCCGCGTTGTTATTGAAATAATATGTGTATTAATCTTAAAAACTCAACATGAGGCCAATTTTGAAACAGGTAAGTCAAATACCCATTTTCACATAGATTAGATTACATTAGATTACCTAGGGTGCTAACTAAAATTATAATTTGTTTTATAATACCGAGCCAATACCGCCGCCGCCGCCGTCTTATTGTAACCGACATACATAATTTTACAGTTGACGGTTTTTTTTGGTGGTGGCTGTTTTGTCCAGCGCAACTATTGGCCTTCAGGTTTATGGTACTATAGGTACCGTTACTATCCGTCAACACTAGTTTCTTCTGACCGAACTTGTTCTGTATCACTTGACGATAATGGTGGTTCTCATGAATCCACTAATGAGAGTCGTGGGACGCTATTGGTGGGTTCCTGATATCTGATATCTAGTAAAAACTCTAAACTGGTCTTGGCAGTAGTTCAGCTTCATATTGGGTGCTTCGAAAAGGGATAATTGAACCACTTATCCCTTAGAACCACCCAATATGAAGCTGAACCACTGCCAAGACCAGTTTAGAGTTTTTACTAGATATCAGAAAGGAACCCATCAATAGCGTCCCACGACTCCCACGAGCTTTGTTGCGGCTATAGAGTATAGTAGGTAATATTATTGATATACCTACTATTAATGCACTAACCCGTGCTAAGGACAAATTTTAAAAACCTATGTAGAGGCTAAAAATTCCACCCATACCATAGCCTCTAAATAGGTTTTTAAAATATTATTGTTATCTAAATCTCTTTCATCAAGTGCGAAATGTTGGCTATCTAAATACATTTGAGTGTAGGTACACTCAAATGTATGATTGACACTATCACTGTGTTCAACAAGGGCTTTGATTTCTCTGATTTTTGGAGGTAATGCAGAATCACTTCACTTGGGATTGTTGTTAGATTGCGAGAGACAGTCGGACTCAACATTTCGTAAAATTGCTTCTAGATCTAAGTCGCATTCTACGCCCATTAGCATAAAAGAAAAAAGTGGCGACGACTCAGTTTCTTCAGTCCTGCATATCCATCCAGGACTTCTTTCTCTGAAGTGATCTCATGAAATTCTATAGCATTGTGTCGGTTGCGATAACAAGTACCTAGTATTGATTGCGCTACAGTTCGTAAAGAATTACGTACGTTACGATAAATTTGTAGCTGTCTATTACGCTAAAAATAGTTAAACAGATTAATTTAGCATTTACTATAACTTAGTAATGGCGAAAAGTCAAATCGTGCCTTCGTCCGTTACAGTTTAAAATGTAGTTTACGACAAAAATCGCTGCTTCGACAAAAATCACTTTCGATAAGTCGATGGTGAGGGCTCGATACGTCGTTTTCACGAGGTGAACATCAAACCATCTTAATATCCGTGATAACCTAAAACGGTCGTTTGTTAAATCTGAAATCAAAAGTCCTACTACTTTGTTGATACTACGTTCTAGGCTGTAGGTTGTATACCTAAATATTTAACATAACATAACATAACGGCACATACATTGCTTCTGACCCCACACTAGGATACCCTGTGTCGTGGGAACCAGAAACAACGACATCACAAACATGATGTAAACATCCAAGACCTGGGGTTTTTTTTTGTCCCCAGCCGGGGTTCGAAACCGGGACCTCTTGCATGGTAGGGAAATGCGCTACCGCTGCGCTACAGAGGTCGTCATGATAATAATTTACCATAGATTATTGATGTTAATTGCTTCTGCTTGAAAAAGTTCATTAAATAACCGCATGGTGCTTGTGGGATTTTTGACGGAATTTAGGAAAGTAATTTTCACATTCTAATGTTAATTTTTTGAAAAAAAAAAACCTATTATAAAACGTGTTATCATTTTATGCCATTAGTAGCGCTAGTTAGCACCCCAAAGAACCTTAATACTCTTTATTCACACCATACATTTTGAGAGTATATGAAAAACACATTTAAATAATAATATAGTCTGTAAAACATAGCTTGTGCTCCACGACAGCCGTTACACTGACAGGGCTAGGAACGGGACAATGTCGACATCAAATGTCACTTAAAGCGTTCGTGATAACGTGGATGGAAAGAAGAATTTCGAGAAGTTGGAAATATGAAATGAAACACGAGAAATATTATTTTACAAAGTTTTATTTAATATAAGTAAAGGTGTAAAACCTAAAATCTCTAAATCAGTTTTTGATAACAATTTTATTCATTTTAATATTCATTATTTTAATTCTAATGAAATTTGATAATGCTTTTCAAACAAATAAACTTCAATTCCAATAGTAAACCTGCAGTCTACATCATAAATCATCGAAGTTTGTAATTTGCAGTTTACTATACTGGTTAGACATCACTATCTGTGCAGTTAGCACGGAGTTTTCGCAGTATAAATGTTCTGTGAAAAAATTCAAAACTTCATAGACTCAATTTCGATGACAGCAGAGCTGTCGCGGAGCTCAAGCTATATTTTACAGACTATAGCTTGAAATTCTCATTCGGGTTAAGCCCATACCCTCTCTAGGAATGTGCACTGCAGTGAGATGAGATGAGAGGCACAGGAAAATATCGTAAGGAAACCTGAGTGTCCGAGTAGGTGTTCAAATACCACAGCGCTCGAAATTGCCAACCCGCACTCTCTCTCTCTCTCTCTCTTTCTTTGGGAGGAGGGCACATGCCGCAGTGGGAAGTTTATATGCTACATTAAAAAAAAACAGACTGGAAAATTTTAATCAGGTCCTAGTTAATACCCTCGGCAGTATGCTGAGTCAGCTGCCTGATAGTGCTCATAGCCTGGATGATTCTTGCGATGATATTGAATAAGGAAACATGCGAAAAGAGCAGTCATATTGAACTATGTTTTCATAATACTTTCTTTAATATTTTTCTATATTGGTTGCTTGAAATATTAAATTTATAGCGACATAAAACACAAATAAAATTATTGTTTTCTTATTGTAATTATATGATCTCATAAGTTGAAAACTAAAACAATATAAGTAAGTTGATTTTTGAGAGTTATAACAGAGAGAAAAGTGGAATATTAAGAGTTTTTGTTACTTGCTGATTATATTTAATTGCTCATAACTGACAGCTGTTGATTTCTGTTGATTTTAAGTACTAAATGTAAGGACAATCACAAAGCAATGTCCAATAACAAAGAAATACTTGTTTTATTCAATAAATTGATATTAGTTTTGTTATAGTAAAGTACTAGATATTTCTAAAAACTACCTAAGTCCTTAGAAAACTGCATAGAAACCTCTAAGTCCGAGAATTTGAGATAAGTCCAAAAACTTTGATTATTATTTATAATTTATCTAGCGAGTTTGCAGTTTTTTTTGATTTTGTTTAATAAAATCTTGTATTTTTGTCAATTTATACCAGTTGTTTTTTTTTTCTTAAACTCAAAGGAAAAGTTTCAGGATTTTTTTTAAACCATTAAGTGACCATAGCAGTCTGCTCCAAACGCAAAAACTGGACTTAAGGATTTTACGAACAGATGCGTCCAATTATAGAGAACAAAATATAAATTATTTAACGTGTGACACGGTCTACAAAATATAAAATTGCCATAAATAAATAAATTTAGTAACATAATCAAATAGAGATAAAATTAGAAATAAAGTGTCATCAAAACATAACAGACTTCTTTTAATTATTATATAAATTATAAAAAATCAAATTGCACTTAATTAAATAAAATTGGAATAAAATCTTAATATAATTCAATAGAAATAAAATAAGAGCAGTAGAGATAAAATCCCATCGAAACCGAACATGAATTCATTCACCAGATTATTATATTATTTATACAGGTAAAATAGAAATGGAATAAAATCTTAAGTGATATTGAATTAATTAAATATAAAAAAAATAGTATTAAAATCGTAAATTTTATGAAGTATTTTATTGTCCTCAAAATGGAATTAATAAATGTCAATATATGTAAACTTTTTTCAAAGATGTTAAACCTACGTGACTGGTGCGGAATTCCACGTTTTCATTTCGTTATTAGTTTTTAGGAATTCATGTGTGACGGCGGACTGTTTGCAGCTATAAAGATTTTTGTTGTTCGATAAAAATATTTTTTAGGTGTTTCTTGAAACTTCCAGAGGTCATAAATTCTCGTAGAGGTGGAGTTAAGTTGTTCCAGATCTTTGCAGCTGCATATCAAAACTGCCTCTAAATCCCGCTGACTTGTGTCTTGGAATTAGCGTTAGGTTCAAATGCCTTCTGCGAATGTTGCGACTACACTTATCATTTGCCCAGATGAATTTTCTAAAAAAAAAAATATTTAAAAAAATAAAAGAACCCGACTGCAGTGATAAATCAACTGAAATATTTATGATTTGCCGAGACATGTCCATTGTCGAACAAAAGAAAATAAAGCAATAAACTAAAATTCATTTAGGACATAAAATAATATAACGATTTAAAGCATGTAAACAGAACAGATGGACCTTTAAATTTTATCGTTTTACTGAGTCACTAAAAGGTCAAAAATAAAAAAAATATTTAAAAAAATAAAAGAACCCGACTGCAGTGATAAATCAACTGAAAGGGAAAAAATAAGATAATTTTATTATCAAATGCTAATGTCGAATCAGAAGAGTTCATGCTGCTTTACTTGAGGGACCAAATAATATAACTTTACTTTATAAGCATTATTTGCTCAAACTGTTGCAATTATTATTTTATATAAAATGATGCAGTCGGGACCCATTACTGTTTGTTTAAAGTCCTCTAATGGGTCCCGACTGCAACGACAGATTTTTTTCTTTATTATCCTTACATAAATTGTCTGTTTTTTATGTAGCCTAAAAACGCTCCACTGCATCTAGTTATTTAATGTTAACGATTGTAGGTGGGGACTGGAATAGTCACGAATTATCCCTTCGACCTGAACGGCGCTCAGCTTTCGACATCTCCAGAGTAGAATTCTTCGTGCTTGCATTGCTGGGCCCAGTCTTCGGTCTCGCTAATTACTTAGAATAAGGACTTGTAAATGGGAACATAAATGGTCTGAGCCTTCAGCCGCGGCCTGTACAAAGGCGCGACAGGTTTCCTCCTAACAGCAACTTTAAGTAACAGTCGCGGCCTTCGACCGCGCTAATAGTCTCTCCATTTGGCATCAACGTAAATAGAGCTCAGCATTTGGAATCGCCGTGGGAGTATTCCTCTAGCCCGCTTCACAGCCTTCGGCCGTGCCGCGACCTGTATTGAGCTCGGCCTTCAACCTCGTCGCGGCAAGTTTCCTCGCACCCGCATGATGGGGCTCGGCCTTCGGCCTGGCGTAGTTATTTAGAGTTGTGGCATGGGCGTGGAGACATACAAAATCTTGGTTTTCTGAATGCCAAAATATTACCGGTATTAAAATGAAACTATAACAAATTCATCTTGAGGTGGCCCCCTAAAGCATTGAAAAATTTTACTGAATATTTAGGTGTAGATAAGCAATCTTTGGTCTCAAGTGAACAGGAAACCTAACACAAAATCATAATCTTATTTTCGGAGGAAACGAGATAAAATTCGTTAAGATGAATAGAGCTAGAATTTTTTAAAATTTCATGGGTCGTACGATACGAGGTCACGGAGGATCCGTCTTCGGTTACCAGTGAGAGCGTTCAAATATTTTTTTATCATTTATTGTTTCTTCTTTGAACCCAGCTTGTCTGACTATGACCGCACAGGGGAAAAGGAGTTACATGCTACACTTTATATATTTTGTTCAGTTAGTTTTGGTCTAAGTGTCAGTAGGAAATAAATATCAGTGTTAAGAAATTAATTATTTTTTCTCAAACATGCTCGGAAATGTTTGTGTTATTACCATGAAATAAAGCCACAAAGTTTCTCTTTTATGGCTCCCGCCTCACTTTACTGGCCTAAGCCAGTAAAGTAAGTATGAAAATCCATTACCGTCCGCTGCTCTAACTTTTTAAATTTACCAACTAAAATTAAACTGACCAAGGAAAAATTACATACAGCCAACCACCTACTAAGTTATGTAAGCATACTTGCAAGATTAAAAAAAAAAACAATCTATGGTATTGGTTTTTGTGCGGTTAAACATGGTGCTCAAATATGTTAGTGTATTTAAAAAATAAAAAAGGCGGCAAACTAAACTATTATTTCTTAAAAACCTATTTAGAGGCTAAATAGAATAATATTATTTCTTAATTACCTAGTAATTATTTTAATATTAATATTTCCTCGCATTGTTTGAGAAAAGCATTATACAATCCTCGGCCGGAACAGGGATTGTAGGACTCGTTCTAGACGGCCTCGTCTACGACTCGGCCGTCTATCCCAAACTCGTCCAGCAATCCCTTATATCTCGGCCTCTGCAGTAATGTATTATTACCCCCTATGAGGTTGATATTTCTTAAATTAATGAGATAAACGAATGGCGTAGAAAAAAATACGTCTAGTGGCTAAAAGTGGTACTGTAGGACAGGGTTTCAGCAGACAAGAAGAGAAACGTTGTTTCAGCACGACAGCACGTACTTAGGGATCTATTTATTGAAGCAATATGAAACTTACTAAGGTAAGGATTACGGATTAGTAACTGTACTACTCGCACCACAGCGCAAAGCGAGGTATATTAACTACGTCACTAGTAGTGCCAATTATTAGTGGACAGTCAAGTCAGTATTGGTCGAAGTGATTGGTCGTGTGTTCAATACTATCCAATTTTGTTTATTATTATGTAGGGCCTTCGGACAAAACCATACCGCAATTTAGAACACAAACAGCGCCATCTGTGGTTGGGTAGAGGAACTAATGCTACAGTACTTTAATTACTTAGAAGTGAATATTATTTGTGTTGCGTTTGTTCTCTATTAATGCTGATTTTATGTTAATCAACGACACCCGCAAAATTCTCTTTTAAATACTTTGCACGTGTTAGGCGTAGTTAAATTTCAATTTCAATTTCAATTTCGTTTATTGCTTCATGTGGTACAGAATAGGTCTTAACATATAGGTATAATAGTGCGCAACATGAGCCCTGTAAGGGCACTGCAATTTTATACATAAGTAGCTTACGTATAGACAAAATTATATTTTTTAATTAAATGAATGATCTAGAAGGATCAAACCACTTTATAGGAATTATTTCTTTCCGCATTTGTACCGATTCTATAAATGGTTCGTTTACATGTAGACCAAAGCCGAAATTATGTATACACATGTATTAGAATAAATAAAATATAGCAGCGCCATCAAGTGGCTAAAAGTGGTACTTTAATTGCTTAGAAGTAAATGTTATTTTTTGTTCCGTTGGTTCTCTATTACTTAATGATGATTTTATGTAACCTACGTCATCCGCAAAATTCTGTTTTAAATATTTCACACCTGTTAGGGGTAGTTCAATAAAATTAGTATTCGAATTCAATAAACTAATATAACAGCGCCATCTCGTGGCTCCTAGCTGTACTTTAACGAATCTTCTTAACGAATTTTATTTTTCGTCACAGTTCTGATCGCATAATTATGATTTTATATAGCCTATGACACCCGCGCAAGGATGCCGAATCGAAAGATACCTTGTTTAACAAAATCTGACCATTGGTTAAGGAGTTATGAGGGAACATAGAATCGGACATACTTACATACATACATACGCACTAAACACATTACCCTCCTTTTGGGCTTCGCTGCAGTCGGGTAATAAGTACCAAGGTCTCTTTCTATGGACAATGTTATGAACCAAGTTTGCCAAGTGCAGTTGCCTTCTTGCTTGCATTTTTAGTATTCCTTTTGCGTTTAAAAAGGGTGTCACGTGTGCCCGCTTGGGAATTGAGAAGCAGAACCTGGCGTATGCGTTTTGAACGCGTTGGATTGCTCGTTCTGTCTTAGCAAAAATAGGTACGTGGGCCATAGACTACATCTCCAAAGTTCAAAAGGGATAGCACCAGGCTTTCCACAAGCATAATACGTATCTTCTCTATTAAATACGGTCGGATACTATACAGAACCTTGAGTCTGTAGAATGCGTTTTGTATCAATGTGTTCCACAAATCTCAGATCGGAATCCATCATCTAACCCAAATTACGCGCCCTGGCTACTCGTTCGATGACATTTCCATTTATGATGATTCTTGGATTATGTTCGTTGTTGTTGTTGTTGTTGGCTCAACAGCCACACTAGAGCTATATGAAACGAAATATAAGCAGCCTAATATACTTCAAAGGTACGAGTACCTAGTATGGGATTAATCACCATACGCACCTCGTGTTTAATAAATAATCAAATTGTAATGTAGGTATATAGTTGTATGTACGTTAGTGTATAATCGTGTATTGTATATTATTATTATGTACAGCGGTGGTAGGTCCGTGGGTAGAACAATGGACTCGCTAGCGAGAGACCCAGGTTCGATCCCCAATGCGGGAATGTACCATGACTTTGTTTAATTTCAAAGTTGCGTACATTTTCGAATTTGTAGTCTCAATACCACACGCACTGTGAAGGAAAACATCGTGACAAATCCCGCGGTTTGGTTGGCTCCGCACGTGTTGACTAGTCTTTCCTGTGGGCTAGGCAGTCAGGATGGTATAGGTTATAGGTTTTACAATCTAAAACCATGTCCCAGGCACTGTAGCATGGCCCTTCAACCATCTAGTGTGAGTGAAGATGCCACTGGACGCTGTTTAAATCATCTCATTACGTAGATGCAAATTACTAATACTAATATTGTAGATTACAAAATATTGTAAAGAGGTTCGAAGTTTCGCTGATGCCGGCACTTGCCCATTAGCTCAGTTGGGAGAACGCTGGTACGGTTAGCCAGAGGTCGCGGGTTCGAGTCCCGACATGGGTGGAATTTTTAGCCTCTAAATAGGTTTTTAATGTAGATGCCAATTACCATATTATTATACTAATTCACAATGCCCTAAACATTTACAGACATGGATCGTAAGCGGAATCATGGTGAATTGTCTTGCACATGGTCTGACGATGTCCTATACATCATGCCTGTTGC
Organism: Yponomeuta sedellus; assembly: GCA_934045075.1. Classification (NCBI taxonomy): domain Eukaryota; kingdom Metazoa; phylum Arthropoda; class Insecta; order Lepidoptera; family Yponomeutidae; genus Yponomeuta; species Yponomeuta sedellus. The sequence goes on from OW203746.1 coordinate 1,104,178, forward strand.
CAGCTCTAAGGGCCGTCGATTCGCCTATCAAAATGGACTTAACCGCTGCGTCGTGGCTCGGTAAGAATTATCTTCTATTTTTTATTTACATTCCCGGATCTCATTGTTTATTAATATTCCGAAGTCAACCTTTATAGTTTCGAATACAAGAAACCCTTATACGGCCGCCAACTGTACTGTATATATTTTTTAAGTACGACAGGTTACAATTGACCCAGTCACGAATGATGGCAAGAGAAGACGGGGTCTACGACGTTATGTGTCAAATGCGTTAACTCTACTTTTAAAGACACCCAGGTTTTATGTCTCCGGAAAGACAGACGATGGCATCGTGTTCCACAACTTTGCTGTTCTTATATAATTTCTGCTTCTGTCTTCTTCTGCTAATTTCTGTGTACAATAAAGAATATTCTGTCTATCTATCTTATAGTCTCGCAAAATCCGTTCGTCTGTCTGGAATTCACGTTAATATTTTACGATGTTTGATTTTTTTTTAGATATCTTACAAATATTATGAACGCGAAAGTTTGTAAGATGATGATGGATGTTTGTTACTCTTTCACGTAATGATTCACTGAATGAATTTTAATGAAACTTTACAATAATATAGCATATACATCAGAATAACACATAGGTTACAATTTATAAAGATATTGAGTGAATTGTCCAAAAAAGAACGATAAGTTTCAAATAAGTATTTTTGTAGTAATTGCATTATGTAGTAACCGCTAACAACACATCGAAATTAATAAAAATATGCTACAGGTTCGTTCATGATCTGTCAAACATAAAATCTGTCAAGTGACAGTTATGTGGGTCAGTGTTGCGAGCCAAAAACATGGATTTGGACCATAATCGCACTATAAACACGTCTTGTTTCCATTTGTTCCCCTACTGTCGATCGATTGAGAGAACTTTCGGTTGATGTAGGTAGCTCGATTCAGTGACTAATTAATAAATTAATTGTAAAATCCTGGGATCTCGCAAAAATTATCATTATACTATTTTTATTTTTAATGCACTAACCCGTGCTAAGGAACAAATTTAAAAACCTATTTAGAGGCTAAAAATTTCACCCATGCCGGGATTCGAATCCGCAACCTCTGGCTATCCGTGCCAGCGCTCTACCAATTGAGCCAATGGGCGACTCACGGCATCAGTGAAATTTCGAACCTCTTTACAATATTCTCTGTATTACGTACAGGCAGCGACATCTGACTTAAGCAAATTGCATTACTTACAGCCCCGACTACCTACTTTGCAGTTGGGTTTTAACATCGGAACGATATCACTGTACCCACATGATTATACTATTTTTATTTTTAATGCACTAACCCGTGCTAAGGAACAAATTTAAAAACCTATTTAGAGGCTAAAAATTTCACCCATGCCGGGATTCGAACCCGCAACCTCTGGCTATCCGTGCCAGCGCTCTACCAATTGAGCCAATGGGCGACTCACGGCATCAGTGTTCGAATCCCGGCATGGGTGAAATTTTTAGTCTCTAAATAGGTTTTTAAAAATTATCATATTACCATAAACTATGTCATTGACCTAAAGTTATGATGATAACTGATACTAAATAATACCACAGTTCCTGGAATTTTAATACCAGTTTTTACAGCTCCATGTTGTTAAGTGACCTATTGCATTACCTAATACTACTATTTTATGTTAATCATGTAAAGTTAATGCTCCAAGCTGTAACGCAATCAGGCTCAATCAGCTGAATGAATTAGGGTTTGGCCTATGCGTTTATTTTAAACGCTAAAACACGTAACTCATTTATCTTTGCCGAACTCAATTCGTACGACATAACATGCAAATATGACCAAGGAATAAAAAGTTTCCAACAAAGGTACCCCTATTTCACACCATTGGGGGTTGAATTATGAAATACCCACCTCAATGGACGCCTTCGTCATAATTATGGATACGTGTGCGATATTTAAATTTTTTAGCCTGGGAGGTTTGGCCTGTGTGTTGATACGTACCTGTATAGTTATAGATATCTTTTCTGTTTTAAAATATAATCATTTGATTTACAGGTGCAGCTGCTGGTCTGCCAACAGCACCAATATTTACGTTGGCGTGTTTCCTGATGGAGCGCTTTGGTCGCAGGAGGGTGTATGCTCTAGCGTCCATCGCCGATGCTGTTGGCTGGATACTCATTTACTGGAGCAAAGACATCCCAACTCTTATGTTGGCCAGACTGTTTGGAGGTGTCTCGATAACTATCGGCTTCGGAGTGGGCGTGGTATCCATAGCCGAATACAGCTCCCCAAATTACAGAGGTGTCTTCCTCAATGCTAAAACCTTAAGCTTGTCCTTGGGAATTTTGATTATGCATGTGCTTGCTCACTACTTTGATTGGAGAACTATAGCCCTCATCAGTGCTGGACCGAGTGTGTTAGCTTTTCTAAACAACCTAACTTGGGTTGAGAGTCCTTCGTGGTTGCTTTCGAAAAACCGATTTGAGGAATTCGAGGAGACCTTCTACTGGCTAAGGGGTCGAGACGAGAAAGCTGTGAAGGAACTGGAGTCTATGATGCGCGCGCAAAAGGCAAGAGCCTCTTCTATACGGCTTAGTGTAAACTTCCGACAGAAGGCAGCTAAATTCTTCGGGAAATTCAAGCAGAAAAGCTTTCTCAAGCCCCTTATCATTTTATTCTTTAACATTATGTTAAATGAAGCCATCGGCAAACAATTCTTCTCAGCGTTCGCTTTTGACATCATGAAGCAAGTCACAAGTGATAAATCTAACCAATTCTTGTACGTCATCATTCTCGACGTGATGTTATGGATAAGCACTTTGTTTTCCTGCATACTGATCAAATTTATGGGTCGCAAGACTTTGATCATGTTGAGTGGCGTTCCGGCTAGTGTGATTATCGTCACGATGACAGTAATCTTGTACTTGAAGTCGACAGGATCTTTAGAAATGAAACAGACGTGGGTTATCTTGTTGATGATGACTCTGTTCGTGATAACGGGTAACCTTGGTTGCAGTCCTGTACCCATGGTGATATTCGGTGAAATATTTCCCTTACCGCACCGGGAGACGGGCACTGCACTTGGTGGTTGGTTATTAGGTACAACAGTATTCTTACACTTACTAGTAATACCACCAATGTTGTTGTACCTGGGACTGCACGGCATGTTCACATTTATGGGAACTTCATTGATTGTATGTTTACTATCGTTGCACTTTATGATGCCTGAGACCAAAGACAGGACACTACAGGAAATCGAAGACTACTTTGAACATGGGAAGTTCTTAGACGAGGATAGAGGGAGCTCAGGTGATCAAGATGCAAAGAGAATGTTACCGGTGAAAACGGATGCATGAATTTTCTTCTAACTTATATTCTCACCCACACCCTCTTCTGTACACCTACTCCGTGTCACATGCACATTTTCCGTGATGCAAACAAACTAGTTATTAAAACGATGAACGTCCTGAAATAGAATATAGGTATGGGTTTTATGGAATTAATGAGTTACAATAAACCTACATTTTTCTCGTAAATCAGGTAGGTACGTCTTCATAGTCGTAACTAAAATTTTTATTCAGAAATCAGAAACAACACAGATTAAAAAGACAAAATGAGCTGCCTATTGTTACATGAATCAATCACGGATGTAAAAGAAAAATTAATGTACCTACTCGTAGTTTCAAAGTCAAACTTTTTATGGGTTTAGCCCATGTATGTAATTCTCAGTTCCCGAAACTGGTCATTCCCATATTTGACAAAAAGTAGTTTCGATCACACAAATGATTTACCAGTAGAATCACTACGTTGAGGCTGCTATAGAAACTAGTTTATACACAAACGCATCATATTTCACTAAAACTAGTCTATACTATTTTTATTTTTAATGCACTAACCCGTGCTAAGGACAATTTTAAAAACCTATTTAGAGGCTAAAAATTCCACCCATGCCGGGATTCGAACCCGTGACCTCTGGCTATCCGTGCCAGCGCTCTATCCAACTGAGCAGATGGGCAACTTACCGGCATCAGTGAAATTTCGAACCTCTTTTTTTACATCTGTGTATATCGATCTGATGTAAGGTAATATTCTCTGTATTACCTTACATCACATCGAAATTTCACTGATGCCTGTGAGTCGCCCATTAGCTCAGTTGGATAGAGCGCTGGCACGGATAGCCAGAGGTTGCGGGTTCGAATCCCGGCATTGGTGGAATTTTTAGCCTCTAAATTGGTTTTTAAAACTATTCTACTTTTTTGTATGTAGCCTCCATAATGATGCCCACTACAGGTTAAAGGCCTCTCCCTTTTCAGGTCATTTGCCACCTTTGACCACTCCTGATCAGAAATGGCAAATGACCTAAGTAGATCTGTGTAATATATAACATTATGTATGAATTACGAATGATTAGATCGGTATAATTTATATTTATTATGTATGAGCATCGTAAGTAGTTAAGAAATACTATAGCACAGACTACTTTGAAATTTAGTTGTAAAGATGAGATGATGTAAATGATAGACACGGATGTAAAAGAAAGACTGAAGGAACCTTCTCTAATCACGAGTGAAGCAGACAAATGGCCGCCGTCTCTTGATGTTTGCGTGCCATCGGTGTTGCCAGATAAATATCACTTTGCCCACTTTTTCAAATCAAGAGAATTAAGGTGCTTTAGGGTGCTAACCACCACCGATGCCACCAACGGAAAAAAGTCATAAGTTGTGTTTATTTTATTTTTTATTTTTATTTATTAAGGAAAACAAACAGTAGTACAATAACACTTTAACATAAATACTTTATTATTTAAGGTATTAAATAATTGTACCACCAGCACCGTTAACCACAGTTTAAATATTTTGAAAAAACAAAACAGGGAATTTAATATTGTATTCTTGTGCCTTTTGAACATTGCTTTAAACCGTGCATGCTTTGCGTTATAGCCGGAATTCTAAACACGAATTACGTAGGCTGCGGCCGGAGGTTCCAAAAAAAACCGAAATTATTTAATATAAATTTAATTAAAAATTACAATAGGTACTTATGGCTAATTATGCTAGTAGCCGATTCGAAGTATGAATACGGAATGACGAAAGTAAAACTAGGTAGATACACCGAGGAGGAAATGCAGCGTCAGCTGCCTCGTGTCGCGCCTGGCTGTTGTTCACCGTATTGAGGTAATTGCCGCGCCAGCGCTATGCCTGTGGAGTCCGTATGTAACACCTCCACCCTCAGATCAGCAACTATTTGGGCACGTTGAGTGAAAATGTTGCTGGGAACCTTCCCTTGGGTTCATCTCTTTTCTCGATGTCTTCATAGGTGTGCTTCTTAGGTGTGGGTGGCTCCGGCTCTTTGCGTTTCTCGCAGCTCCAGAATCCGTAGTGATAAGTTAGGGTTGCAGTTACAAGGGCGCCGCCGATCACTACTATAATGTAGAGAGGTATCGTCGTGTGGTACAGGACATCTGGTTGCGCCTTTTCGGTTTGGACAGGAAGCTGCATCATGATCTGGTCCTGGATTCTGTGTAGTCCTTGTAAGTCGATTGAGTTGAGATGTATTCTCTTCGAGGTATCAGCTTGCTTGTCAGCGTCGTACGGGATCTCCGTTAGTTTTAGGGGTTGTCCTCTTATTTCATCGTTCTCGTTCGTTAGGGTGAACTCTGTAGTACGCAGATAACAGTTGACAGGGATAGTGATAAGATAGCTTCCTTGGATTGAGCTGAAGTCATCTCTTCCGCAGGTTAACTGTACTTTTGTAGGTTGTGGGAAAGACAGTACGTAGTGCTGATCGTCGAGTTTCTCCATGGCCTCCATAGATAGTTGAACGGTTGAGAAGTGACAGGATTCCTCCAGGTTTTGATGCAGGATGAGTTCTTGAACGCAGTCAGGCTGGGTGCGAAGTTGAAGTCCTATCTCCTTCTCGCAGAGAAACCAGGTACTAAACTTCGGGCATTCTGCCTCCATGTACACGAATGAATCCTTGTTAGTTGCTATAAAAGGATGGGAAGGAATAAGGGCCTGGTTATTTTTATTAGGGACTATGGATAGTCTATAAAGGTCATAGGTACTTAGGGAAACTATGGGAAACCGAAAGACTATAACTAACTGTTTCTCGTTATAATATGATCCAGATTTGATTACGTCATAATACTCTCGGAGCTCTAAGCTTAAAACCTGATCCTTATTATATATAACTTTTAACTTATCTATCATTGAACTTAATACGTCTATATCTATCATAGAATGATGAGTGCTCGATGCACGAATAAATGCTAAGCTATTTTCTACCCTAATTAATTCCGACAGAAGGTCGTCTACGTTTTCTCTCATTACGTCTAACAGTTGCGCAAATCTAACGTGTTTAATCAGACTAGACTCTCTGTACACATTGCTATCTAGTAACATATTCAGCGTATCGTTTATTTTACTCTGGTTATCTAGGAGTTGCTGTAAAACGTTAGTGTGTCGAGACATCCATTCTTTACTAAGGCTTACGTGTTCGTTAAATTGAGTGACTACCTTATCTTGGTTTTTCTGTAAAGCTTGAATTGCACTGTTAAACTTGATTGCGTCAACGTAATCCAAGTTACCAGTGATACTTTTTATAACCGAACCGAGACTGTCTACAAGACCTCTTTTAGCGCGATTGGGTTCTAATGATCTTAACTGAGATTTTACCTTGCCAAGCTTGCTAGTAAGATAATGTATCTGAACCTCATAGAGTAAGTAGGTATCATTTATGAATCGCGTGCTAATGCTATGTAGCTGCGTCTGTAAAAAGTTAACCTTATCTTCGATTTCATCTAGTTCGATAAACTGGAGAAAAGTATGATGGTGGGTCGTCAGTCTGGTTGGTCCTAGCTTATAAGGCAGCAGTCCGGGTCCATCTGCTAGACTCTCAAGTCTTATCTCTTGAGGCCGCGTCACGTGGACGAAGATTAACAGCAGAGTCCTGTAACAAGGTAGCTTCCTTAGGGGCTCGTTTTAGCCTTGACTTAGCTACAGGGCCGCGTTTCTTTGATGTATAAATATGTATCGGCAGGTCGGCTAAAACTCTGTCCTGCGTATAGCGTGGGGTAGTTTTTTGCCTACTAGCAAAAGGGTTCCTGATGAAAACCTGCTGATGGGGTTCGTATTCCATCTCGGGTTCACGATCTTTATTCCTGTTGTTAATTAAAGCAGTACGGTTAGCAAGTGAGGACTCGTTTATAATATCGTAGACCTTTTTCATCTGCTCCTTATGGTTTTGCGTATACTGCTGTAACAGCTGTTGGTTTAAATCGACGTCACTGAGGTCTCTAGGGTCAAAGTGACCGGTTAGTAAGTCAAAGGGTCGACATTTAGTGAAGCTGTGAATTGAGCTGTTATAGCCTATTATTGCATAAGGCATAAGGTTCACAATTGGTTCATTTTTATGCTGTAACTTTAGAATTCTGAGATGTTCAAGTAAGGTCGAATGGAAGCGTTCAATATTGCCGTTGTCGTTAGGGGAGTGAGCTAAGATCTTATGATGGTTTATCTTATGTAGACGTGTGAATTCTGAGAACAATTGATTGGTGAATTCTGTTCCGTTGTCTGTAACGATGGTTAGAGGTACTCCATGGTGGGTACAGAATTGTAACAGCGCCTGAAGGATGCTGACAGCTGTTCCATCTCGCAGATGGTATGCCTGTCCGTACTTAGTAAAAACGTCTATCAGGGTTACATACTTCTCACTCTGGACTGTGAATAAGTCCATATGGACAATTTCAAAGGGCTTAGTTGCCGGGGGCACTATATTGAACTTGGGCCTAATGGGGTTTCTGTCATACTTTGCCTGTCCGCAGACTGTACATTCGTTAATGAATTTAGTAATTTGATCTTTCATTTTTGGCCAATAGTACTTGCGTGAGAGGGCTAAGTAGCATTCGTTTATTCCACGGTGGTTTGTTTTACCGTCGTGATATAGGCGAATGATATCTTGCTGACGAAGGTATTCTTTTACGTTTTCGAGTTCAGACTTACAGAGGGTTAAGTTCATGGAAGAGCTTTTAAATTTATCTTGTATGATGGGGATGACCTTGTACATTCCAAGGGGTGGATTTATCAAAATGGCAGTTTTGACCTTGGGATTGACGTATTCTTTCAGTGCGTTAACTAGATCACTTTCTAAGTTCGATTCTGATAGCTGTACAGTTATGCGAGTGTGAGTGTCGAACGGTTTCGTCACTGTCGGCTTACGTTTGACATCGCTTACGATGGTGAAAATAATTTGCCTGTGAAATTTATTAAGGGGTTCATCTGAAACTGGGACTTCGAGTATGGGGTGTTCGTTACTCGTGTGAACGGTCTCGGTAGAGGAGTCTGCTACGGTTGGTGGACTTTCTGTAGGATTGGGGAGTATAGAGCAAAGTTCGTCAATGATGGACTTTGATTCCTCATTATGTATCTCTACCCGTGAGAGCGCGTCAGCGTTGCTATTAGCTTTGCCCTTTTTGTACGTCACAGTAAAGTCGTATTCGCTAAGTCTCAGTCGCCATCTAGTGAGACGTGAATTTGGTTCTTTTAAATTCATCATCCACTGGAGGGGCTTATGGTCGGTGACCACCTTAAACTTGCGTCCGAATAGATATGGCCGGAAGTACTTGGTAGCCCAGACAATGGCTAGTAGCTCTTTCTCAATAGTACTGTAATTAAGCTCACTCTCGTTCAGAGTGCGAGATGCGTAGCATACAGGCTTGTCTGATCCTATTGGGCCTTGGGATAGAATTGCTCCAATAGCGACGTTAGAGGCGTCCGTAGTAAGGACGAATTCTCGACTGAAGTCGGGATATTGCAAAATGGGGTCGTTAGTAAGAAGTGTTTTACACTTTTCGAAACAGCTGATGTACTCAGTGTCTAATGTGACCTTTTTACCCTTCTTTAGACACTGCGTGAGGGGCTTCGTTATACGAGCGAAATCAGGGATGAATTTTCGGTAATAACCGAGAAGACCTAAGAACTGCTTTATCTCCTTTGGGGTTTTTGGAATTGGGTACTTCATTATTGCTGAGATTTTATCTGGGTTAGGTTTGATACCGTCTCTAGTAATGAAGTGCCCAAGGTAAGCTGTTTCAAGCTTAAGAAATTCCGATTTATCTAATTGAATTTTGAAATTCGACTCTCGGAGTCGTTGAAGGACCTTTTCAAGGTTGACCATGTGTTCTTGGAGAGAAGTACTGAAGACAATGATGTCATCCAGGTAGACTAGACATATTTCGTTTTGGAGACCTCTGAGGACATTGTCCATGACTCTCTGAAAGGTGGATGGAGAGTTTTTGAGTCCCATGGGCATTCGAAGATACTCAAAATGGCCATGTTCTACATTGAAAGCTGTTTTGGGGATATCAGAGGGGTCCATCTCGACTTGGTAGAAACCACTTGCCAAGTCAAGGGTTGTAAAGTACTGACACTTCCCTAATTTGTCAAGTACGTCATTGATGTTAGGTATGGGGTACTTGTCATCGACTGTCTTCTCATTTAATTTACGAAAGTCGACTACCAGGCGCCACTTCTGTTTGCCTGAAGCATCGGCTTTCTTGGGAACTATCCAGATGGGCGAGCTCCATGCTGAGTCCGAAGGTCTTATTATGCCTTGGTCCAGCATCTTGGTGATTTGATCTCTAACCTCCTGTCTATGTATGAATGGATAGCGGTAGCTTTTGGTGTAAATAGGGACCTCGTCAGTCGTCCTAATCTGGTGTTTTACTCTATTGGTAAAGGTGAGGGGTTACGCCTTCGATATAAAACACATCCGCATATCGAGAGCAAAGGGTGATGAGATTGCCCTTTTCCTCTTCGTTCAGATGGTCGGTTCTTAAGCGCGAGATGACGTCTTGCGCGCGTGTATTAAGTCGATCTTCTATGTTACTACACTGTATGTTAAAGAGCTCAGCTTGCGCTGGCTGGTCGAGTGAAAAGATAACGTCGTTCGGTGTCGGGTTCTCGACTTCAAGGTAACCACGACTATTGGTGACCGTTGTGAGGCATTGGTGGATTATGCAATTACAGATCACTTGTTCCTCTATTAACACTTCGCCGTCCGGGGCGTTTATAGGGATACGCACTAATTTTGAGGTGCCGGCTGGTATCATATCTTCATACAGGTTAACATTGCAAGAGTTGTACATGCGAATAGGGTTAACAGCAGATTTCGTTAGTAATTTTGAGTCTTTAAGGTCGATATTAGCCTCCCACTTAGACAACAAGTCTAACCCAATGAGTCCGTCAAAGTACTCGTGGAAACGATACACGTAAAGCTTGATATCGTCCGGGTCGTTGAATTCCGGGAAACAAGGCAGTGTTATAGAGTAATCATTCCTACTCCTAGCGTGCACGTTTGTCACTTCGAACGGGTCGTAGTTAAGATGGTAGTTGGGGAAGTACTGTTCTACAGCTTCGGGGCTTAAGAAAGACTGATTCGCACCTGTATCAATTAGAAGTCTAAGAGGTGGGTCTGAAATTTGGATGTAGGGTAGCTGGCGTTGTGTCTGAAGATTGACCTCTATTTTGGCTTGCCTAATTTCTGAGCTGACTGAAAATCCTGATGTCCATGGCTAGGCCCTGGCTGTGGTTGGCCTTCAAGACATAGCTGGTTATCGCCAGTGTCGTCATAGTATATTACGTTGGGATTATATTCAATGCCATAGGTATTGTAGTTGGAATCGTCCGTGTAATAATACTCCGGATCATATTCAAACTCGGTGGGGAAGTATGCGTCATCGTACGTCGATGCACACTCATTCAAATGCATTTCGCGGGACTTAAAATAATTATTAGGTGGAGGGTTCCCTGCCTTACGCCAATCATGTCCTGTCATCATGCTATGAGGCAATGGTCTTGGGGTGAAATGCTGCACACCGCTCATGGGTCTTGGTGCAGAATTTTGGGGTGCGTTATTTCGTGGTGGCATACGAAAAACATTACTCTGGGGGTTGTAGTTGGGGGGTGCACTGCGGAACATTTGTTGCGTGCGCGTGGGCATGTTAGGCATGCGGTTTTGTGAAAAGCCCTGCTGAGGTGAGTTGAATTTAAAAGCCTGAGGTGGGCCTTGGTAACCTCTTTGTGCTACGGGGGCTGGCCAGTTGTTAGCTGGGGGTTGGTAATGTTGAGGCCGTGGGGCAGTGTATGTGACGGGCATAGAGGGGGTTGGTATTTTAAATGACTGCTGGGTCTTAGGCTGGTCATTGCGCTGTTGTAAGTACATTACATTTAGCTCCTCCTGCACGTATTCAAGTGCCTTTTCGATGGTTGGGGGGCGCATACATCTAACCCTGGATCCTATGGGATCTTTTAGTCCACGTACAAAGGATTGCATTGCGACCCTTTTGTAAAGTGATCGCTTTGCTTCAACTGTGGTTAACACGCCTTCGTGCAGAGTAACATAGGTCATTATCGTACTGAACAATGTTTGGCAATGGTCATAAAATTCCTGAGGAGTCCTATTACCTTGTGCAGCTAATGAGAGGTCGCTGTACAGTGCCGTTTCGTCTCGTTGGTCAGAGAAATTATTAATAAGGGCGGTTCGAACGCCCAACCAACTATCAGGGATGCCGTTTGAGTTGATAGTTGAGGCGGCAGAGCCTGTGATTTTATTGAGTATACCATTTAGTAGGCATACATTCGGGAGTTCACTGCCGGGGGCTGTGCCCATATACTGATTTACTATCGTATCACATATATTTATAAATCTAGTTAAGACATTAGGGTTCCCGTCGAATTCGGGTACGAGTCTCAATGCTTTGAAGATAGTGTCTGGATCATGGGCTCGTTCCTGAGCCATCTCTCTGTCTCTGAATAATCTATCTAAGTCTAAATCTAAGTCTAAATCTCTATTCCTATCTATTCTACTTTGGCGAGCCTGTCGTGATGCAGGTATGCCTGCCCTAGAATCTTTCGGGTGAAAAATCTTGGGAGTTGGGGTGAACTTAGGAATAAGGGAAGCAACACAAGAACAATTCAAGTGCACTTACAATTTCATTCCGGTTCCTCTTGGTGAGTCGATGTCTGGAGTCTCCTCCTGGCTGCAGCTGGATTGTAGATTCTGGATACCCGTAGATAGAGTCTTGATAGCCTCCAGGTCAGGAACGCGATGTTTTATGGTCAGTTTTACCGCACGCGAGCTGACCCACGAGTATCCTACCGCCTGCGCCAATTACGTAGGCTGCGGCCGGAGGTTCCAAAAAAAACCGAAATTATTTAATATAAATTTAATTAAAAATTACAATAGGTACTTATGGCTAATTATGCTAGTAGCCGATTCGAAGTATGAATACGGAATGACGAAAGTAAAACTAGGTAGATACACCGAGGAGGAAATGCAGCGTCAGCTGCCTCGTGTCGCGCCTGGCTGTTGTTCACCGTATTGAGGTAATTGCCGCGCCAGCGCTATGCCTGTGGAGTCCGTATGTAACACACGAAAAGAAAAACAATAACACTTTTGGTGATAACAACATAAAAATACTGATGAACATTTGCGAAAAACTACAGTTCCATTTCAAAACATTCCATGGCCAGAGCACGGAATGTGGGGAGTGATAAAGAAAATATATCTAAATTATTTAAGTAGGTATTGTAAGACTTAACTATTCTGTTCAAGGGGGCCCTTTCACCCGCATTCGTTCTGCAAGGATCCGTCATAAATAAGTAGTGGGGAGACGATTCTTGTATTCTCTTTGATTTACTGGGTATTTTGAAGAAAATTTGATTAACCAACTTGCTGCAGTCAAAAGCATTATGGCATAACTTGTAAAGAAAAATTTCGTCAAGAAGAATTCTTCTGTTTTTTAATGAGTTCATAGAAAATTTTGACAGGCATTTGACATAAGAACCTTTGGAACGGCAACATTTAAAATTTACAGAGCGTAAAAACTTGCACTGTACAGACTCAATTTGATCAGAATATTTATCGTAATATGGGTTCCAAATTATAGAAGCATATTCTAAATGTGACCTAATTAGTGAGCAATAGAGATGAATAAATGTGGATGGCCGTCTGAAGTGAGTACATGTGCGCATGATAAAACCATACATCTGAAAAGCTTTGTTGGTGATGTTATTAATGTGAGTATCTAAGTGTAATTTAGAGTCCAGTAAAATGCCTAAATCTTTAATTTTAGCAACTGAATCTAAAGGTGTGCCTAAGAGAGTGTATGTGTGATGAATGAGATTTGTCTTTTTCGAGAAAGTTATTGATTTGCATTTAGTCAAGCTTAACTTTAATTTATTAGAAACGCAGTATGACGAAAAACGGTCAAGATCCTGTTGCAAGTCATTACAGTCGTCAACCGATGTTATTGTTTTATAAACTTTGAGATCATCGGCATATAAGAGAAATTTGTTATATTTGAAACAAATAGAAATGTCATTTAAAAACAGAATAAAAAGGAGCGGACCAAGAATAGATCCTTGCGGAACTCCTGACGTTACACAACTAGAAGCGGAGGCAAATCCGTTAATAACGACCTTTTGAGTTCTATTAGTTACGTAAGACTGAAACCAGCGCAGCAAATTTCCGCGAATTCCATTAAAGGCTATCTTTTGAAGAAGCAACAAATGATCCACCTTGTCAAATGCTTTGCAAAAGTCCGTATACACTGAGTCTACTTGAATCCGCCTGTCCATAGATTGAAAAAGGAAATTTGTGAATAGCATTAAATTTGTAACGGTGGATCTCTGTTTGACAAAGCCGTGTTGCTCTGGAATTATAATCGTGTGCAGGCTGGGGTAAATGGCATTGTGAACCAATCTTTCAAATACTTTACAGAGAGTTGAAAGGAGCGAAATTGGTCGATAATGCTCAACGTTGTTGACACTACCACTTTTATGCACTGGGGTGATATTTGCTGCCTTCCAAACTCTTGGAACGATTCCCTCTGATAAACACTTATTATAAATTACAAAAAGAGGACTATAAAATGTGTCTGCTGTGTGTTTAAGGAAAAATGGAGGTATACCATCGGGGCCAGAACCCTTCGCAATGTCAAGGGTCTTTAAGACCTTTATGACTAAATCCTGTGTGAGTGTGACATCTGATAAATGAACAATTGAGGAGTCAGCAGGTATTGTCTCAGGGTTAAAACTGTTAATATTGGAGGGTTCATAGACTGAGCTAAAAAAATCGGAGAACAGATTACACACTCCTTCGGGCTCCGACGATTTTTTGTCCTTGAAAACTACTGAACGAGGAACACCGGTTTTACTCCTCTTAGTTTGTATATAAGACCAAAAAAATTTTACATCTTGTTTTAATCCATCCTCTATTGAGTTATAATGTGTGTTATAATACGTTTTAATTTAAAAGTGAACATAAGCAATCTTTGCTGTGTGGTGTCGGCCTAGAGAATAGCACCAAGGCGACTAAGGGACTCAACCCGGGGGGTGGGCAGCAGCGCCTCCTGCAGTACAACTCTACCAAACTGCGATCCCCAACCCGCATGCCCAGGGTGGGGATTATGGGCATTACCCCCTAATGATGGCACAACCTTGCGCTCATTAGGGGAGGGCTTTGTCCATCAGTGGACTAATATAGCCTGAAGAAGAAGAAGAAGCAATCTGAACAACAGTGACAACTATTTCTAGAATATACCTACAGTCTAGAAACTAGAATCAACATCCAAGGACTTAAATCACTTTCCGCCAAAAACAGCCGGTTTAACGGAAATCGATTATAGTTCTAATCTAGTGCTTAGATTGCCCCCATATAATTGTGAATTAAATCCGATAGAATGATATGGGGGCAAGTAAAAGGCCATGTTGCTGCCAAAAATAAATCTTTAAATGGTCGAACTCGCCGTCTCCGGAGACACAAATTCATCCGCCTCTTTGGCCAGTGACAGTGATGATTAGTGTGAACATATGAATAAAAATATATACAAAGAACTTTGTTTTATTGCAATATTTGCAGTTGGTCCCAATCTCCTCATTTTCATAGTCGCATCCATAAGTACTTATTAACATTATAAAGTTGAAGAGTTTGTATGTTTTTCGCTTAAACGCGCTTAATTCTAATAGAAATATTTTGCAGCATGGCCCACGTGGATGTCTGTTACATCCTGTGTGTCATATGTCATTCAAATTGGTTAAGCTTTTCACTATAAAATCATAGACATAAATAAACATTTTACATTAGTAGGAGGAACGATTATTATTTGTATGAAAATGATTTCTAGAAAAGGTTGTTAACATCTGCCTTGTAGGTGTAAACAAATCGTTGCCTAGCAACGGTTTGTTTATCGCTATTCGTTTTCGAATTTAGCTTATAGGTATAGTGACGGTTTCACTTTTATCATACTACTGAGTGACTTAGAGGGCTTTTATGAAGGAGGTGAGGCCTCGATTGAGGGATTGGTGACTATGACTAGAGATCGGATAGCTTTTCGTATCGAAAAAATCCAGGGATTCCGGGTTCTACAAATTTTGTTTTTTACTTTAGAATCAAATCGGGTGTAGCTACATATACTTATTTTAAGGTGCTTATATGGAGTGCAGTTTTGTATCAAAAAAATTTGGGAGTTTTGGAATCGACAAATTTAGTGGTTTAACTGAAACCCAAATATACTATTTTTATTTTTAATGCACTAACCCGTGCTAAGGACAATTTCGGCCGGGTTCGAATCCCGGCATGGGTGGAATTTTTGGCCTCTAAATAGGTTTTTAGAATAACAACTGCCACTTAATTTTTCTTCAATTTTTAAAACATTCATAACAAACGGATAATAAACACGAGTTAGAAAGAAAAACTTATTAAATTTCCAAATTAACGTGAAACAGCGTCACCAACTTACTCACGCGCTCAATTTACGCCCTCGGAACGCGCCACCTCCAGGAATGAGCATCGTGGTGGGTGGATCCTCCATCGCCGTCGCACCGCACATGCGCTACGTGGGCATCGTGCTCGACGGCCGATGGAGGTTCACGGAGCACTTCCGGCGCTTGGCCACCAGCCTGGTGGCCTCGGCCGGAGCGCTCTCGGGGCTGCTCCCCAATATCGGGGGGCCTGGGGGCAGCCGTCGCCGCCTGTACGCGGGTGTGGTAGGTACTAACGTATTATAAGTACTTATAATACGTACTAACGTATTATAAGTACTTATACGTTAGTACCTACCTACAATTTTGTACGGAACCCTCGGTGCAAGAGACCGACTCACGCTTGAACGGTTTATTTTTTTTATTAAGCGTATCTACAACGAATTGGATTAAGTACCTACTTTGTAGAATTTACGCAGGTATTAAGATCATTCTCATAGACCAGACATTCAATGTCATCTTTAGCAAACTTTGTTACAGCTGGAGCAGACGTGACGTGGGCGTTGTGATTGAAATAATATGCGTAGTTATTAATTAAAATTATTAAAACTCAACATGAGGCCAATTTTGAAACAGGTGAGTCAAATACCCATTTTCACATAGATTAGATTACATTAGATTACCTAAGCGCTGCGGGGTGCTCGCCACCAATGGTGTAAAATCATAACTTGTTTTATAATACTTCTTTTTCACAAAGTGAACACCAAAAAATCTTAATATCTGTGTTAACCTAAAACGGCCGATTTTAAAATCGGAAATCGAAAGTCCCAGGGTGTTGATACTAGATCCTAAACTGTAGGTTTTAAAAATATTTATCATAGTGGTTGTTAGCTACGGGTGGACTGTATAAGAAAACTGAAGAGAAACTAAGGAAAACGCTAATAATAGATTTAATGGAAAATGTAGGCAACAAAATGGTAGGAGACAACCAAATGTTAGCTACGGGTGGACTATATAAGAAAACTGAAGAAAACGTAAGAAAAACACTAATAATAGATTTAATGGAAAATGTAGGCAACAAAATGGTAGGAGACAACCAAATGTTAGCTACGGGTGGACTATACCTATATAAGAAAACTGAAGAAAAAGTAAGGAAAACGTTAAATAGATTTAATTATGAATGTAGGCAACAAAATGGTATGAGACAGTGTGGTTGACAAATATGACAGTAATAACATAGTAAAAGATTAAGTAGGTACTCGAAACTGCAATTGATGCAAATTACTTCAGCTAGATGTCGCCTGTAAATAATACAGAGAATATTGTAAAGAGGCTCGAAGTCTCGCTCATTTCGCGCACTTGCCCATTAGCTTAGTTGGGAGAGCGCTGGTACGGTTAGCCAGAGGTCACGAGTTCGAATTTTTAGCCTCTAAATAGGTTTTTAATATTGCAGATGCCAATTACCTACTGTATGATAATTCACAATGCCTTAAACATTTACAGACATGGATAATAAGCGGGATAATGGTGAATTGTCTTGCACATGGTATGACGATGTCCTTTACATCATGCCTATTGCCAGCTCTAAAGGCTGTCGACTCGCCTATCAAAGTGGACTTAACCGCTGCGTTGTGGCTCGGTAAGAATTAGCTTATATTTTTTATTTACGTTCACGGATCTCATTGTATATTAATATTCCGAATTCAACCCTAAACCATAGTTTCGAATACAAGAAACCCTTATAAGGCCGCGAATTGTACTATATTTTTAAATAATTTCTGCTTCTGTAATATTTCTGTGTACAATAAAGAATATTCCGTCAATCTATCTATCTTATAGTTTTGCAATGTCTTTTCGTCTGTCTGGAACTTACGTAAATACAAATACAAAATGTTTTATTAAAAAGGAAAAGATTACAAGCAGGTTTTACGTTGGTTAGGTTAGGTTAGATGTCTACAACACTACATCTACAACACTAGATGTAAGTCTGTGCGGTATATATTTTACGAGATTCGAAAATTGATAGATATCTTACTAATATTACAAATGCGAAAGTTTGTAATATTAGTATTTAGATGGATGTTTGTAATGATTCACTGAATGGATTTTAATGAAACTTTACAATAACATAGCTTATACATCGGAATAACACATATTTATTATTTATTATTAAGATATTGAGTGAATTGTCCCATAATATGACAATAAGTGTCAAGTAAGTAGGAAAAAGCGAGCTATTTACGAGCTTAGGGTAATATCTAACGGGATGCAACCCGCGACGTCGCCTGCGTTAGAAATTTTCGTAATAGTACATACATTACACAACTAGGGTGGTAATACAAAGAAAGGCCGAGATCGCAGAAGTTTGCGGCCCGAGCTGCAAGCGAGGGACGTAAATATGCGATCGAGAGCTTTCTTTATTACCTCCCGTGTTGTGTACATCTTTTTATGTCTACACTTGGCCAGAAAGCGGCTTTTTCCGTACTCCGCTTTTTCCGGAAAAAGCCACTTTATTGCCAGGTGTGGCATAAATTATCATTAAATTAAATTAAATTTTACATTAAATTAAATTAAATTATCATAAATTATCAGGGGTATCGAGTATTTTGTGTCAATCTTTGTCTATGTCGTTGTTGTAAATGATTTGCCGTTCATGGTTCAAAATATGTCAGAGATAGTATTATTTGCAGATGACACGTCAGTTATTTTCAAAATTAAGAGACAAGAAGATGACCTTGACAATACTAATGATGCTCTCTCTCAGGTACTAAACTGGTTTACGTCTAATAATTTACTGTCAAATTCAAAACAGATAAGAAATGTACACTCTACCAAATGTCAAAGTAGTTGACAGCAAAGTTATATTGGGAAAGGACAAACTAGACCTTGTCGAAGAGACTGTATTTCTAGGTATCACAATTGATGCAAACCTTCAATGGGGTCCTCATATAGAAAAATTGGCAAATAGGCTTAGCTCTGCAGCATATGCTGTTAAAAGAATTAGGGAACTAACCGACGTCGCAACTGCCAGGCTTGTTTATTTTAGTTACTTCCATAGTATTTATTATATGTCCTACGGCATACTATTGTGGGGACGGGCAGCGGACATTGAGACCATCTTCGTCTTGCAGAAAAGAGCGATCAGATTCATCTATAAGCTAGGCAGTAGAGATTCGTTAAGAGAATTCTTTAAAGAAACAAACATCCTGACAGTTGCCAGCCAGTATATCTATGAAAATATTATGTATGTCAGGAAAAATATTAGCAACTTTAAAACTGCAGGTAGCCAACACAATGTAAATATTAGAAATAAACATAAACTTTTGATCCCAAGATTTAGGCTGGCAAAGGTTAATACATCATTCATGGGGCATTGTATAGGTACGCTTCTACAATAAAATCCCTGAAGATATATTAAGTTTGACTGAATCGCGGTTCAAAAAATGTGTAAAGTTTAAGATTAAGCGAGGGGATCGCTCCGCGCTTGGAGTGTGCGCAGTGTTCTTACAGCGACGCGTTGTTTATTGTGTTTAAAAATAGTAAAATAGCGTATATCATAGTGAAATTTTGCATACATATAAGGAATAGTGTTTGTTCTGGGTTGGATTGCTCATGCATTGTTAAAAGTGCCGCCTGTGTGTCTGGAACAGATCTTCTTATCCACCAGGCCGTTGAAATTCCACGCTCCGGGTCAGTGACCGCTAGTGTGTTGACCGTGGCCGTGCGAGTGACGCGCTCCGCAATCGCGCGCAAGCCGGAGTCTACACTGCACAGGCGCACGCAACCCGTCTGTTTGAGCGCGCACGCTTTACGTTGCTACATGCTGCCGCCAACCGGTCTCTCACGCACATAGACGGACGCCTCCTATTGCTGTCTATCGAGGCACGGGCTACCGATTGTTTTGGGCCGTGAGACGCTCAGCTGTTTGCTTCTTGCTTTCTACGGCTTATTTTGTGGTTGTCGCTTGCTTTTTTTTATAGACAATGAACTGCCAGGCGTGTGGTAATGATATTCTATTGGGAGAGCAGTTGGGTTGCGTTGGATGTAAGACTTACTTCCATTACAGTTGCCTCAACATAACAACGGCATACTTTCTACCAAACAAAGCGCAACTTACTAAGACATGGCGTTGTCCCCGCTGCGCGAACGTCACCGCGCGGATGCAGCGTGCCACTCGCAATGATGACACACCTGTCCGAGAGCACCGTGAGGTAACGAAGAGCATTGAGATGTCCATCTGCGATGAGTCCCAGCAGAATATGTCCGATATAAACGAACACGCCACTGCCTTTGAGGAAATGTACAATAGGCTCGAATCCTTACTAAATGTGAAGCTTGGTGACATCGTCAAAGAGGTCCATGCCTCCATAAGCTCTCTTAAAGCAGAATTCACTAAGACCACTGACTTTCTTGGGGAAAAGATTAAAGTTCTTAATAAAACCGTCGAATCAGTGAGTGAAAGAGTGTCCCATCTTGAACAAGAGAATGGTCGACTTCGATCTGAACTCGCTGCCGTCACGCGTGTCCAGAGGGAGTCCGATCTGACGGGAGTCCAGGAGGTCATTGAGCGGCTGCGCTCGGATCTCAACGAGAAGGAGCAGTCGACGTTGCTGAACGACGTGGAAATCACTGGGGTCCCGGAGTTCGAGGGCGAGTCCTGCGGTCACCTAGTAGCTACCGTAGCTGCCAAAATGGGTGTGACATTAGACCAACGTGACGTGGTGAGCGCGTCCCGCGCCGGCCCGCGTTATACTGCGCCTCTCCCCGGTGAGGCGGCGCCGCGCCCGCGGCCGATCGTCGTTAGTGTGCCTCGTCGCTCCCTCCGCGATGACCTAATTAAGGGCGCAAGAGTTCGCCGAGGAGGGATCACCACGTCGGATCTCGGTCTTCCACCGCATGAGCTTCGACAAGTTTATATTAACGAGAGGTTGACTAAAACCAACAGAAAGATTTTTGCGCTGGCTAGGGACGCGAGTCGCATCCATAAATGGCGTTTTGTTTGGTCAAGGGAGGGCCGTATCAGCGTGCGGCGGGATGACTCATCGCCGGCTCACCGGATACGCTCTGAGCTAGATATCAAGAGGGTTTTTGGATCGATGGCTGTTGGCTCGTCTTAACCTCTCGGACATCAGATTTTTCATAGCAATGCTTATGGCAATGCTTAGAGCGATAGATATGGCCGGTTATGACCACGCCGCTCTTGGTGACATTATAAGTTTAGGATGGAGCGTAAAAAACATTTCTAGAATCGTAAATAATTCCTTATTCCGTGTGCCTACTATGTATAACAAGATGTTGATTGTTTTTGTTCTTTTTTGCGTGTTATCAATAGAATTAAGTCAGGGTGTTCAGTCCGAGGGGGTAAATAAATCCACCACTAATAAAACGTGTAACGAGCAGTGCACTTATAAACACACTGCATGTCTACTACGCATGGATATCTAATATTTAATTACAATGTTTTCTTATAATATAAATACTACACACTATTACATAGAAAATACACTTATTAATTACCTGCTACGTACTCAATTACTTAAGAATAATATATTATCGTTATAGAATATATTTACATGACATCTATATAACACATTGTCATTTTGAACCAATCATATTATATTTATTATTTACATATTACATGCATGCAGATTCAATAAGAATAAAACATTTTTTCCCTCCAATTATGACAAGGACCTACTTAAGCATTGCTATAATACAAATCGATAAACGCCACCTGTCGATACTAAAAAAATATTTAATGCATTGTAGGTATATTCAAGTATCACATAGTTTTATCATTCAATTTATGAAGCAAAAAAATCTTTTGTTTGGTTTTTTAAACCCAGGCTCGTTAGGAGCGCGGCATGACGAGTTTTTGGTAGCTATCGAACGACATGATGTTGACATTATGGCCATAAACGAGACCTGGCTGAGGCCAGCAGAGGAAGCACGTGCGCCGGCCCCGCCCGGCTACAGACTACGTCACGTCCCGCGTCCCGCCAGCATACGCTCTCGCGGTGGTGGTGTTGGCTTTTATCTTCGGCGTGGAATCCACGCACTCCTACTCGAACACCCTCAGACGCCCTCTGTTGAACAGATGTGGCTCAGTGTGACGCTCAACAGTATTAGACTTGCAATCGGGACAGCGTATCGCCCGCCTTGGCTCAATGTAGACGTTTTCATGGATGCCCTAACGGAGTCAGTAAGCTCATTCACTCGCTGTGACCATATTATTATCTTGGGCGATTTTAACATTGATATGCTCGAGGTGGAGCACACTAACACCGAGAAACTGCTGGATTTTCTACAATGTTTTAGCCTTCAACAGTACGTAACGGAGGCAACACATTTTACTAACCACTTTGCGACTTTGCTTGATATCATTTGCAGTAGCACAAAAGTTACGAAGGTGCACATCGATTATATGCCGGATCTTAGTAGTTACGCTTTTGTTACTTGCGAATTGAACATAAAGAAACCTAAGCCACCGCCGAGATGGATATGCTTCAGGCCACTCAAAGACATCGATAGTCATCAGTTTGATGCCGATCTAAATGAAATTGCATGGGAAACTTTAATCTGTGATAATGTTGACAACCCTGTTGCCGCTTTTAATGCATATGTATCATATTTATTTGATAAGCACGCCCCCGTAAAAAAATATTATATCAAAGAGCAGAATTATCCTTGGATAACACCAACGATAAAAGAAATGATTAAGTTGAGGAACGACGCACATTCTAGGTGGCGTCAATTAGGACTTGATAGTAATAAAACCTACTATAAGGAGCTGAAAAGTATAGTCAGTACCGCTTTATAACGAAAACGAAAAGACGGCCTACTTTACGCACTTTATAAATAAAAATGCAAAAAACCCGCGTGCACTTTGGAAAAACATAAAAAAAAACATCGCAGACATCAACAAAAAATGCGATTTTGATTTACCCGAAACCATCAATGATCCGGATCTGATAAATAATCACTTTCTTGATATCCCTGGAAACAATGATATTAGCATAAGCGATTTAAGTTACCTTTGGTTCAACAGATTTTGTTCTAATGCATTTACGATAAAACCGGTTAGTGAAATAATTGTGTCGAAGATAATATCTAAAATCACAAATATGATATTGCTAACCCTGCCTCGTACTTTGAGTATTATCACTGCTATTGTGAATCAATCACTCCAGACTGGCGTCTATCGCGACATTTGGAAAAAAGTTATCGTTAAGCCTTTTCCTAAAACAACTTCTCCAAAGGAACTCAAAGATCTCAGGCCAGTCAGTATTTTACCCTTGCTATCTAAAGTAATTGAAAAAGTTATAAGCATTCAGTTGACAGAATTAGAATAGAATAGAATATTTATTGGGCAAAAAAACATTAGTACACAGCTTTTACAAAATGGTTTTACTTAATGCTATAATTATACAAAATTAACGATCAGCTTCTGACGCTGTGCTAGGTTAAAAACCTGTGTTCCAGCAATCAGTGCAATGTTAGTTATTAATTTTGTTATTAATTTATTGAACAAGTTAATTACAGTTCTGTAGGCAACTAGTTAAGTCCCTGACTCCTAAACTAGGGGATCCTGTATCTTAGGAGTCAGTTTCTTCCTTCAATACATCTGAGGCTTTAGCGTACAATAACTGACACGGATATTAATAATTCTCTAGTCAATTTGATTTATAAATTTTAAAGTTGAAATTAAATCGAATTAATTTCTTGAAACAATATAAAATTAAATTTAAAATGAAAATTAATTAAAATTAAAATAAACAACGCTGAATGTGTGTGTGTGTGTGTGTGTGTGTGTGTGTGTGTGTGTGTGTGTGCGTGAGGGTGTGTGAGGGTGTGTGCGTGTGTGTTTGTGTGTGTGGGTGTGTGGTTATGTGTTGTTTACTACTTATTTAAAAATGGAAAGGATAGCTTCTGTCTCATCATAGCTAAGCTTAAGCAGATGTTTGTATAGCTTTAATTTACAGAGATATAGAGGGAGAGGATGTATTTCTAGAATTTTATTTAGTTTGTTATAAGTGTGTGGACACAGGACTGCACAAAAACGTCTATAAAATGCAGTATTACATTTTTCAGTACGACATACTTTGTCTTTTCTTCTAAGGCTATAGTAGTATTGGGAGTCAAAGTTAGTAGCCAAGTGTTGCTTAAGAACTATTTTAAAGATAAACAACTGCCGCACTGTCAAAACCTCGGTCAAGGTGTACAGTTCGTTGGTTGGAAATCGGAACGGTTTGAAGTGCATGACTTTAAGAACTGATCTCTGGGCACGCTCTAGCTGTATTAGTCTAGTCTTGCAAGTCCCACCCCAAACAGACACGCAGTACGCTAGAATGGACTGAACCAGGGTATAATAAACCGATCTAAGTAATCTAGAATCGGCAACATGGCGTAAGTTTTTAAAAACCCATATCAGTTTTCGTGTCCTGGCCGTCAGAGCATCAATCTGATTTTTCCAAGAAAGGTGGCAGTCAAGTTCCACTCCAAGATATTTGACATGATTAATTCTCTCTAGACTTTTACATCCTTTGTTTTCTCTGTGCTTAGGGTAAGAAGATTTACGTCCAGCCAGTGGATGACTTCTCGTAATCCTTGCTCTGCAATCTCACGAGTTGCATCCCACGTCTTTCCCTCATAAATCAGAGCCGTGTCATTAGCAAACGTGAATATTTTACCAGCAGTAGGAGAATGAAGACACAGCTCATTAATATAAATGAGGAAGAGGCTGGGCCCGAGCACACTACCCTGAGGGGTTCCGTATGTCACGCAGGTGTCAGAACTTACAAATCTGTCAATTTTTACACATTGGCACCTGTTTGTCAAATAGTCCCTAAAAAGTTGTAACGGAATTCCACGAATGCCTATGTTTTCTATTTTTTTGAGCAGGATAGGGATAGAAACAGTGTCAAAGGCTTTTGCTAGATCTAGAAATATGCCTACACATTTTTTTCCTTTGTCTAAATTTCGTGCAATATAATTTACCAGGTCACTTGCAGCGTCTTCTGTCGATTTCCCAGCTCTAAATCCGTACTGTGAGTTCGACAGGAGCTTCTCATCCTCCAGGTAGCTCATGAGTCGCACATTTATTAATTTCTCATGGATTTTAGAGAGAGTTGTTAGTACTGATATTGGCCGATAATTGTTGACACTATTTCTATCCCCCTGTTTATGGACAGGCGTAATTTGTGATTTTTTGAAGGCTGTTGGGAATACACCTTGTTCCAAACATAAGTTGTAGACATATGTCAAGTATGGAAGGATAATCGGTGCTGCTTTTTTAAGAAATTCACTTGAGATGCCATCATATCCCGTTGCTACATTGTTTTTTAGGTCACGTATGATGCTGAGTATTTCACTTTCTTCAGTGCTTAATAAGACAAAGGACCTAGAATGTGTTTGTGTTCGAATAGATTTTTGCATTTCATCCCTAGCCGGAATATTGTCAGCAAGGTGTTTCCCTATATTCGCAAAGTAGTTATTTACATAATTTACAGCCATTTCAGGTTTCTTGTCCTGTAGAAGCTCCTTAAGTGTGTTTGTTTGTTTTGTCGTTCCTGTTATAAGTTTGATCGTTTTCCAACTTTGCTTTAAATCTTTACATTTGTTTAGTTCTGCTCTATAATAATTATTTTTTAGGTTTTTTACGAGATTATCGAAAAAATTCCTGTATCGCCTGTAAGAAGTCTGCATTATATAGTTTTCTGGTTCTTTTCTTGCTATTTTGTGGAGTTTGTCTCTATGCCGTTGGCATCGCAAGAGACCTGGTGTGATCCAAGGCTTAATGACACGCTTTCGTCGAGGAATAGTAGCTATTGTTGTATTATTATCTAATGCGTTTTTAATTGAATTGATTGACAGCGGTGGTAGCTCAGTGGGTAGAACCATAGACTGGCAAGCGAGAGCCCCAGGTTCGATCCCGAGTGCGGGCATGTACCAATGACTTTGTTTAATTTCAAAGTTACGTACATTTGCGAATTTGCAGTCGCAATACCACACGCTAACGGTGAAGGAAAACATCGTGAGGAAACCCGCGGCTTGGTTGGCTCCGCACGTATTGACTAGTCTTTCCTGTGGGCTAGGCCGACTAAGCTGTCAGGATGGTATAGGTGCTGGGCAAGCCTATACCATCTATAAAACCATGACCCAGGCACTACAGCGTCGGAGTGGTCCCTTCACCCATCTAGTGTGAGTGAAGATACCACTGGACGCTGTATAAATCATCTCATTAAGTAGATGCAAAAAAAAAAAAGGCCAATATTATTTTAATTGAAGATATTAAATAATTTGAAGCTGAATTTGGATTTTCGATCTTAAAAACAGATGACAAATCGGTGTGTGTAAGATCAGTAATAGCTTTGTCGTAATCAATTTTGCAGTATGTTGTTGCAGGTTTGTTCAGGGTTATTTTCGTAAAGAAATTTAGTATTACCGGTTGGTGATCAGTAATTAACTCTTGTAAAACAAACGATTGAGATAATGAACTAGTTTTAAGAAGAATATGATCCAAGCAACTATGTTCACGTGTTGGAATTATATGGGCCGGTAATAGTCCGTGTTCAGCTGCTAGATTGAGGTAGCTATCACTGTTTGGATCTGAATTATGAGGTGTTATATTAATATTTATATCACCGATGATACATATGTGTTTGTAAGCGCTAAGCTTAGATAAAAGGTTACTAAGCGACGCAAGAAATCTATCAGTATTATGAAAGGAAGGCGAACGATAGATGGCTACAATGACTAATTCGTTTTTTATTTTTATGACTAAACAATTTGCTTCTTCAAATGGTGGTTCATCAATTGTGCAGTCCAGTTTGTTTCTCGTATAGACTATTACACCATCATTTTGATTTCTACAATGCTTAGTAGACGATAGGTTGTATGTTTCGAGTAGTGGCAAAGGCTTATGTGTTTGGGTCCAAGTTTCCGTTAGAATTATAATGTCACATTCGATATCAAGACTTTTGACGAAGACTTGAAAGGGGTCAAGATTTTTATACGCACTACGAATATTCTGTGTTATATATAATTTTGATAGATTTATCACCGTACATTAATTTATGCTTTAACTCCGCAGCTTCTATTAGCTCCGATTGGGATATACAGAAATTATCAATCTCAGTTGATAGACTATTTAAATCATTCATAATAAAAACCAAAAGAAAAAAACTGGAACTGACATCAGGTACGGTAAATTGTTTGTAATAGTTGAAAATCGAAATCTGACTAGTAGACGTGTGTTATGATGTGCCATGTATGTGTATGGGTATATTGTATGTAAGTGTGTTTGTATTAAGTATTTTGGGGCTTGTGTGTGTGATTGTGTATTTGTGTTTATGGCAATGATGTTATAAGGTCGTGTTTTTATACAGAACAACATTAATGATAGGGTAGCGAATAAGAAAGGCATGCACTTAATATTTATAACTACAACTAGTCACTTACTAGACAGTAATTTATCGAGGTCCATCTCAGTCTCGATTCTATTTGCAGGTCTCCCTTCTGACTTTCTCAGATAGATTTTGCCATTTACAAGCCAGTAAAAATCGTAGCGCGAGTAAAGCGCTCGTGGCCTACGCGAACCGAGTGATTGGAATCAATCACTTGAAAACCTATTTAGAGGCTAAAAATTTCACCCATGCCGGGATTCGAACCCGCAACCTCTGGCTATCCGTACCTGCGCTCTACCAATTGAGCCAATGGGCGACTCACGGCATCAGTTCCTTAGCACGGGTTAGTGCATTAAAAATAAAAATAGTGTAATCAATCACTTGGTTAAGCAACAACAGGCGCGGTGGTACGGGATGGGTGAGCGTCCCGTTACTACCGCTAGTGGCATTTTTCCGAGCGCTTCCGTGCTTCGCAAGGCACGTTAAGCCGTTGGTGCCGGCTGTCATATAATGGCAGTCGTTAAGCCATGTCAGAGGCCTTATGGGCGGCTTGACAACTTCTGTATTGTAAGACAGTGGCGGGACAGTAAGGCCCGCCACTGTCTTACAATCCTCCACCAACCCGGACTTGGCCCCCGTGGTGGAGTATGGCCTAACCTTCCTGCGATGCAGGAAGAGACCCGTGCCCCAGCAGTGGGGACATACAAGGGTTGATAACGAAAAATCGTACTGATTATTCTTAGCAAATTCGCGGCACATGAAGTGGAGCTTTCGGCCTTGCGCTGTTAGAGACTCCGAGATGTATATAGGTTTGGGAGCATTTTTGGATTGGATCACCGAAGTACTGAGCTTTTTCCCTTTGTGAGTTGCGTTATAGTTTTTATAGCTTTTCAATGTCTCATCTTTTTTCATGGTAGTGGTAAACTCTAGAATAATTGGTTTATTCTCAGTTTTTGTGTTGATTCGGTGGATGTCACGAATATCTGATGTTTTTATGTCGACATTGAGCGAGTTTCCGATTTTTTGTGCCATTCCAATTAATTCCGTCTTTGTTTCCATATCCGATTTTGGAATATTTTTTATTTCAATTATTGAACTACGTTGGGCGCGCTCCATTGCTTCGATTTTACTTTCCAAGCTCTGTATATATGTATAGCTCTGTTTACGCTCATCCTCTAGCTTTGAGATTTTTTCGAGAACGGTATCATACTTGCTTGACATGAAGTTTATAGAGTTAGTCAGTAATGCGTTCTGTTCTTTAAGTTCCTGCATAGTTTTTAAATTTCGACACTTTTAGAGTATTGAGAAGTAGTCCATTTCTCGAACATAGCTTCAAGGTGCGATTTTAAGTCGGTAAAGGCAGGGTTCTCCATCGAGTCGTCCATGCGCTGGCGCTTACTTTGTCTTAGGGTCACGTTAGTAGGCGCGTCCGAGTCATAATCTGTGCCGCCGCCGCCACCGACCAGTGATTGTATTGATTCTACACGTCGTAGACTTGTGCTCGAGGTTCCGGCGGACGGTAGAGGCATTGCGGGGGGAACTTGCGGTGGTGGACTCCTTCTGAGTGGCATTTCACAGATATTATTTGCACGCAGTTAGTACAAAGATACCAGGAGACCATGCGGCCGGAGGCGCAACAATTCCGTGTGGCGGCAAACTAGCCGATTTGAAGACAGTTTTGAGAAATATGTCTGTCTTTTTCTTTCCTCGCTGATTAGCCGAAAGTCTCACTCTAGTAGCTTAGTAAAAATAGTAGCGGACGTTGATTCATGAATACCATCAATGAGCGTAGTTTACTCACGCGCCCGAGTTAGGAACAGCGCTGGGCCGATCGAGTCAATCTCCTGGTGGTTATGCGGTCCTAATTTATTTCACACAATTTTCACATTAATTTGAATTATTTAAATGTAATTACTTAAACTGTAACAGAGAATGCGTCTATACTCTTTAAAGGTCCGAGGGGAAGGGGAAGAATACTTGGGGGCCAATAACATTTTACGTCAAAAACAGTCTGGTTTCAGGAAGGGTAGAGGTACAGCGACGGCCATGTTGGATGTGGTTGATGATATGCTGGCCGGACAGGATGTGGGGGAGGGCACTATTTTGGCGCTATTAGACTATTCCCGAGCCTTCGATACCATCAACTTAACGCTACTTCTGTCTAAGCTCGTATACTATGGTTTTGACGGCATGGCAATGAAATGGTTTTGTAGCTATTTGAGTGATCGCACACAAAGGGTAGAGATAGCTGATGTGAATGGTAACCTAAAGCAGTCGGCTACATGCTTCGTAAAAAGGGGAGTGCCGCAGGCTCGATTTTGGGACCTATTTTGTTTATTTTGTACAGCGCGGACATAGTAAAATGTGTTAAAAATTGTCAATATCATTTATACGCCGATGATCTGCAAATATATAAATCATTCAGACCTGAAGATACAGCGACTGCCGTAGGCACACTAAACCAGGACCTAGAACTTGTATCAGAGTGGTCAGTTAGAAATGGTTTGGTTTTGAATCCATCCAAGACGAAGTTTCTCGTACTAGGAACGAAAACTCAAATTGATCGGATTCACAGCTGCTCTGCTAAACTGAACATAAGAGGTGAAAATATCGAAGAGGTAAACGAGGCAAGAAATTTAGGGATTCTCATGGATAGTAGGTTGAAATTCGAAAAACATGTCCTAGAAAATGTAACAAATTGTTATTATAGATTAAAAGTACTCTACCGAATTCGGCCACACCTAAATGTTGACATGCGGGTTTACCTATGTGAGTTATTAATCCTATCTAAGCTTAATTATGCGGATACAGTTATAGGTGGGTGTCTTTTGGTCCGTACCAAGAGACTTATACAACGGGTCCAGAACGCCTGCGCGCGGTTTTGTTTCGCTATTCCTTACCGAGCTCATGTAACACCCTACCTGAACAAAGGAGGATTGCTGAATATGGAAGCGCGCCGAGCACTGCATTTTTCCTGCCTACTCTTTGGTGTCATCAAGACACAAGAACCGGTGTATTTATATAAGAAACTGAGCTTCTCGGTGCGACGGCGTGGACCCGTAAGGCTAGTCTGTCCAAGGCACCACACCGCTGCATTCCGCGGAAGCTTTCGTTACAGTGCCACAAAGTGTTGGAACAATATCCCTCCTCCAATTAGGAATAGCCGAACTGTACAAGCTTTTAAATCTAAGTACAAAAAGTATCTTCTACATTTACAAAATTCCTAGGTATATGTATATGTGGTATATGTAGTGTATATTTTATTTTATGGAAGTATGTATCGATTGTTATGTTTCTGTAGTTATCCCCACAGCACTCACTCATTCCATATGCGCGCACACACGCTCACGCTTTTAAATGCTTTTATGATGGGATTTATGAAAACAAAAAGAATTAATTAAAAAAAAAAATGTATTGCGGCCTCGCGGTAGATGCCGTTCTGTGTCTAAGTTTTGTTTTGTTTGTTCTGTGTTGTTTTGTTTTGGTATCCGCTGAAAACCAGCGTCGTGGTCGCTATCGGCCACGGCATAAAGCTGAGCGGGGGCCATTTGGTGCCAATTCCTAGTTCTTAAATATCTAGATTATATGTTTTATTTTTTATAATGGTACCAAATAAACGTGTCTATTTCTATTTAAAGTACACTTTGTGCCAAAAGAGCTACTATAATATTAAGGATTACCTATTTAGATGACAATGATGTCTGGAATTCAAGCACGTTAAATTCACGAGTTTTGTAGAATCTGTGTTCGTTATCGTTATCAACCCTTGTATGTCCCCACTGCTGGGGCAAGGGTCTCTTCCTACATCGCAGGAAGGTTAGGCCATACTCCACCACGGGTTGGTGGAGTATGGCCACCACTAAGTCCGGGTTGGTGGAGGATTGTAAGACAGTGGCGGGCCTTACTGTCAGAAGTTATCAAGCCGCCCATAAGGCCTCTGACATGGCTTAACGACTGCCATTATAGAACAGCCGGCACCAACGGCTTAACGTGCCTTGCGAAGCACGGAAGCGCTCGGAAAAATGCCACTAGCGGTAGTCACGGGACGCTCACCCATCCCGTACCTGACCGTGCCTGTTGTTGCTTAACCACGTGATTGATTGCAATCAATTGCGACGACTCTAATTGCGATTATTTATTAGGTAAAACGATTCCCGACGTTTCGGCAGCATTGCAGTTGCCGTGGTCATGGGTAGACTGAAGTGGCGAGTACAGTCAATTATTATGGGTAGTCACTTTTCGTTTTTCGCAGCTGGCCGACACACAACACTCACTACGCCCGCGGACAGGCCCGGTGATAAGCCGCGTGATTTGAATTTACTTGCTATGGATTCCACGTAATTAAAAACTTGAAACCATCCTCTCTGTTGAAATTCTTGTGTTTTCTAAATTCAATTGCTTCCCGAATGATTCTTCTATAGCCAAGGCAGCCATATTGTATGGTATATTGTTTACGTATTTCAAAATATTACCCATAAAAACCAGTTTTAAGCCTCTACATAACAGCGTTTGTTATTAACCTAGGTAGGTACGTAATTAATGCATTTTCACATGTCCAAAGCTAAAGAAAAAGGTACAATTAACTCAAGAAACAATGTTCAATACTACCCAAAGCGTGGTAGCTATAAATTTACTTGGGGCAGATTTAAAATATCGGTTGCAAGGCAACAATATCGTTATACGCGTGTTTTTTTATCTGTACTTTTACAGATAAAAAAACTACAGTTAGTCACTAGAAATGGTGGTATTGACATTTTACTCGTAGAATAGGTAGGTATGCAGTTATAACTAAAATAGGAGAAGTTATGTAGAGAAATGTTTTTTGTAGTGATCAAAGGTGCCTCAGGAGGGGAACCTCTGTCAAGGATTGAAGTCGTACTAAAGCTGCCTCCTTGAGTCAGTTTTGATAGATAGATAAAAACATTTATTAAGCAGCACAATACTAAAACATGACATAAAAATTTTACAACCATGAAACAAACAGAAATAAAAAAAAACAAAAAAATTTAAACTTAACATAACAGACAAAGTACAAGTGCACACACTGTTGTTCAAAAGCGTTTACTAAAATCACTTTCTATCGGGGCTAATTTGAACATTTCTTAGGGCCTATGTCATTGACCTAAAGTTATGAACTTTACTTACTATAATAAATAACCAATACTAAATAATACCACAAATCCTGGAATTTTAATACCAGTTTTTACAGCTCTATGTTGTTAACTGAACTACTGCAGTATTACCGTAAAATTACTACTATTTTATGTTAATCATATAAAGTTAATGTTCCAAGCTGTAATGCAATTAGGCACTATCAGCTGAATGAATTAGGGATTAGCTGAAAGAATGATTATTAACGATACGAAACGGTCGTTAAACGATAAAATAGGTGACTCTTTAATATTTGCGAACTCAATACATTACATGCAAATATGTCCAAGGAATAAAAAGTTTCAAACAAAGTTACCCCTATTTCACACCATTGGGGGTTGAATTTTGAAATACCCACCTCAATGGACGCCTTCGTCATAACTATGGATAGGGATACGTATGCGATATTTAAATGTTCTAGCTTTGAAGGTTTGGCCTGTGGGCTGATACGTATATAGTTGTAGCTAGATATCTGTTCTGTTTTAAAATATAATCATTTGATTTACAGGTGCAGCTGTTGGTCTGCCCATAGCACCAATATTGACGTTGGCGTGTTTCCTGATAGAGCGCTTTGGTCGCAGGAGGGTATATGCTCTAGCGTCCATCGCCGATGCTGTTGGCTGGATACTCCTTTACTGGAGCAAAGACATCCCAACTCTTATGTTGGCCAGACTATTTGGAGGTGTCTCGTTAGCTATCGGCCTCGGAGTGGGTGCGGTATCCATAGCCGAATACAGCTCCCCAAGTTACAGAGGTGTCTTCCTCAATGCCAAAACCTTAAGCATGTCCTTGGGAATTTTGATTATGCATGTGCTTGCTCACTACTTTGATTGGAGAACTATAGCCCTCATCAGTGCTGGACCGAGTGTGGTAGCTTTTCTAAACAACCTAACATGGGTTGAGAGTCCTTCTTGGTTGCTTTCGAAAAACCGATTTGAGGAATTCGAGGAGACCTTCTACTGGCTAAGGGGTCGAGACGAGAAAGCTGTAGAGGAACTGGAGTCTATGATGCGCGCGCAAAAGGCAAGAGCCTCTACTATACGGCTTAGTGTAAATTTCCGACAGAAGGCAGCTAAATTATTCGGGAAATTCAAGCAGAAAAGCTTTCTCAAGCCCCTTACCATTTTATTCTTTAACCTTATGTTAAATGAAGCCATCGGCAAACAATTCTTCACAGCGTTCGCTTTTGACATCATGAAGCAAGTCACAATGGATAAATTTAACCAATTCTTGTACATCATCATTCTCGACGTGATGTTATGGATAAGCATTTTGTTTTCCTGCATACTGATCAAATTTATAGGTCGCAAGACTTTGATCATGTTGAGTGGCGTTCCGGCTAGTGTGATTATCGTCACGATGACAGTAATCTTGTACTTGAAGTCGACAGGATCTTTAGAAATGAAACAGACGTGGGTTGTCTTGTTGATGATGGCTCTGTTCGTGATAACGGGTAACCTTGGTTGCGGCCCTGTACCCTTGGTGATATTCGGCGAGATATTTCCCTTACCGCACCGGGAGATGGGCACTGCACTTGGTGGTTGGTTAGCAGGCACTTTATTCTTCTTACACTTACTAGTAATACCGCCAATGTTGTTGTACCTGGGACTGCACGGCATGTTCACATTTATGGGAACTTCATTGATTGTTTGTTTATTATCGTTGCACTTTATGATGCCTGAGACCAAAGACAGGACACTACAGGAAATCGAAGACTACTTTGAACATGGGAAGTTCTTAGACGAGGATAGAGGGAGCTCAGGTGATCAAGATGCGCAGAGAATGTTACAACCTGTGAAAACGGATACATGAATTTTCTTCTAACTTATATTCTTACCCACACCCTCTTCTGTACACCTACTCCGTGTCACATGCACATTTTCCTTGATGCAAACAAACTAGTTATTAAAACGATGAACGTCCTGAAATGGAATATAGGTATGGGTTTTATGGAATTAATGAGTTACAATAAACCAACATTTTTCTCTTAATCAGGTAGGTACGTCTTCATAGTCGTAACTAAATTTTTTATTCAGAAATCATAAACAACACAGATTAAAAATACAAAATGAGCTGCGTATTGTTACATGAGTCAATCACGGATGTAAAAGAAAAATTAATATAGGTACCTACTCGTAGTTTCAAAGTCAAAACTTTTTATTCCTCTGCAAATGCAAAGAGGGTTAGCTTTGGGTTTCGCCCATGTATGTTATTCTCAGTTCCCAAAACTGGATATTCCCATATTTCCCATATTTCCCATATTTGACAAAAAGTAGTTTCGATCACACAAATGATTTACCAGTAGAATCACTATGGTCAGGCTGCTACACTATGTCCTAGAAACTAGTTTGTACACAAACGCATCATATTTCACTAAAACTAGTCTACTTTTTTGTATGTAGCCTCCATAATGATGCCCACTACAGGGTAAAGGCGTCTCCCTTTTCAGGTCATTTGCCACCTTTGATCACTCCTGATCAGAGGTGGCAAATGACCTAAGTAGATCCGTGTAATATATAACATTATGTATGAACTAAGAATGATTAGATCGGTATAATTTATATTTATTATGTATGAGCATCGCAAGTAGTTAAGAAATACTATAGCACAGACTACTTTGAAATTTAGTTGTAAAGATGAGATGATGTAAATGATAGGCACGGATGTAAATGTAAAAGAAAGACTGATGGAACCTTCTCTAATCACGAGTGAAGCAAACAAATGGCCGCCGTCTCTTGATGTATGCGTGCCATCGGTGTTGTGTTGCCCGATAAATATCACTTTGCCCACTTTTTCAAATCAAGAGAATTAAGGTGCTTCAGGGTGCTAACCACCACCGATGCCATCAATGGAAAAAAGTCATAAGTTGTGTTATAATACGTTTTAATTTAAAAGTGAACATAAGAAATCTTAACAACTGTGACAAATATTTTTAGAATATATTCAATTCAATTCAATTTATTTCAACGTAAAGAATTTACATTCTGTTTGCTGAATGTCAAAGTACAATGTAACATGAAAGTGAAAGTCGCTGCCTTCGGGCCGTAGTGTAGTGGAGAAAAAGGCAGCGGAAAAAAAAACTCCACTCTGACCATCTTTTCTCAAGTCCTCTTAAATCTAATACATTAGATCCCACCTATACGCATAAGATTCCATGATTGCCATGAATAACTTTAAATGCTAAGGCATTATTCAATTTTTTTACATAGGCCGTGAAAACATGACAAGTGCTGCGGCCAGACACACGAACAGCACTCGTTCACGAGCATAACGCAGAGGTCAGCCATCATCAGTCTCAACCATTTTGGAGGGAGATAGATGATACGGCCACAGTCTAGAAACTACAATCAACAACCAAGGATAAATCACTTTCCGCCTCTAACACCCGGTTTAGCGGAAATCAATTAAAGTTCTAATCTAGTGCTTAGATTGCCCCCATATCATTGTGAATTAAATCCGATAGAAATGATATGGGGGAAAGTAAAAGCCTATGTTGCTGCCAAAAATAAATCTTTAAATGGTCGAACTCGCCGTCTCCGGAGACACAAATTCATCCGCCTCTTTGGCCAGTGACAGTGATGATTAGTATGAACATATGAATAAAAATATATACAAAGAACTTTGTTTTATTGCAATATTTGCAGTTGGTCCCAATCTCCTCATTTTCATAGTCGCATCCATAAGTACTTATTAACATTAGTATGTTTTTTGCTTAAACGCGCTTAATAGGAATATTTTGCAGCATGGCCCACGTGGATGTCTGTTACATCCTGTGTGTCATATGTCATTCAAATCGGTTAAGCTTTTCACTATAAAATCATAAACATAAATAAACATTTTACATTAGTAGGAGGATCGATTATTATTTGTATGAAAATTATTTCTAGAAAAGGTTGTTAACATCTGCCTTGTAGGTGTAAACAAATCGTTGCCTAGCAACGGTTTGTTTATCGCCATTAGTTTTCGAATTTAGCTTAGGTATAGTGACGGTTTCACTTTTATCATACTATACTGAGTGACTTGAAGGAGGTGGGGCCTGGATTGAGGGATTGGTTATGACTAGAGATCGGATAGCTTTTCGTATCGAAAACATCCAGGGATTCCGGGATTGAAAAATTTAGTTTTTTACTTTAGAATCAAATCGGGTGTAGCTACATTTCCTTATTTCAAGGTGCTATGCATAATATGGAGTGCAGTTTTGTATAAAAAAAAAATAGGAGTTTTGGAACCGACAAATTTAGTGGTTTTATAACAGATATAACAACTGCCACTTAATTTTTCTTAAATTTTTAAAACATTGATATTATTGATTAACAAACGAATAATAAACACGAATTAGAAAGAAAAACTAATTAAATTTCCAAATGAACGTGAAACAGCGTCACCAACTTACTCACGCGCTCAATTTACGCCCTCGGAACGCGCCACCTCCAGGAATGAGCATCGTGGTGGGTGGATCCTCCATCGCCGTCGCACCGCACATGCGCTACCTGGGCATGCTCGACGGCCGATGGAGGTTCACGGAGCACTTCCGGCGCTTGGCCACCAGGCTGGTGGCCTCGGCCGGAGCGCTCTCGGGGCTGCTCCCCAATATCGGTGAGCTGTCGCCGCCTGTAGGCGGGTGTGGTGCGCTCTATGACGCTCTACGGAGCGCCAATATGGGTGGACGCCCTAGGGTCTGCCGCGAACAGGACCCTGCTGCGTCGGCCGCAGCGGGTCATGGCGACCCGGCTGGCCCGAGTGACCCGCACCACCTCGTACGAGGCGGCGATGGTGCTGGCCGGTAGCCCTCCGTGGGACCTCGAAGCCAAGGTACTCGCGGAGGTCTACTGGCGCGGCGTGGAGGTTCGCGCCAACGGCGAGATGCCTCTTCCGGAGGAGATCGCGCGGTGGAGAGAGGGAACCCGCGACGATCTGTTCCGGGAGTGGGAGGAGAGGTTGGCGCGACCTCCTTCGGGACTGGGCCGGGCGCGAGCACGGCGCGGCGCCCTGACCTACCGTCTGGCGCAGGTCCTCACCGGGCACGGCTGCTTCGGTTTGTACCTGTGTCGGATAGCGGGTCGGGAGCCGTCGACGGCGTGCCACCACTGCGACGCGGCGGCGGACGACACGGCGCAGCACACGCGCGCCGTGTGGAGCCGCGTGCCGAATTGGCCGCGGCTATCGGGGTGGACCTCTCGCTGCCGGCGATCGTTAGTGTGATGGTCAGCAGCGAGGAGGCCTGGGCGGCGCCCCCGGAGGAGTGCCAAGGGCGCCCGCAGACGGTGTCGCGGTAGTGTGCGCAAGCGTTCC
This sequence comes from Yponomeuta sedellus, assembly GCA_934045075.1. NCBI lineage: Eukaryota > Metazoa > Arthropoda > Insecta > Lepidoptera > Yponomeutidae > Yponomeuta > Yponomeuta sedellus. Next base: position 1,141,780 of record OW203746.1, read on the forward strand.
CGTGGCCCCGTCCCTTGCGAGTGCGGAGGAACACCCCAGGAATTTTAGTCGGTATACCGCCTTCTTCAGGGTGGGGCGTCCGACATAACCACCGCGCTCCCCCGAGCCAGTGGTACCCGTAATAGGGTTCCTCCTGTGTAAAAAAAAGGTCTGGGGCTGTGTTCAACCGTTGGGAGTAGGAGTCCGCCGAAAGATCTAGTTTTTTTACAAAATGTGTTCAATATTACGTTTCCGCCAAAGCTTAACCGAGCTTCATTTACTACCTATAACATTTACCATCATGACATTCCCGCCGGAACTCTGATGATATCATGATGTTAACCCTTTGTATGACCCCACTGCTAGGGCACGGGTCTCTTCCTGCATCGCAGGGAGGTAAGGCCTTACTCCACCACGGGGGCCAAGTCCGGGTTGTTGGAGGAATGTAAGACGGTGGCGGGCCTTAGGTACTGTCAGAAATTATCAAGCCTCTGAAATGGCTTAAAGTCTGCCATCACTTGACAGCCAGCACCATCGGCTTAACGTGCCTTGCGAAGCACGGAAGCGTCCGGAAAAATGTCACGCGGTAGTCGCAGGATGACGGCAAGTGATTGATTCCAATCACTCGGGTCCACTAGGCCACGAGCGCTTCATAGATGTAATAACAATTGTAAATACAAAATACAAAATATTGATACAACCAAAATTATTCTTACATTCACTTTTGCTGGGATTCTTTTGTAAGTATAAAATACCTATGGCAGGGAAACCCGCTCTTCCACAACTTATAAAGGTTGAACAACTAAAATTAACTTTTGAATCTTATTTTTATAAAGCTGGTTTAGTTATAGAAAGAAGAGACCAACTCGCGCTTGAACGGTAATTTTTTTTAATTAAGCGTATCTAGAACGAAATGGATTAAGTACCTACTTTGTAGAATTTACGCAGGTATTGAGACCATTCTTATAGACCACACATTCAATATCATCTTTAGCAAACTTTGTTACAGCTGGAGCAGACGTGATGTGGGCGTTGTGATTAAAATAATATGTGTATTTATTATAAAAACCTATTTAGAGGCTAAAAATTCTACCAATTTTTAGCCTCTAAATAGGTTTTTAAAATTGTCCTTAGCACGGGTTAGTGCATTAAAAATAAAAATAGTATAATGTGTATTTATTAATTAAAATTATTAAAACTCAACATGAGGCCAATTTTGAAACAGGTGAGTCAAATACCCATTTTCACATAGATTAGATTACATTAGATCACCTGAGCGCTGCGGGGTGCTCGCCACCAATGGTGTAACATCATAACTTGTTTTATAATACTGATTTTAGGAAAAATATCACTTTTAGAATCCCTCGCATCTCGCCACGTTCTGGTCAATTATTTTATACCCATATAGTTCGTACTGTTATAATCAATCCTAGTTTGCAGTAAATGCTGAGGCAAGCGAATTGATTTTATATAAAACTGTTTCACTCTTGTTTTGTCAGAGAGTCGACCCATAACCTCCGTCCGACATACACGTAAATTTCTAATTGTAGTCCGTGTGTTGTGCAGTGAATAAATTTTGGTTTTAGCAGTAATAAAATCTTTTTTTAAAAAGGTCCCGCGGACCGCCGTCCTAACAAATTTGGTGTCAGAAGTGTGGGATCTCAGGAAAATCTTTAAGTACTGAGATTTAGGTGTTAGGCGTGTCGCGAAAAACGGACTTTCCGCCTGACATCCTTTTTTTATATGGCTCCGTGCCTCAGGACCTTACATATCCTATTAGACAGTGCCAGTGGTCGACGATAAGCTTTGGGCATCCGCCTAAACCCGCATCGCTGCACTCCGAGGTCGACGTTAAGTCTCCGCCACCAGGCGCGAGCCCGCATCTCATCCTGGATACAACCTGCTACTGCCGTGGTCGACGTTAAGTCTCCACTTTCGAGTGAGAGCCCGCATCACAAGTTCCTGCACCACCATCGACTCCATCTTCGGACAGTTGACTCCCATATCATCAACTCGCATTGACTTCCCACGCGTGAAGTCCAATCACGAACAACGCAACGTGACTTCGAAGTACTCCGCAATACGACTCCCTGGGTCGCCGGACACTCGACGCTCCCGTTGACGTCACCGCCGCGCTGCTGCACCTGCGCCGCGCTTCGCGTTCTCACGGTTTTTGGGAAAAGCCGTTCTCCACAATGTTCGTGAGTGCTGTCATCATCCTGTGAGTTACTTTCTATGTTTCACGAGCTATTCCTAACTTTCAAGTTCCAAGCTCTCTTTTTTTAGTGAAAGTGAAATTTTATTTTATACACATTTTACAATTTATTGTTACAAATTTTTATATGCTATTTTACTACATGCCGTGTATTTAACAGTGTTTTTGTGTTTTCTGATGGCCTGTACTGCACTTTAAAATCATAAGGTCAAATAATTAATGTCTACTAAAAAAGAAGTCAAATTCGAAGAAGCTGAAGGATTTTTAGCTTCAGACGCCTCCTCTTCAGACGAGCAAACACAAGACCCTTATTCCAAGGTCACGATTAGGCAAAAACCCAAAATGGCTGAGCCGATTAGCCTTTCAGTTTTGACCAAGTTTATTAAACCCTATAATGGGAACCGCGAGTCATTGCCCGCGTTTTTGACAAATTGCGAAAATGCAATTTCGCTAGCCAGTACAGATCAACAGAACGTTTTGTGCAAATATATAGTGTCACAACTCGAGGGCAAAGCACAGCTAGCTTGCTGTTTAAAGAAATTCAATTCCTGGCCCGAAATCAAACAATTCCTTAAAGCTACTTTTGGAGAAAAGAAGCACTCGACCCATTTACTGGTCGACCTTCAGAATTGCAAGCAACTACCTATGGAAGATGTGACACAATATTCCTTACGCATTGAATCATGTCTCACGCGAATTCAATCAGACATTCATTATAGCTGTGAAGACGATAAAGAACTTTTAGGCAGATTAGCCGCCATGGAAGATTTGGCTTTGAACACGTTTTTGTTGGGCATGAATCCCACCTTTTCACACATAGTGCGCTGTAGGAATCCCAAGAGCCTCTCCGATGCAATCACTCATGCAATTGAGGAAGAAAAGCTCTATAAGCTTTCTAAATTAGCACAACGCTCATCCAAACAGTGCTCTATCTGTCAAAAGATCGGACATACAGCCTCCGATTGTTTCAAAAATAAACCTAAACAGTCAAGTCCGAATCTTCACAACGTAAATTCAAATCAGTCGCGCTTTTATTCAAATAAATCTTGCGCTTATTGCAAAAAACTTGGACATGTGATAAGCGAGTGCCGCAAGTTAAAGTATAAAAATGGCACTAATACTAATACGCGCCCTGATTCCAGCAACGCTGCACTATCCGGTGCGCATGCACCTGGTTCAAGTAATGCGACAAGCAATAATCGCTCTAATGTGCATGTTGTTAGCTCCTTAGAAGATCACGATAATTTAAACTAAAGTCTGTTTCGGTTCCGTGTCTGCCGGAACACAATAGTGATCTAAATGACACGAAAACTACTAACCTTTCTAAATCCCGTGCTCTTAAATTCCCCCCAGCGCGGATGAACAAAAATCAACGAAAATGTGCTGATAATAAGCCTTTATCCACTGAGTTCTCAGCTAAGCTAAAAGGTAATACCTGTGGTCAATTCACGGTTGCACAGGATACTAATGTGCCTTCTACTCAGTCTCAAATTCTTGATAAAGGACTTTCTAAGCCTTGTGTTCTTAAATTCTCCCCAACACAAGTCAGCAAAAATTCGGAGACTCCTAAGTTAGATAGTGAATCAAATGTCTCCAGTTCTATTCCCAAAGAGGATTTTAAATGCAATTCCCTACCTCGCGAAAAGCCGAGTTTTTCTCCTAGGAATTGCTCACGTGAGAAAAGTTACACGATAAATAACGTTAACTACAAAATTTCTCTCCCTCACGTTAACTTAAAAAGTAATTTAAACGAGAAGCCCTTGTGCTTCCTAGTCGACACTGGTTCTTCAATATCAATAGTGAAGTCATCTAGCCTTAAGAACCCAGTGCTTGGACCGGAGATAGTCACACTCAAAGGTTTAAGTGACAACGACTCATCTTGTGAATCTCTCGGTACCATAGAACTCGACTTTGAACATAGAATCTCTCCAAAGAGTAAGATAGTGTTTGGTTTCGTATTTCACGCGATAAGTGACGCAATCAACCTACACTACGATGGTATTATAGGTAGTGACTTTATACAACATTTTAAGATCGACATTCAGTACTCTACAGATACGCTGAATCTGCAAGGTCACTCTCTACCTATCTGTTTTAGTAAACCATCTTATGTCATACCTCCTAGGTCAGAAATGGTTATTGAATGCCCAGTCTCCAACCTTTCAGAAATTTCAGGCCGAAAAGAAGCCTTAGTACTGGATCATAAAATTAGCGACGGAGTGTTTTTGGCTAATTGCATTGTAAACATTAAGCCAAACAACAGAGTCAATGTCTCTGTCCTAAACACTACCGAATCTGACGTAGAAATAAATTATTTCCAAGTTCAAGTTTCACCTTTTGAGCTCTCGTCATCAACCTCAGACGAAAAACCACACGAGCTCGTTCACAACCTTAATAGCTTGAACAATGACCGATCTAAAAAGGTCCTTGAGCAAATTCGATGTTCTCATTTAAATCCACAAGAAAAGAAAACCCTTATGAACTGCATTTCGCAATACACCGACATTTTCCACCTCGAAGGTGAATTTCTGACTCACACAAATGCAATTCAGCACTCCATAAATACCGGAGATGCTCCTCCTATTCATGTGAAGTCTTATCGGTTTCCTGAAATTCATAAGGACGAAGTCGAAAAGCAAGTAAAAAAAATGCTCGACCAAAATATCATTCGCCCTTCAACTTCTCCTTGGAATGCACCGGTTTGGGTGGTACCCAAAAAGCTTGACGCTTCCGGTAAGCAAAAATGGCGAATTGTCATCGACTACCGACGACTTAATGATGTCACCGTTTCAGAGGTCTATCCTCTCCCTCTTATAACTGACATCCTAGACCAGTTAGGTCACTCAAAGTATTTTAGTACACTCGATTTGGCCTCTGGGTTTCACCAACTTTGTTTGGACCCCAAAGACACTGCCAAAACAGGTTTCAGTGTTACCACTAATGGTATTTCAGGTCATTTTGAATTTACACGAATGCCTTTCGGTTTAAAAAATGCCCCATCCACATTTCAGAGACTGATGAATACAGTTCTCTCGGGATTGCAAGGTCTCCACTGTTACATCTACCTAGATGATTGTATCTGTTATTCTCACGACCTTGAGTCCCACATGAAAAAATTAGAACTCATCTTTTCTAAATTCAGACAGGCTAATTTGAAATTACAGCCTGATAAATGTGAGTTTTTGCGACGCGAAGTTGCTTATCTTGGGCATACTATCACAGACAAGGGTGTGTCACCTAACCCTGACAAGGTCAAGGCCATTTCTCAATTTCCTACACCCAAAAATGCTAAAGACGTCAAGTCATTTTTAGGTTTGACAGGCTATTATCGCCGTTTTATAGAGAATTTCTCTCACATAACTAAGCCCCTAACTTCTTTATTGAAAAAAGACACAGTTTTTCACTGGTCTCACGATCAAGAACAAGCTTTTAACCTTCTTAAACAAAAGTTAATTTCAGCTCCCCTACTACAGTACCCTGATTTTACGCAAACCTTTATTGTAACGACAGACGCATCTAACTATGCCGTAGGCGCTGTCTTATCACAAGGCGAGATCGGTAAGGATAAGCCTATAGCTTATGCATCTCGAACCTTAAATAAATGCGAAGGAAATTACTCAACAACTGAGAAGGAGCTGCTCGCTATTCTTTTTGGTGTTAATACCTTTAGACCATACCTGTATGGGTATAAGTTCAAAATTGTCACAGACCATCGTCCCCTTACATGGCTTTTTAACGCTAAAGATCCAGGCGGACGTTTACTAAGATGGCGACTAAAGTTAGAAGAATATGATTACGAGATTATTTATAAGCCAGGCCGAATAAATTCAAATGCAGATGCCTTATCTCGTAACCCAGTCAATGCCATAACTCACTCCAGATTAAACAAAACAACTTATGAGCAATTTTTCAAAAAACAATTTACCAAGTCTATCTCTAACGATACTCAGATAGAAGAGCACAATCAGAGCCTTACTTTGGCAAAACAAAAGTCAATAGCATGTCCACTCTCGCTTGACTTTGATAGTTCAATGCCGCACTGTGAACAGCTGTTGTCGATAGTACCTAATTCCGACGAACTGTTATCAGCGGAACGAGAACCCGACACCGTGCAGTCGGTTGATGCTAACAATAAAAAGCTCTATTTCCTATACACTAAGATCCATCACTATGATGAGACGAGCTATAAAGCTATTTATAACCTTTTGCGAAAATTAAGAGATCTAATTATTTCCACAGATGAATATGACAAAGAATTAGCTATTTCAGACTTTTCAGAGCCTTTTACTAAATTGGCCTATGTTAAAATCTACAATATTATTTCGTATTTATTTCATGGCACCGATATTAAGGTCCATATATACAAGAACCAAATAAAATATCCTACCCCTGCCGAAATTACAAACATTCTCAAGGAAAATCACGGGACAACCATAGCGGGTCACCCGGGTATTACGCGCATGTACAACAGAATAAAATAATCTTATTACTGGAAGAGTATGCGCGCTGACATAGAACGATTCGTAAAAGACTGTCGGCTATGTCAAGTAAATAAGCCCTTACGAGCTTCTAATAAAGCACCCATGATTATAACGTCGTCTAGTACCAAGCCATTCGAAAGACTAGCTCTCGACATTGTCGGAGTTCTTCCCGAAGCTGGCCTTCAAAAGTTTAAGTACATCTTAACTCTTCAGGACGATTTAACTAAATTTTCATGTGCTTATCCAATGATTACGTCAACAACAGATGAAATTGCACGTAACCTAATACATTTCTTTTCGTTATTCGGATTCCCCAAAATGATCCTTACGGATCAAGGCACTAGCTTTACATCCGAGCTATTTAAGCAACTAACAGAAATTCTTAAAATAAAAAACCTTCTCTCTACGCCCTATCATCCCCAGACAAATGGTGCACTGGAGCGTAGTCATGCAACCCTTAAAGAGTATTTAAAATCGTTTGTAAATGACAATCAAGACGATTGGCATTGTTATGTCGCAACTGCAATTCTCTCTTATAATACAACTCCACACTGTACTACGAATTTCACTCCTTTTGAGTTATTATATGGTCACAAACCGACCATACCTAGTAGTTTATTTGACTCTAGCGATAACACAACTTATCAAGAGTATATCCGAGCCTTGCAGTACAGAATGAGGTACTCTCGCGAAAGAGCTCTAGAAAACATTCAGAGAAGCAAGGAATCCTCGAAGCGATACTATGACGCTTCTTCTAGTTCAAAAACTTATAAAACTGGTGACTTAGTATACGTCAAACACCATCATAGGTTGCGCAAGGCCCTATCTCCAATCTGGAAGGGACCCTATAAAATAGTTAAAGTAAATGGAAAAAATAACGTCACCCTTTGCATCAATAGAAAACACGTGAAGTATCACATTAATGAGATTAAACCAGCATGAAATTGTTCCAGATCAACCCTCGGATCGAGCTATTCAGAACCTATTCAATCAATTTCACACAGTCCAGGACTTTACTTCGATCCGACTTCAGCAGTATATTTTTACAACGACTACTGGAATGTAGTCACTCATGTAGAGGTTTTTCCCATTGAGCCCTACCTACATAAAATTGAAGGATCACTCGCAAGCATTTCTAGCTTTTGTGAAAAAGTACAAAATGTAGCGATTGATATAAATTGTAAAGACGCTATAAACCCGCTGCAGATCCTAAATAATGCTAATAAGCTTAAATTCGATTCATTATCTCATCTTATTTCGGATTCAAACCCTCAAAATCGTCACAAACGAGCCCTTGAATTTGGTGGCGAAATCCTTAAATTCTTCTTTGGCACTCTAGACGCCGACGACGCTAGAAAGTATGATGAAGCTATAACCACTTGTCAGCAAAACGAACACGAAATCTTCTCTTTAATGAAAGATAACATACACGTCGTCCAGTCAACCATTAGTAATTTCAATACCTCGATTCGTCAGCTGAACGATAACGAGATAAGAGTAAATAAACAACTTCAGAAGTTGGACTACATGTTTCAACAGAACTCTAAATTAACTACGGAAAATGTGAACTTGTCAAAATTTAACTCAATTCTTAACATCATCGAAGGATCACTTTTATCAGTTTCCAATATTTTGGATACGACCTTGAACTCTATCTTATTTGCGAAAGCTAATATTTTGCACCCCTATGTTTTATCCCCGACGAAATTATATAATGAATTAAACTCTAACAAGGTAACTAAAAGGAACCTAGAGTTTCCCGTTCCTCTGTCCTTAGAGAACATACATTATATTATAGATTTATCTAAGTTAGCTTCGTATTACTATAATGATAAGATAATTTTCGTAATAAGAATACCTTTAATTAACCCAGTTAAATTTAGCATATATAGGATTTTACCGCTACCTACACCGCGAGATGAATACAATTTCCAAACATATTTTCTTATTCATCCTTCTAAGTTATACATAGCTATAACGGATGACAGATTGAATTACGCGATGCTAGATACCTTAAGCGAATGTAGCGATGTTAATAATAACTATGTAATATGTCCTTTACCTTCTGTTCTGTCTACAAATAGTAACCCTATATGTGAAACGAAACTCATAACGGAAGTCACCCTGTCACTTCCAGAAATCTGTAATTCTAAAGTAATCTATGGCAATGTTAACATATGGCAAAAGCTAAACGATGGAAGATTTTTGTATGTACAGTCCAAGGCAACCAAGCTGACTATAAAATGTACTGATAAAAACGAGATCAAGGACTATACTGTACAAGGTACTGGATTATTATCTTTGAAAAATGATTGTGTTGCATACTTCCAAACTTTGCAATTTCGTCCATCTCATAGTTACAAATCAAGGCTACCGAGCCAAGTGTTAATTGATTTTAATATCGTCGAAGACGACTGCTGTAAGTACAAACTTGTTAACAACAGTGTTCAACCATTGTCTCCAATTTCATTAACAGATGTTGACTTAGAGTCCTTGAAGTTAGCAAGCCAGAAGCTTGACCATTTGCAACATCAAATCAATCAGGCTGAAAATCAGTCTCATATTGTAAAATATGGTCACTATTATTCAGGACTTACTTATACTATTATTGTAGCTGTTATAATTTACATATTAAGCAAAATATATAAGAAATGGTTCTCAAATTGTTGTAAAAGCTCTTCTTGTTGCATCCAAATATATAATCAGTGTCATAATAGCAAGTCTAGTAGAAGGGACACCAAGGTCAATACGTCTATTGAATTAACTGATATATCTGACGAGTCCTTTGAATGTGACAAGAGATCTATTAGGAGCCTCCCAGAAATAGAGATGAATAAGGATAAAAGCAAGGTCATATTTAGAAATTTTGAGAAAGTATCGTCAAGCCGAAACTTAACTAACCATTAGGTGACTTTTATTGATTTCTATTTCGGGACTTAGATTAAGTTTAAACTAGAATTAATTTTAGTGTGACACTATTCTTAAGATGTCCTTATGTTTAAAACTTAGTCGCTGCGCCTCACTTGTGTTTTCATTATTTCAGACATTTGTCCTTCGTTTATCTTAAAATGATAAGCTCAGTCTTAAGGAGGGAGATGTTATAATCAATCCTAGTTTGCAGTAAATGCTGAGGCAAGCGAATTGATTTTATATAAAACTGTTTCACTCTTGTTTTGTCAGAGAGTCGACCCATAACCTCCGTCCGACATACACGTAAATTTCTAATTGTAGTCCGTGTGTTGTGCAGTGAATAAATTTTGGTTTTAGCAGTAATAAAATCTTTTTTTAAAAAGGTCCCGCGGACCGCCGTCCTAACAGTACTCAACATGCTTATAATAAGCTCTTCAGGCGCAGCCCTCAGAACACCAAAATAAGGAGAAGTGCCTTGTGGGCGTGGCACTGTCGCCCAACGTTAGCCCATTTGGGCTAACCTCTGCGAAACTTTAAAATATGGCCGTCAATCGCTTCGCGCCAGCCGTCGGGTAACATCTGAGAAAAATGCCTAATTGCGCAGTGATTACCTGCAGAAATCGCTGTGATACATGCTATTCAAAAACAGGGAAGTGTCTTTTCACCGGTAAACCTATTTTTCTCACTATATTCGTCTTATAAACTACGAAAAATCATAATTATAATAATTTTATGTGCAATGTGCATCCCATTACTAAGAACGTAAATGGGACGTATTTATTACATTGTAGTTACTCCACTGCTGTTTCTATATAGGATTTTCGTGGAGGTTTGCTAACTAGGAAAAGCCAGCCCGCAGTGAACCGTCACGCAAAACTGATCATTGTTCAATGCGATGTTTCGAGATACGGCCGCGTGTATTTGCCGCGAAATGTCAAATTCTCCTGTAGGTCAGCTGGAGACATAGTGATGGGGTAGTTCCTTTCTTTTCAGACTGATTAAGTATCGATATTATTGAGGCATTAATAATCGTTCGTCCAGACTTCCAAGTTACTAGAACCAATTTTATTATTGTAAGACTAGGTATCTTGTCTTATCGTCGACTATTGCCCGCGACTCCATCTGCGTAGACTTCAGCTTGCGTTGCTTAGGAAGCTTTTATTTTAGTAGAAGGATTTTGTCTTATTAAAACAGGCCTAGCTTCGAACAAGTATTTCAAAAAGTTTCTAATAAAGATAAAGAAAAATACGAAAGAAAAATTGATCAAAATACAGAGGGTATAACTGATTTCCTTTCAAATAAAGTACCATTTGCTCCATCTATTTTACAGAGAAGTGTTTCCAGATGCTAAAGTGGGGGAAAAAATATTTCCGTGGGCAGTTCCTACTTTGAAAATACCAGTAATAACCAGTTCCATAAAGGTTGAGGTACCAGTATATTTAAAATCACGATAAAATTTTACATGGTTTAGAATATTCAATTATCACTTCACAATCACAATCTTCATTTCATATGGACGACTCATAACTCTCCAAAAGAAAGTGTTTCTAAAGAGACAAATCAGCTGATGTGAACGTTATGTTATAAATGAAATTCGACTATGCAATAAAAAAACAAGTTAAATAAAACATTTTCAGTATTTTAATAATTTATTTACCATTTTAGATCCAACAAGTTCTCGAATGGAGACCACAATAGGATATGTCGGTACTTGCTTATATGTCATATCGGTAAGTGCAGCGTCGGACGGCAAGATGGAGAGAAGATCTCATCCTAGTCGAAGGAAGACGCTGGATGTAAGCCGCTTTCAACTGGTCTTTTTGAAAATCCATGGAAGAGGCCTATATCCAGCAGTGGATATCTTGTGGCTGAATGATGACGATAGTGAAAATATTCTCTGTAGGATTTCAGTCGGATGCTGATTTTATTTTTTTTAATCTATATATGTTTCGAAAGTTTCATTGAAATTTTTTTTGACAAGCTTATAAAAGTTCTTCCTATGTACTGTATTTTTAATTAGGAACTTACTTTATTTACAGGCCCATGATACATTTCATCACATTTCATGAAAATCACAGCCATAAACATATTCTTTAGTTAATCCTTATAATCCAAGCGTGGCTACTGAATTCCAATATATCGCTGTTACTCAGACAAGTGGCAATTTCTTCAGAAAAATTGTTGTTTTTCGAGTTTATAATTATGTGTGTTTATTCTATTTTTTATATAGCTGGGTGAATTATTTTCAGAGAATGAGAAAGTAATTGCTATTGTATTCTTAAAAAGTGAGCACTTCATTCTTTCACCCAACAAAAACTGCTGTTAATTTACAGAGTCCTAACAGAGTTACCAATATTTAAAGCCAATTTGTAAATGGTAATGTAAGTGCATTTCACGTTACATTGGGATTCATTTACTAAATAAAATACAAAGAAATATCCAAGATCCAGGTACAAAGGCGTCCCTGACCGTGGACATGCTCTTCACACAAATATTAGTTCTTTCCATTACCAGGATTGAAACCCAGAAGACCTAGCTTTCCGGACAGAGTCACTACCAAGTATGCTTCAGTGGTGTTCTGTCCAAACAAATTTAACATATAACCATTTTCAACTTATCGTATTAGTATACACTACAGGGGTCATCATCATTATCAAAATAATCAAATTCTATATTAGTAGATAGTAGAAAGCCAAGTTTTGCATCTTTATCATATACTGAAGCCACAAATACTGTCAAAAAGACACGTACTTAATAAATATTTACATTTCACAGGACAGTAAATTAAAATAGGGTTATTTGTTTTCATAATATTGTTTTTGTAAATTTAACATGCTCTGTATTTTGTATCATCCCAACACGAAGTACACTGTTATTAAATGAATAACCTCTCATCGGATCATTTTATCGATAGATGTAATATTTGATGCAAGTGTTCCATCCCTAAGGAGTTCACCGACGCTGTTGTTTACGTGTATGAGTGTATTCGTACAATTGTTTTTCATAGTGTGCGAACCAATTAAAAGACTAGAACGCTAGTAAATGACTGGACAGATGTGTGCGTAAACCTTATATTTACAATATTGTGCATGTAATGAAAACGCACACATATTCAAAAGTGGCGACAGCGGTACCGGACTTATTTCGCGGTTAGGGCATATCTCCTTCTTTCTATGATCTGAGGGCGCAGCCCTAAATGTTTTAATATTTTTTTGCAAGATATTGATATGTTTACAGTCACATTAAACGAATTGAAGTAAATAAATAAATAAAAATATTAGGTAATAAGAAAAAGCATGCCATCTTAAGCAGTTAAAAAATATCTTGATTCTAAAATTTTCCACTTGCATAGTTTAGATTTACAGTAAAATGATGATTTAGATCATAATAGAAGTGTGAGCCATTTTAAATTATAGTAGTATTTGAGCAATAGGCCACCCGCCTCTTTTTTAAGTGACCTTCAGAGTGCTTAGTGCGAGTTTGACAGATCCAATCGAATAACTTTACTACCGCGTTAATCGAGCATTGAGTAGTGTGTAAGTATGAGTATATTAACCGTTCGAACTGGCAAAACGCTGTCACAGTACAACTCGCACTTGCGTTTATTCGTGGTTTGGCTGGTAAACGTGTTTAGGTACTTCTCAACGTAAACCATTACTACTCGCACTCAGCAATTTTAATTTCCATACATGTCGCTAGGTGGCGCTTCCTCGATGCCATAGAAATATGAGTTTACGTTAACGCGATCGAGTAGTTAAAAACTCGCACTAAGCACTCATTTCTAATTTTGTATATACATACTTTTAGCTGTATGACTGTTTGTGTCCTGAATATAATAAAATACGTCTATTTCACAAATCGAACATGAAAAGTCTTAATATCTTTGTTAACCTAAAACGACCGATTTTAAAATCGGAAATCGAAAGTCCTAGGATGTTAATACTAAGTACGTTCTAGGCTGTAGGTTTTAAAAATATTTATCTACGGGTGGACTGTATGAGAAAACTGAAGAGAAACTAATGAAAACACTAATAATAGATTATTTTAATGGAAAATGTAGGCAACAAAATGGTATGAGACAACCAAATGTTACGGTCTACGGGTGAACTGTATAAGAAAACAGAAGAAAAACTAAGGAAAACGTTGATAATAGATTTAATGAAGAATGTAGGCAAGAAAATGGCATGAGACAGTGTGGTTGACCAATGTGACATAGTAAATGATTAAGTGGGAACTCGGGACTGCAAGTGATGCAAATTACTTCAGCTAGATGTCGCTGCCTGTAAATAATACTAAATAAATAATACTAGAATATTGTAAAGAGGTTCGAAGTTTCGCTGATGCCGGCACTTGCCCATTAGCTTAGCTGGGAGAGTGCTGGTACGGTTAGCCAGAGGGCGCGGGTTCGAGTCCCGGCATGGGCGGAATTTTTAGCCTCTAAATAGGTTATTAATATTGTAAATGCCAATACTATATGATAATTCAAAATGCCTTAAACATTTACAGACATGGATAGTAAGCGGCATCATGGTGAATTGTTTTGTACATGGTATGACTATGTCCTTTACATCATGCCTATTGCCAGCTCTAAGGGCTGTCGATTCGCCTATCAAAATGAACTTAACCGCTGCGTTGTGGCTCGGTAAGAATTAGCTTATATTTTTTATTTACGTTCACGGATCTCATTGTATATTAATATTCCGAATTCAACCCTAAACCATAGTTTCGAACACAAGAAACCCTTATAAGGCCGCGAATTGTATCTACTATATTTTTAAATAATTTCTGCTTCTTCAGTCTTCAGACAGGCAGGCAGGCAGGCAGGCAGGCAGGCAGGCAGGCAGGCAGGCAGGCAGGCAGGCAGGCAGGCAGGCAGGCAGGCAGGCAGGCAGGCAGGCAGGCAGGCAGGCAGGCAGGCAGGCAGGCAGGCAGGCAGGCAGGCAGGCAGGCAGGCAGGCAGGCAGGCAGGCAGGCAGGCAGGCAGGCAGGCAGGCAGGCAGGCAGGCAGGCAGGCAGGCAGGCAGGCAGGCAGGCAGGCAGGCAGGCAGGCAGGCAGGCAGGCAGGCAGGCAGGCAGGCAGGCAGGCAGGCAGGCAGGCAGGCAGGCAGGCAGGCAGGCAGGCAGGCAGGCAGGCAGGCAGGCAGGCAGGCAGGCAGGCAGGCAGGCAGGCAGGCAGGCAGGCAGGCAGGCAGGCAGGCAGGCAGGCAGGCAGGCAGGCAGGCAGGCAGGCAGGCAGGCAGGCAGGCAGGCAGGCAGGCAGGCAGGCAGGCAGGCAGGCAGGCAGGCAGGCAGGCAGGCAGGCAGGCAGGCAGGCAGGCAGGCAGGCAGGCAGGCAGGCAGGCAGGCAGGCAGGCAGGCAGGCAGGCAGGCAGGCAGGCAGGCAGGCAGGCAGGCAGGCAGGCAGGCAGGCAGGCAGGCAGGCAGGCAGGCAGGCAGGCAGGCAGGCAGGCAGGCAGGCAGGCAGGCAGGCAGGCAGGCAGGCAGGCAGATAGATAGATAAAGAACACTTTATTGTACGTAAAAAAGGAAATTACACAGGTATTTCTTAACCTAAGAGTACAGACGGCGGCCTTATCACTAAAAGGGATCTCTTATTAGCTGAAAGAATGATTATTAACGATACGAAACGGTCGTAAAACGATAAAATAGGTGACCCTTTAATATTTGCGAACTCAATTCCTACGACATAATATGCAAATATGTCCAAGGAACAAAAAGTTTCAAACAAAGTTACCCCTATTTCACACCATTGGGGGTTGAATTTTAAAATACCCATGAAAATGGACGCCTTCGTCATAACTATAGATAGGGATACGGATGCGACAAATGTTCTAGCTTTGAAGGTTTGGCCTGTGGGTTGATACGTATATAGTTGTGGATATCTTTTCTGTTTTAAAATATAATCATTTGATTCGCAGGTGCAGCTGTTGGTCTGCCTATAGCTCCAATATTGACGTTGGCGTGTTTCCTGATAGAGCGCTTTGGTCGCAGGAGGGTGTACGCTCTAGCGTCCATCGCCGATGCTGTTGGCTGGATACTCATTTACTGGAGCAAAGACATCCCAACTCTTATGTTGGCCAGACTATTTGGAGGTGTCTCGTTAGCTATCGGCTTCGGAGTGGGCGCGGTATCCATAGCCGAATACAGCTCCCCAAGTTACAGAGGTGTCTTCCTCAATGCTAAAACCTTAAGCATGTCCATGGGAATTTTGATTATGCATGTGCTTGCTCACTACTTTGATTGGAGAACTATAGCCCTCATCAGTGCTGGACCGAGTGTGGTAGCTTTTCTAAACAACCTAACATGGGTTGAGAGTCCTTCGTGGTTGCTTTCGGAAAACCGATTTGAGGAATTCGAGGAGACCTTCTACTGGCTTAGGGGTCGAGACGAGAAAGCTGTAGAGGAACTGGAGTCTATGATGCGCGCGCAAAAGGCAAGAGCCTCTTCTATACGGCTTAGTGTAAACTTCCGACAGACGGCAGCTAAATTCTTCGGGAAATTCAAGCAGAAAAGCTTTCTCAAGCCCCTTATCATTTTATTCTTTAACCTTATGTTAAATGAAGCCATTGGCAAACAATTCTTCACAGCGTTCGCTTTTGACATCATGAAGCAAGTCACAATGGATAAATCCAACCAATTCATGTACATCATCATTCTCGACGTGATGTTATGGATAAGCACTTTGTTTTCCTGCATACTGATTAAATTTATAGGTCGCAAGACTTTGATCATGTTGAGTGGCGTTCCGGCTAGTGTGATTATCGTCACGATGACAGTAATCTTGTACTTGAAGTCGACAGGATCTTTAGAAATGAAACAGACGTGGGTTGTCTTGTTGATGATGGCTCTGTTCGTGATAACGGGTAACCTTGGTTGCGGCCCTGTACCCTTGGTGATATTCGGCGAGATATTTCCCTTACCGCACCGGGAGATGGGCACTGCACTTGGTGGTTGGTTAACAGGCACTTTATTCTTCTTACACTTACTAGTAATACCGCCAATGTTGTTGTACCTGGGACTGCACGGCATGTTCACATTTATGGGAATTTCATTGATTGTTTCTTTATTATCGTTGCATTTTATGATGCCTGAGACCAAAGACAGGACACTACAGGAAATCGAAGACTACTTTGAACATGGGAAGTTCTTGGACGAGGATAGAGGCAGCTCAGGTGATCAAGATGCGCAGAGAATGTTACCGGTGAAAACGGATGCATGAATTTTCTTCTCTATGAACTTATATTTTCACCCACACCCTCTTCTGTACACCTTTTCCGTGTCACATGCACATTTTCCTTGATGCAAACAAACTAGTTATTAAAACAATGAACATTACGAAATATATAAAATTTATTTAGAGGCTAAAAATTTCACCCATGCCGGGATTCGAACCCGCAACCTCTGGCTATCCGTGCCAGCGCTCTACCAATTGAGCAAATGGGCGACTCACGGCATCAGAGAAATTTCGAACCTCTTTACACTATTCTCTGTATTACGTACAGGCAGCGACATCTGGCTTAAGCAAATTGCATCACTTACAGCCCCGACTACCTACTTTGCAGTTAGGTTTTACATCGGAACGATATCACTGTACCCACATGATTATACTATTTTTATTTTTAATGCACTAACCCGTGCTAAAGACAAATTTTAGAGGCTAAAGATTTCACCCATGCCGGGATTCGAACCCGCAACCTCTGGCTATCCGTGCCAGCGCTACGTCATACAGAGAATAGTGTAAAGAGGTTCGAAATTTCACTGATGCCGTGAGTCGCCCATTTGCTCAATTGGTAGAGCGCTGGCACGGATAGCCAGAGGTTGCGGGTTCGAATCCCGGTAATGGTGAAATTTTTGGCCTCTTAATAGGTTTTTAAATTTGTCCTTAGCACGGGTTAGTGCATTAAAAATAAAAATAGTATAATCACGAAATATAATAATATAGGGTTTTTATTGAATCAGCGAGACGATTAATGACGAGTTACAATAAACTAACATTTTTCTCGTAAATAACGTAGTAATCCAGCGAGTCATTCCAGTCCGATACTAGACTGGAATGGAGCTCCACATTATTCCAGTCATTCAAAAGCTGTTAGATCGGTAACACTACCAGTGACAATGATTTCAAGAAAGAAGTTTAGGAATTGTTTTAAAACTGTTCAATAATTACTGTTAGAGGTAGTTGATGAAGTATTTTTTACATCCTCTACTGTAAAACCTTCTATATTTGCATACTATCACAAATTTTGTGCAGGGTGGATTGCTGCATGTCTTTGTGTTTGTACAAAGAAACAAATTGAAAAGTTCGGTTTTCAGTTAACTTCACTGTTAGGGATTACTATCACATTCCATAAATTGACAATAATGTGTGTTCACAGTCATAACTAAAATTTTTATTCAGAGATCAGAAATAGGACAGATTAAAAAGACAAAATGCCTATTTGTTATATGAATCAATATACTCGTAGTTTCAAAGACAAACTTTTATTCCTCTGGAAATGTTAAGAGGGTTAGCTATGGGTTTCACTCATGTATGTAATTCTCAGTTCCCGAAACTGGGTATTCCCAAATTTCCCATATTTCACAAAAAGTACCTAGTTTCGATCAGACAACATGATTTACCAGTAGAATCACTATGTTCAGGCTGCAACACTATGTCCTAGAAACTAGTTTATACACAAACTCATCATATTTCACTAAAACTAGTCAATTTTTTGTATGTAGTCTCCATAATATGATGCCCACTACAGGGTAAAGGCCTCTCCGTTTTCCGGTCATTTGTCATGACGGACATGGTCGGACGTTTGTCAATCGTCGTTTGAGTCGTTGCTTGCATGCATGCAACGACTTATGACCGTTGATGAAGCGAAGGTGATCTGTCAGGATCGTGGCAAGTGGCAGTCCCCGGTCTCTGCCTTTTTTTTTTGTTTACTGGGGGGAAATCTTCCAAAGATACCCGACTTCCTGGGGGGAAAGCCGGGTTATGTTGGATTTT